>CM044556.2:29400498-29962998 GCA_024416835.2 Perccottus glenii | reverse complement strand
AACCTGCCATAACTTCTGTTTTATTTCCCACACTTGTTTTCTTTATGATGCTATATCAAGATAAAAAGCGTTGAAGGAAATAAGAGAAGTGAAATATATGGTGTATGTGCCAGAGGGAAGAGATTCTTTGTATCAGCCTTGTTCACAACACATGCGACTAAATGTAAAAGTGAAGAATCTGACTCAACCTGACCAGATAAATCCAGTGTTAAAAGCCTCCAGGCTTTGTTTCTCAACCTTACATTAGCAATGCTGTACAAAAAATAAATTCCATATATTGAAGTGAGCTGTTATCCTTTTTGCTTTCTCACTCTGCAGCTGTAATCTGAACAAGACTTGCTTTTCTGACTCTCTCTGCTGACTTTGTCACCACTCTGGTGATGTGCAGCTGTCACTAAGAGCAGGATTTCTCTGAAGGCCACTGGTTGAGTGACAGTCTGCCAGCCTCAGTTAAAAGCACACACAATTTAATGCAGAGCAAATAACTGTTGCCCACAATGGGGTCCTCTTCAGAGCCAGAGCAGTAGAAATGCAGCGTGGGTTTTTTGT
Organism: Perccottus glenii; assembly: GCA_024416835.2. Lineage (NCBI taxonomy): Eukaryota > Metazoa > Chordata > Actinopteri > Gobiiformes > Odontobutidae > Perccottus > Perccottus glenii. Next base: position 29,962,449 of record CM044556.2, on the reverse strand, counting down.
TGATTATTCATATATCACCTGTTGGACCAGTTTTAGCCCAATTTTTGACAGGTCCCCTCTCACAATCTTTGCACAGTTACAATCCAATCTAATTTAAAATAGTAAATGGCTGCACTGCTACAGGAGACAAACGCCAATTTGCAACATGAACAACGTGTTAGTGCAACCGCAGATGCATTATTAGACCTGGACCCAGAGTCAATCATGGAGACTCTGGTTTTCCAATTGTACTTACTCATTGGCCCATTGTGGCCTACGCATGCACACCATGGACTTATGCAGGTCTCATGTTGTACCTGCCATTTCATGTTCTCTGTCCTTTTCCCCTTCATAAGGACGAGACCCCCCAAAAAAACAAAAAAACATCCATGGACTAATACTCCAATCATCCCTGGAAATGGTTTTCTTGACAGCGTCTCTTTTTAGATTGTGGTCTAAAAAGAAGTATTTTTAGGGCATGGGGATGTTGTTCATTGCAATACAGCAAGTGTCCTCTGGTGGAACTGGCACCAGGGCAGAGGGGGCACTCCTGTCTCCAGTTCCTATGAGACATCCATGAGTGACACTGCTTCACCTGCTGAAAAGTCTTTATTGTAAATGAGTTGTATGAACTTTAACCATAACATCCAGATTTTGACACGTCTAGTATGTCTTTATTAGTTAGTTTATAAGAGCTCTTTCCACATTTAAGTCCAGAAGAATCTGGTTCTGACACACAAAGAAGGGAAAGCTATGCATCGTCAAAGGGACCAAAAGTATTTCTGAATAGCTTGTGGGTCTGATTGTCTGTATGAGTTCATAAAAGTTGTTCTTGTCTCTAAAGTCGGTTCCCATCGCCATGGTGATGCTGCTGACGGGAGAAATATTTTTCTAATCTGATGATGTGAAATGAGCACAGCCTGTGGTCGCTGTGAGAGCTAATACACCACTTCATTTTCCCTTTTTCATGCCTTTTCCATAGTTCATTCTCATAGTTCTCTACTTTTTCATCTTTATCATCATCTCTGTGTTAATTAAGAGCTGAAAGGCAGCGGGGATTGGTGCCTTGAAACATGCAGACGGACGAGTTGATGAAAATGTAAAGATGTACAAGAAGGAGGCCAGGAAAGAGTAAGAGGCCTGTGCTCTTAGTTCAAATACTTTTTACAAGAAGAAAATGACAACCTTGAGAGCACAGAATTTTAATGTTGAGTAAAACACAATAGTTGGTGACTCGAAGACGCAAAACAAGAAGACCACAGTGAGTGCCCCATCTGGCAGAAAGTTGGAAGTAGGAGTAGAATAAGAACTCTCAGCTGGTAGAGGGCGCACATCCCTCTACAGACAAGTTCTAGTGGTGCCATATTCCCCATTTTTTTTACAAGTGGAGACTATCCAAGCCGGCATTTTTGAAAGAAACATGTCGATAACATTCACTAATTCAACCATAAATGTCTAGATATCTTTGGACACTTGAAGGAGGCAAAACCCAAACACACAACTGTTTCCTGGTCTTTTATCCAATGTCTTAGTGTTGTTTTGATCTTGTAACGGCATAGTCTTCATCTTGACTGAGAGCTGTTTCTGAATGGCCCTACATTTGACAATGAAGAGACATTTCAAATCCAATACAAAGACAGCAGAGGCAAACCCCTGTTCTCGTACAGCTTTATTGTACAATGGTCTCCCAAGCATTCTATATTTATGATATGACTTATATTTGTGATTGGTCTGAAAACACAAAGCAATGTTGCCCTTTAACAGAAACAACTTAAAGCATTAGTGAAGTGTCTCCCGAGCTGTAATAAACTCCGGGACTTGCACAACACTGGTCTCACCCTCCATTTGTCTGTTTTTATCGGCTGAGGTCAAACTAACATCTGTGTGGGCGGATCCATCTGTCTTCTCTTCTCTTGTCTTCACTGTTTCTCTCTTCGGCCTGCGAGTCTGCAATATGAGGCCTGTCACTCCAGAAAACACTGACTGTTAATGGTTTTTGACTCAAAATCCATAACAGACGGCGGCTCATGTGCGGCTACAAAGGGAACGTCAATCCAGAACGGAAAATTACAAATGAACATGAAATTTTTAGAGCCACGATCAAAAGTGACAGTGTGACGGAGCAGCTTACATTCTCACTTGCTGACGGCAGTGGAGATTTTGCCATTTACATACTTTTAAAATCAATATTAATTTTTGGCACAATAAACAGAGTGTTACTGGCTGATGGGCCAACAGGTGCATTAGAGAGTCTTCAAGTGGACCTCTTTGATACCAAAGTCAGGACATTTTTCAATAGAAATAGAAATTAATGAAATATGAAGTAATGAAGAACAATAAGTAAAATATATAGTGACCACTAATTTTCTGTTTATTACCAACAGAACAAAGCCTGCTGCGTGGTAAATAAATAAAGTTTTTTTTTTTGTTGTTGTTGACTTGACCATTAGGGAGTTATTGTTGCAGTTCTTAAACTCTTTTCTGTTTTGAGTTTAGAAATAATAAAAAAAACAACTTTTTATACTGTTGTGGGTATTAGGGAGTGATGTCCAAAGTTCTCAACACATCAAAGATTTTTGGTTCATTTTGAGATTATAATGGGCCACTAAAGTCTTGTAAATGTTGGAAACACTGTTGCTATAAACAAAGAATAATTTACTTTTTATCCAAGAAAAGGGTCCAAAGATGGCATCTGGACATAGGTTTGAAGGTCCTCATCCAAAAGACTTTGTCAATTCCTGAGTTCAACTGGTTAGAGAGTTGAGTTTTATATCCTTCAGAGGGAGGGGTTTACGGAGACTACTGTGATTGGACAAGAGCTGATGAAAGTTAAAGTTTTGTTTCAGTGTGGTTAGGCGTTGAATGGACTGTGTGGTGCTTGATGGGGGAGTTGTTATCCCTGTTTGTCTCCCCCTCCCTTCTGTGTCTGTCTGTTTGGACTCTGAGCGGAGTCCCTGGAGCCTACATTCACTCCCACACACCTGCAGCTCATCAGACTCATCACTACTCACCTGCAGCAGGTTAAGAAGCCTCTTCTGTCCTTCACTCTTCAGCAGATTGTCCGTAACATTCTGTGCTACATGGCGTGGCTCAAATTTCTTGAAGTTTGGATATTCTTGTTTTTGGAAACTTACCTTGATACCTACCTTTGTCTTTGCTCGAGAACCTCCACAGACATGTCACTTGTAATTATGTAGAGCATTTCCTGGGAAACTAATTTCAATAAGGGACAATAAGTTACTTAGTTTGATAGAAATACATTTCATGCAGATCTTCATTGGCATTGCTAATAAAATAGACACAACCCTGAAAATGTTCACCTGTACGGAATCAAGCCTAAAATATTTTGTTCATTTTCAGCTGTAATCATCTTTTAGGTCTCTTCACTTTCATGTCCACTTCTTCCTGTAGTGCTCAGGAGAATATTACTGTGTTACTGTGTGTTCATAAAAAGTCAGGTTTTGGAATTTGTTATTAATGGTAGAAAACTATTCTGATTTGCTCTGACTCAGTTTTATTCTGGTGAGAATATAACCAAAAAACCTCTTTGAAGTCAACTTTGAGGCTTGGAAATAACAAGCTCTCACACTGTGAAGCTGTTTTTGTTCTTGGAAAGGTCCTGTGTTCAATCTGAGACCACATTTCACTGCTTCACTTCGGGTTCTAAATGTCATTCAGACTCAGATGACTTATGTCAGAGGCGTCCCTCCTCGCTCCACTTTTAAATTTGCGTGCACTAAAGATAACTTCGCTTCAGTTGAGTATTTCTTTAGCTCTAAGAAAGTCTTAATTAGAGTTGTCACCCTCCGCGTTCCAGTGTTTTATGTTTTACTCCCACTGGGATCACTTTAATGATCTCTCTTTCTCCATTGCAGGATGAAATAATGAAGGGCATGTCGCTCTCATCAGCACAAAGCTTTTGGAGTATATTAAAGCAAAGAACAAAATCTAATGTACTACATCTGTACTAAACATATGTTAAACCACTACAACGTTTGTGTGTCAGATATCAATCAATAGCCACCATTTATAGCTCTATTCCATTACTTTTCTCTTTTCAAAAAAGGGCAAGGGTCACCAGTTGTTTCCATAAAACAAACTTGAATTGAACTTTTGAACAGTTGCAAAGTAAATGCAGTACATGCAAATCTGGTGTGTTTCCAAGAACTGCCAAGAGGCAAATAAACTTTGTTTTATCAGAACTTTAGTTTGATTTCACAGTCAAACTGCAAAAAATTGCTCAATTAAAATCAGAGTCAAAAACAAGTTACTAATAAAACATTTAAATGAAGTTCTTGTTGCTTTTTGTTCTTGGCCCACCTCCTTGTGCCTAAACCCACACTTGTCTACGTTCACTCGATGTTTCTCTTTATTTACACATTTATAGTCATAAGGCACTTTGTAAGTTGTAACTTTTACACTGAATGCAGCCAAAGTGAAGCCATTTAAAACCCATCAGCAGCGTGAGCTAAGCCAGACTTAAACGCTCTGATGCCGGGCCGAGTGGAGTTAGTCAGTGTGTTGCACATAAACACATCCAGCCCCACGAGCCTGACCCAGAAAACAACTAAAACCAACTGCGTACAGTCCCATTCAGGGCAAATGTACCACTATTGTTGTCAGGTTTAATTTCCATGTTGGAGAATCGTAATTGTTGCTAAAACACACTATATTCACTGCAATTAACTTTCAAATGTTTTGTGTGTACAGAAACGTTTCTAAATGTTAAATACATTTCTGAAGGCTGGATTGAAGAACCCTAACCAAATGCCATAGAAGGCCCCACTTTGTGAAACCCTGCTCTAACTCCTCCTGAAGTAAGTAAAGGCCTTAAAATGGTCTGACACTTATTACCTGTCGTCTTTGTGGCATCTGGTCTTGGACTATACTTGTTCTCTGTTGGTGTGTCTTGACTATAACACTTGACTATAAATTATTTTTGACTGATTGATCCATAATAACAGATTTTGATAAATGAACATTTTGTAGTTTTGCCATTTTAAAGTACTTAATTTTCTTTAAACAGATCATTTTTTTATATGGCTTCACAGTTTGTGACAACATGTTGGTCTAATTACCCGACTGCTTTTCTTATTAACATGACTGAAGTCGTAGCTCTGGGTGCTATGGAAACGGTTTTAATGAGTCAAACGACTGTGTGACTCTCTTTGTATTTTCTCTGAGAAGTGGCTTTATCCTTGAGCAGGTTTAATGTAGACGCACAAACTTTTATTTCTTTAAATTGTCTGGCCTTTCTCAGACTTTTAGAATCTTTAATTGGCCGACAAAATCCACTTTTTTTCAGGTGCTCTGACGATGGCCGTTTGTAGTAACAGCACTTCTTTATCATTAGTCCTCTGTCCTACGTTTAACAAAAGGGGAAGTGAGTAAAGGTGAAACAAAATGCTTAGACACAAGGTGAGTAGAATATAAAAAGAAATAAATCTTAGGATCACCCTTGCTTGAAATGCTGTGCTGGGACCTTAAGAGAGCTGTGCACAAGCAAATGAAACCAGAAACAGTGTCACAGAAAATAGCCCAAATTTTTCCAAAACAATGTAAGAATCTGAAAGTCATCAAAATGCATTTTAGCTCTTTGTTCCCCTTTTACTATGTTATTGATTCATTTGATTTTTAATTCAGAATCAGAAATAAAACATGAAAAAGTATGAATGCATCAAATTAAAAGTAGTATTAATTAACTAAAGCAACAACTTTTTAAACATTCATTTTCTACCGCTTTGTCCCGTTTGGGAAGGGAAGTGTGACTCCTGATGTAAAAATTGTTAAGGCTCAGGAGAGTCATTAGTGACACTGGTATTGTGGTTGTTGTTCTAGGGTGCAACTCAAGTCAGGAGTTGCACTTCGCTAAGTCTGTCTAAAAAGTCTGGTCTTGCCTAAAATGCAAACTCAAAAATTTGATTCATGTGATGAAGTATGCAATATTCAGCCTCTCAGTGATTTCCATTTAAGTTTGATGCTTCATTTTTGTTTTGGAATATTTTGTACAGTATTTTGCTTCCCTTGTTTGTCTTTCATCCAAAAATAAAATGCACCTGTTTGACTTAATCCGACAATTTCTTTAAAGGATATCTCAGATTGGTCTCTTACATTGGTCTCAACTGAAGATAGTGAGATTGCCCAGTGCTGGAAGAGAAAACTAGAACAAAAGTTAAAAACAAGATGGCTTCATGCTTTTTGCACACATCTCTTCCTCATATTTACTAAACACAAATATGCTCTTTCTGCGCGCCAGCATTTCTCGCACTAATAGCAGAGCGGGGCAATAACTGCTGGAGGTGGTCATGGTTGTCGCGGTGATAAATGGTCTCCAAGGCAACACAGGAAGTCCATCTGGGAAGAAATCTAAAAGAGGAAGTAGATAACAGAAGATGCTACCTGATTTCTTTTTTTTTTCATCCTCATCCATCCATCATCTAAAATACTGCCATATTGGTTTCTATAATGAGTCCACGGGCAATGTTGGTGTTTATAGAAAAAGTCTGGGCTGGGGTTAAAAGAAAAGCAGACCTACTGTTTGGCTCTTGATATGAGAAACTGAAAATAGTGGTTTCCTTTAGTAGGGAGAAATGTAAAGGTTTTGCTTGTGTTTTGAGGTATAACTTTATCAGTTTTTGTCTAAAATGCCAAAGATGTATAATTGTGGCAGGCAGAGGGGGCTGTAAAAGGGATTAGCTTTCAAACATAAAACAATGGTCACATATAAAATTGTGACTGAATAAAAAAGCTAGTAACAACTTGAGTGTTACAAAGAGTTGAAAATACTATCAGTGTTCAGCAAAACATAATACTACTACATACACAATACTACATAGCTCAAAGTGGTAGTGCCCTCAGTCCAGCAACAAGGGGAGGTTATTATGTCACAGATAATATTTAAAGAACACTAAAGCCTCATTTCCACTCGAGCAATAGAGTTCAGGGTCTGAAGCCTCGGCCTGGGATCTCAAAGGGTCCAGACAGATTGGTCCGCTTTGGAAAAGATGGAGCTAGAAGCTGATTGGATGATAGTAGAAGCTGATTGGATGATAGATAATCCTCACTCGGATGAATGTCTTTACTCACTTTACTAATAGTATGCTTTAAATAAGTTTAACATCTCAAATAGAGACACTACTTTTGTAGCGCTTTAGTGACAACATTGTTTCTGTAGCAGACGCCCCTTTTCTAGATCCAGCAGAGTAGAAACACGGGGGTTATCTTTAAGAAATCAAACAGGTTTCTTTGACCCACCTCAGCGACAGTCACAAATCTCCTCTTCTGTTCTGACATTTTAGCTGTTTCCTGGGAGAAGTCATATCTGTCGTGCAGGGAAAACATAATTGTAACAGAATAATAAACAGAAAACAAAAGAAACGTAAAAAAGAGAATTAAAGGAGATGGTTGGTATATGGAAAAGAAATACATACAATATAAAAGTCTGAGAGGGTTTACAGTAGTTTTCAAACATTTCTGTCCTCACTGAATTCAAGTATTTGAGCTTTATTTACACTAAGGTGTCCTTAGTGGAGGTAAATCTCTGCTGGAGACTTTCTGGACGTCTTATACAGGAGAAGTTTATTTACCATCGAGACCTGGAGACGAAGTGTAAGAGTGTTATACTTTAGTAGATTCAGGCCCTGAACCCTCCGTACAGAAGCAGGGAGCCATAAGAGCTAGGTATTTATGAAAAGACACATATAATCGATTGAGCGGTGTATGGTATTGTGGTGTATGGTATTGGTTAGAAAGTAAAGTAGAGACCAAAATTTCTCTAGAATGTCATCCTGTCCTTTTATGTTAACCTAATTTTCTACTTTTAGTTTTTCTTCGGGTCCCTAAAATTGAAAAAAAAAAAAACCTGCTCTAGTTAGCTCTCATTTGTTAGGAATAGAAATTATGCACAACCAACTTCCACACTCGGCTAAACAGTATTAGACACTTCCGGTCGAATAACAGCTCTATGAAATAACAAAAAAAAATAAAAATAAAATAGTGAGAGTGATATGTGGTAGGGCTAATTATTTATTTATTTATTTATTACAGATTATTTTTATTGTTTAAAATGGAGCACCCAAATATTAAAATATAGATTTTTTTAAATGTTTTATTTATTTATTTCCCCAATGAGGTTTCACAAAACAAAACCAAAAAAAAAAAAAAATGTGGCTACGTAAATATAGCCGTGATAATTAATTAGTCCAGAGGTCTACAGTGGTGTGTAGTCGGCTCTTTTCACAGCACAGATTACAGACTTGATGCTGATATCTGAAAGAAAAAGGTGTATTGCGACACATTTATAACGCTATTTAGCAAATAATCTTGGCGCTGGTATCAACGCTCCTCGTCTGGATTAATGTGCTACTTTGAGGAATAAAAGTTGGAGTTCCAAATGTGGAAGTTGGTTGTACATAACATAATGTCTAGTAAGATCTTGGACAAGCTATGGACAAAATCAAACCTCCATTAACCATGAGATTATCACTGTATCTCTTCTTCTGTTTTATACACGTCTTGGTCCTGGTCTTAGTACACTCTGTTCTTTATCTTGACTTACTGTAATCTAGCCTACAACACTATTATGAGCACAAATCCACAGAAAACATGTTCAAGTGATGTTAATGCCTTTTTTATGTGACACAGCATACAAAATTCAGCTTGACAGGGAACAGCGTCTTGGTTATTTCCATATTGCCCTCCACAATTGCTCTAATCTGTGCATGTTGAACTCAGATATTCTCCCATCCTGCCGCAGTGATTAGTAAACAGCTCAGACTAATGCGCAGATCAAAGGGAATTTTCAATGTCAGGCTCAAAAAATGCTCATCTGTCAGAAGGTGAGGATTTTTGGGTATGTGGGATATGACATAGAGTTTGAGCCGAGCAAATCAAAGACAGCAAATCTTGCAATTCTTCAACATAACAGAGATTTATACAAAATACATGAAAACACTGGTTCATACGGTTTTACTTTAAAAGCACTTGTGAAGAAATGTCATGGTAATAATTGAATATGGCACAGAATAAATGAATAGAGGGAACATATTTTGCATAAAGAGCAGAGCAAGTTCTTTAGGTCATGGCTTTTTCATGGCAGATATTATGGTCTGACCGCACTGAACTCCAATTTCAATAGATTTGCCCTTGGCTTGTGCTCTTTATTATTGCCTCTGTTCCTAAAGCAATGCACAAGCCTGCTGTGCTGTTCACTTAGTGCAATGGGACGCAGGAGAGGGGCAATACAGCTCCATGTGAATCGGTTGATTAAAAAAATGCAGCCATTATGAATTTCTACCAGTTTGACCTCTTGGTGCTAGTCAAAAGAATGATATGAATAAAAATCAAGAAACTTTCAATAAATAAAAAAAAAAACATGAAAGGTTTCTAACTGCTTTTGGTTCTTTTTACAAGTATAAAGGGACACAGTGAAAATACAGGTATTCCATCTAAACAGGCAGGACCATGAAGGGGTCAACAGTTCCTCATTTGAGTTGAGTGTCTCTGAAAATGTTGTCTTTATTTAAGTTGGCCTCTTTTTCACAAGTACACAGTGCTGTGGGTCACACAAACGTCTGTGAAATGATAACTTGAAGTAATAACTTTTTTATGTGTTGACAGATAAATCTAAGCTGTGTGTGATGATGTCTCAGATTGATTCACACGAGTTGATTTGTGTAAGGAACATATCCATAGTAACAACATACTGTATACATTACCCATAAGTTTTAATAGTGTAGCTGTTACTGTATTGTTTAGTATTACATAGTGGTCTGAAGCAGGGATTCCTAACCACCGGGCCCCGGACCTGTACTGGGTCGTGGATCATATGGTACTGGGCCATACATATTTGAAAAGACGGAAAGACCTTTTTCTCCCGTGATGGCAGCCAAAATATTATGAATTAGACTGGACATAATGTCACTGTCTCCCGTCAGCTCTCGATGGGACCAGAGACTCAACAGGCCACTCCACACTAGAGTAAGTTGAGTTACACAGTGTTGTGATCAAATCATATTTACATTTACATTTACATTTATTCATTTAGCAGACGCTTTTATCCAAAGCGACTTACATTACATTACCAGTGTTACAGTCACTGGAGGCAAGGTGGGTTAAGTGTCTTGCCCAAGGACACAACAACAGTATGAACTGTGGGGAGAGCGGGAATCGAACCGCCTACCTTCCGGTTGAAAGACAACCGCTCTACCCACTGAGCTACTGCCGCCAAATCAATAATAAATTGTGTAAAATGAGTGTTATGGGCTGGTCTAGAGAGTTTTGCAATGTGGAAAGAAAAACGTGTTTAAAGTATCGACATGGACAAAGCTTTTATGAGTGTCTATATAAAGTGTTGGGTAAGGATAGTCTCCAAAATATGTGACTGACAGAACTGCAAGATGCAATTTGAGCCTAAACTAAAACTATTTGCACTTTTCACTTTTAGAGGTGTTTTATTTTCTTTAGTTCCATGGAGATATATTACAGATGGCGTGCTTCAGTATTAGTATTTATTGCTGTTTAATATTCATGCCAACACAAAACACACAAGGATCACTATGTGTTTCTTTTTACACCACTGTGTTACAGCCCTGGCCTCACCCTGGATTTACTGACACAGCGGATAATATTATGGTAACTAAAAAAATTAGTTACCATAATATTTACACATTGTGCAGGTGTGCATTATTCCAAACCTGTTTAGTCATTTCTTTCTTGGTTCACACTCATTGCCTGTCTGTGATCCCACACCTGAACTCTCAGAAAGCTCCTCTGCAACATGAAGACGCTTAAGCCCTGTCAGTCCTAAGGGCATCCAGGGTGGAAAAGGAAATGCTGCTGTGACGTCTTCCACCTCATGTTTTGTCTTTGGAACTTGTGAGTGACAAACGTTTGACTGGACCGTCCTTCTGAAGAATGACTGCTGGCTAGTTGACAGTGACGTGTCTACTGTACGTCTGGACACAAGTGAGTAAGTCAAGAAAAGAGGTCAACTAGCTTCTGAAGTTAAAGCCCCAAGAATCTACAAAGCACCTCGTCTGGAATCAGTGGCTCAGAAAATAGGAAAAAAAAAGAATTAACCTGCAAAACAGTTAGCCAGAGGGTTAGCAGCAAATCAGGTACATATGAAGTCTGGCTCAACCAATGGACGTCTCTTTGCACATACTTTATTCATTTATTTAATTCTTTATTCTCTGCAGGCAAGGTTCAGGAAACAGTGTAGCATGTTAAAGGTGCTTAGTCCAACTCCAGTCTGATTTTGCAGTTACAAACTTGACATAAATTACTGTAATTATGGTAGGACTGAGATGTTTTCTTGTGTTTTAATTATTATCTAAAGCAATTATTCAACTGCTTCTGGCTTCTGTAAGTGTTTTAAAAGTAGACATATTTAAAAAGTAAGTAGAAGAATGGAAATCATGACTTGGTTTTACAGAAAAAAAATGCTTTAAAAGGAAAAAAGGGTTTCTTAGAAATGAAAGTGGGTCATTTGTGTCAGCGGTGGATGACAGGCGGTGTGTCAGCACTGGGCGCACTGTGTCACTCGGCTCATTCCTCTGGAGAGACTGACACTGACACAGGGACACACTCTGTCACAGCCCTGAGTGTGTGTGGAGACTATTAACATCAAACTTTTACACCCTCCTCGGTGTTGTGCCTGTTGGTGCATGCTTCATGTGCGCGCTGGTGTCTTTTAGCGGCGACACAATGTAGCGGTGCGGGGCTAAGCCGGTCACACGCTGACAGTTGTAGCCCTCCCCCAGGACACTTCTGCACAGACCAGCAGTCCTTCACTCAAAGCCCTCTGCAGATTCCCTGAGCTCTGCATTTAGTCCGGACACTTTGATGTCAGTGGAGTTAAAAAGTGCTCTCGTAATAGTGCTGCTAAATGCTGTATCAATCAAACAAATTGAGTCTTAAGGCAACACTGTCACATTTTTACTTTAAAGTTCACAGTGAGTACTTGTAATGCTTTTTCAGTTATTCCGATTTTACTCACATAAAAGTTTCACAAACATTGTAATTCTGTAACATAACTCAGCCCTTTTCATCCATGCACTATCCTTCAGAGTTTCTCCGGTCTTCATCATGAGGTGGAGCATGTATTAACACAATCCACTTTTTTAACCTGATGCTTTGCTGACCACCTAGTCAAACCTCTGATTAGGCGTCATGAATGACCTGAAGGAGTGCCAGAGAAGCTTCAGATGGTTTATACACAGTACTTAAACTGTTGCACATACAGTATATGGTGAGGTTCAGAAGGGTTCTCCAACATGGACACTTTGACAATGTGAACAAGAAGATTGAAATGCCAATCTAGATACCCCTAGAGTATTTGGCCGACCTGCTCTACCTTCTGAGCCAATGTCCCCCCTGGGCAAATACATGTACTATCAATATTAATATTAGATTTACGAGTCAAACAAAGTAAAACCACCCGAATTATCTCTGTAGACACGGCTCCAGGCGGCATTCTCCTTAAATTTGCTTAAATACTATGTATAAACACAATTCTCAGGGGAAAGTCCAGACAGGATTCTTCTGACAGCACTCTGAGACGTGTAAAAGAGGACTTTGTGTAGGAATGCAAGTGTCCTGATTTTAGTATGATTGGAGCCTTGAGTGTTTTCACTAAAAGAGAACAATATTAACTCATTACAGAACACTTAGCTATGCTGGGTTCATGAGTCAGACATGTTCCTCTAAATGATGCCAATGCTCAATAGATGACAGTGGCTCAGAAGGTAACCAGAGGGTTAGGGGTTTGATCCTTGCTCTTCCTGTTCTTGCTATTGATGTGTCCTCAGGTAAGACACTGAATCCTAGCTTGTATTCAGTATCTGTAACAGTGGAGTATGAATGAGAGTGTTCTTGTGTGTGTGAATAGATGCTTAATAATATAAAGTGCTTTGAATGCCTATAAAAGTATGTACAAATGCAACAGTTTACCATTTATTTCAGGGATATTACTTCTATATCTATTGTTCATGCTGCTGGATTGTCATTGGTCACCAGAGATGCTGCCAGAAATTTTGGGTTACCTGAAAACATCACTCACGTATTATTGTAACTAAGTGATTCTTGGTTTAGAGCTTTAAATGTGATAATGGTGGTAAAGGTGATGATAACATAATGGGGGTCTGCCTCTCTCTGCTCTAATCTGAGAGGACTTATAACAGGATGGACAATAGTCTCTGTGACATGTCTGTGAGAGGGGAACGAAGGAGAAGCTGTAATGGCTTTGTGGAAAAAAGGGTGACTGGAGTTAAAAAACAAGACCAAATCAAAGCTCAACTCGGAAACTCAACTCCTTCATATGACTTTATTGGAAAACAAGTCCAAATTTGATCATTTTGATCAACAAGTTGTCATCAGATAGAAACACTTTGTGTTCCTGGTTCTACAGCGGGAGCAAACCATTAAAGATGGTGAGAGGGGGGGGTCTCAGGTAATTTTTTATTTGTGAACAATAAACAAAACTCTCAGTTTATGTACATCAGTTAAATAAACATAATTTTTTAAGTCTCAAAATTTCTAATATCTTCATGAGCCCCTCTCAGTCATGGGCCCTTAGAATTATCCTAGCCCCCCCTCCTCCTCTTACAACGCAGCTGTTGGTCACACTGCTTATCATCTCTTAAAACAAGTGCACACAAATTTTTTGTTCAAAATGTTTTGTTGCTCTTGTAAAATCACTTTAAACTTTAAATTCTTCATCTGAATTCCAATACATTAACGCCTTCTATATTTACAGTGAGTCACAAATTTACCCAGTTATTCTTTTTGATGGATGGAGGTGCGTATCCTCAGCATCTTAACACAATAAAACAGACAAATGCAAATAAGACATTGCACACTGACTGATATACTGAGTAAAGATAGAAATAATATCTATAAAATCCAAATTATCTTTGTATTAAAGGTAATTTTGTGGAAAGTAATGACATTATTTATGGATACTGCTGGTCTAATCTTCTTACAAACTCTTTAAACAATAAATATTTGTTATTGAGGATTACATTGGCCTCATACAAAAAACTGCTTATGAGTTCAGAATCAGAACGCTTGAGAAAAACAAAAGCGATTAGCCAACAAATCCTTAATAACAAACTGCACCCGAAGCGGCTTATTTACGGCAGTCAACACACTTTAACCGCAGCAAAAAAACAAACAAACAAGGGAAACATACCGATATTTGTCATCAAAGATCTCTCAAATCTTTCAAAAGGCAGAATCAGTTTAAGTATAGGAATGTGTTTGTATACCTCTTATTCTTTTAAAGGGGTATAACACAAACACTGTCAGAGTTTATGTTGATGCTCTGTAAGAGATTTGGACAAATGCTTAATGATAGTTAAAATAGTAAAATTAAAGTAATTATATGCCAACATTTATCCACATTTCACTTTGCTTCCCTTTACTCTATTTAAGCTGCTGCCATTGAGTCAGTGTTGACAAGCCACTAGTGATGGTAAGTTTTAACTGTAGCCACAGATGCCCTGGGGCAGAATGACAGAGACGTGGCAGCCATTTTGCGCCTACGGCCTCTCCGACCAACACCAAATACATTCACTAAACATTCTGACAAGGCAAGGTGGGTTAAGTGTCTTGCCCAAGGACACAACGACAGTATGAATTGTGGGGAGAGCGGGAATCGAACCGCCTACCTTCCGGTTGAAAGATGACTGCTCTACCACTGAGCCACTGCTGCCCCCGTCATTTACAGATTTATATAAATGACTTCACTGGGCTGTGATTAAAGCCCAATAACCACTATAAGTAAGTAACACTGGGGTCCCCCCGTATACACCATCTTCCAAACATACTGTACATCTTCACATTTAACACACACAATGAGCCAGATTGGCTCCTGTTTCTCCAATTAGCTCCCTCTCTGTCCTTCCTGCACTCAGAGCCACCCCCTCATCTCCTCAGCATCCATCAGCCCTCTCTTTTTCTCTCTCCGTTATTATCACAAGGATCTCACAAGCATTTTTGCGGCAATGTGTTATTTTCAACCTCTTTACTTTTCCCTCTCTTCAGAAAAAAAAAACCTGAAGTGGCTCCAACACCTGCCTGTGTGTGACTTTGTGTGTTTGTGCCTGCATACAGGGTTTCCATAGATGCTTCTTTTTTTTTTTTTAAAGACACTACAATTAAACATGTGTTGGCCTGTGTAGAGCCTACAGTTAATATAGAGAACATATTCTGAGTATGCTTAGCCTGCTTTGAATTAGGGCAAATGAAAAGTCTATGTGACTTTTGTTGTTGTGTGTTTGCCAGAGCTGGACAGTTCAGGAGCTTCAGGAGCCACTGGACAGTTCAGGAGCGTCAGGAGCCACTGGGCAGTTCAGGAGCGTCAGGAGCCACTGGGCAGTTCAGGAGCGTCAGGAGCCACTGGGCAGTTCAGGAGCGTCAGGAGCCACTGGGCAGTTCAGGAGCGTCAGGAGCCACTGGGCAGTTCAGGGCGTCAGGAGCCACTGGGCAGTTGAGGAGCGTCAGGAGCCACTGGGCAGTTCAGGAGCGTCAGGAGCCACTGGGCAGTTCAGGAGCGTCAGGAGCCACTGGGCAGTTCAGGAGCGCCAGGAGCCACTGGACAGTTCAGGAGCGTCAGGAGCCACTGGACAGTTCAGGAGCGCCAGGAGCCACTGGACAGTTCAGGAGCGCCAGGAGCCACTGGACAGTTCAGGAGCGTCAGGAGCCACTGGGCAGTTCAGGAGCGTCAGGAGCCACTGGACAGTTCAGAAGCGTCAGGAGCCACTGGGCAGTTCAGGAGCGTCATGAGCCACTGGACAGTTCAGGAGCGTCATTAATTCCGCAATTTCTCCATCACCAGCAGCGCTCCATCAAACGTCAACTTCTCCTCCACGCCAGTGTACAGGTACATACAGCCATTTATTAGACTAATTAAAAGGGGTAAATGTGCAATCATGAAAATGAACGAATCATAATTTACTATAGTAGCGCATTCATTGTTTCAGACTCGCCTAAGCCTAGGGCCAGCACTGAGGAGGACTTAACAGATCCAACTTGTCCAACATTGATGACCCTGCAACCCAGCCCAAACTCACTACATTTCCAGTCATCACTATAGCAGGCAAAGTTGGACTAGAATGAAATAATTGCAGTGTTCAACTGTAAGCCCGTGTCTCCTGTTATAATCATCAAAAGTAAGGCAAAATACATTTTCATATGGTTTATGTGTCCGCTGAGCCAAACTATGACAAGCATTATTGTTTTTACATACTGTCCACTACTGTATCCACTACTGTCGTGCTGATTTGATGATAGTATTGAGTTGCGTCTGTCAGATGCTAATGCTGTTCTTATCGTTATGTTCTGAACACAGTTTATGATGACATACAGGCGTGTGCTCTGATTAAACGGCGGTGTATTCAAGCAGGTGTAGTTGTGTTGGTCTATTTTTTTTATAACAGATGCATTTTAGGTTTGGCCCATTCGATTTTCTCTGGGCCCACCTACATTGTGATTCCTGGCTACGCCAGTGTGCGTACTTAGTGTGTATGTGCTCAAGCCGTATAAGTTTAGTTACGCGAAGGATCTTGAGAGTGAAACCAACACACACACACAATCAAGGCCTTAACTGGTTACTCTTTGAGAGGTGAGAAAAGAAAGCTAAACCCCCTCTCTCTTTGCCATCTGTTAGTGAGCTGCAAAACCCACACTGGTCTGCCCTCTGCAATCTGTTTCCACATACACACCTACACTCAACCCAAACACAATATGTAGCAGCGAATAGCAAATGTCTAATTAATGCATACAGCTATACACCCTTTTACGGTTTATTAACAACATAAGCCGTGTGAATATTTTAGAAAATAGTTATGCAGACTGCAATATGTTTTTATTAGACATTTTTATTAGATATAAATAATGGTGCTTTCTGCAATAATGAGATGGTTTAGGCAAATACCAAGGGACTGACTTTGTGTGTGCTGTCAGTGAGTGGGTAGAGCACATTAGTGGGTGGCAGAATATTTACAGTAGCTTCTTTATACAGACATTTAATTTAGGTTAAGCTAAAGGAAAAAAGCTACAAGTCTTTGGAGGCTTAGGACTTATTTTTCTGGACAGAGTGGCAAATCCCATGAAGGCGCCTGAGTTATAAATGGATTGTTTTAGGACCAGTGCTTCCCCATTAAGGACTGTTAAACTGAGATCTGAGGTACGATAATTTCCCATAATACAGTGCGTTCACCGGCTCCGCGGCTGTGAGAGAGAGGCAAAATGTAACTAAAATAAATAAATTGGGACAGTCCTGTTTTATGTTCCTTTAATTTTGAACTCGTTTATGCACTGATCTGTTTTCCCCTCGGAAGGTTTTGCAAAAGTTGCTGTTTGATAAGGTTAGCGTCAGAACTTTTTGAACTTTTTATAAGCTAATGCATAACACACGTCAATATCAATTTATAGAACGTAATTGAAACAGTTGGTTTGGTTTTCTAGGTTGTAGTAACATCCTTCAGTGTCTTGTCTGTGACAGAGACTGAGGAAACAGCAGCTGAGACTGTTCAGCACATGACTCAAGTCAAAATACTCGGATGCTATCCCACGGTAGAAATGATAGGGCTAACTCTATGGCCAGAGGCCCCCTATATAATTTTGTCCATATTACTAAAGCAGAGAGAATTGGGATTGGGCTAAATGCTCAGGTCAAGGTAAAAACGTGTGAGGACTACAGCAGTTTAGTGTTGTTGCTTCATATGATAATGGTAACAAACACAGCAGCCAGCATACTTAAGTAAGTCTGTAACAATATTGACTCTGTAAACATAGTATAGTGTCTAAAACTTGCATGATAGTAAAAAAAATAGTGTATTTTTTAATGCAGCACTGTGTATTTTGAGTAGCTTTTGTTGAGTGTGAGAAAATCTGCCATTGACCATAATTTTAATGAGAAACTGTTCTAACCATCTATTTTCTTTCTTACACTGAGAATAGTATCATACACACAAACATATTCTAGTATCTTGAGAATCTAGCTTCTGGTAATCTCTGCTCCTTCCCGTTGTAAATCTGCTCGGCCTGTGGACAGACGGAGGGGGAACAGCAGAATGGCAACACCTCTGATTGATCTCATTAATACTAAAGAGAGGACTTATTGGCGTCTGGTGTTTATCAAATCCTACAGGCAAACAGGATAGTCCAGAGAATAGCTCCATAGAGGAGGAATGCTGGAGAACAGAATCCAAATGAAGGGATGTAGACACAGACACCACACCTCACTGCACTGGGGCATTCAACATGGTTAATCACAAGAAAATCATAAAACTTGTAAAATGTGATTAAAAAATCTTCACTGCAAAATGCCTGATTACGTAAAGCTATAAATAGTAAAAATGTATTTTTTTACTCAAGTTATTTCTGTTCAAACAATGCAACAGTATGTGTTGTTGAAATGAAGTACCTTCTGCTAGATCACCTCAGTATCACTATGGGTTGCACTTTCTATTCCAGCTCGGTAATATCATGATAATAGTGGGTTAATAAGTAAATTATAAAGTAATTATGGTTAGCTAAGAAAAGTTCCATACAATTGTCAACATGTATAGCTTTTTATAACCATGTAATCAGTAGGAACCTATGCAGGACTGGGAACTAAGTAATAATTCACAATACTTACCATAGTATAACTATTTATTATCATATTATTACGCTATTAATATGCTATTACTGACATGGAATTCAAAGTACAACAGAATTTGGAAATGTAGAGTTTTAAAAAATAAATAAAAGCGGGTCAAGGACATAGCTCTGAGGGACTCCAAATACCCAAATGCACCAAAAAGAGAAGGGCTCCTTGTTGTTTAAATCTTAGTATGTATAATATTGATAGTCTGAAATATGTTCAGATGATGACATTATTACTTGCAAGATACTTTATAAATGTTCCTAGGTGCATTGTACATCTCAAATGCAACTCTGAGTTAACATCAAAATTGCTCTGGTCAGTTTTCATTTGGTTGAATAAAACAAAATAAAATAGAATGCATGGCACTGAAAGTACTACTGTACAAGAACACACATTAGTAGAGGTTTGTGTGCTATAAACATGTTTGCACCACCATGCCATTTTATTGTTTGTTTTTCTTTCTCATCTCAGAACAATATGTAGGCAGCCTCTAATTAAATCTATCCTCCTAACAAAGTCCTCGGTGCTCTGCACTTGCTGAATGAACATGCCTTCGGGAAAAAGAGAAAATATTTGTTCCATATGGTTTCCAACAGAGAGTGACAGTGGAGGGAGGCGGCTGGGAGATGTTCCTCCGGGGCCGGCTGACAGCTCTATTCTTCAACACTTCCCTGGTTGGAAAGAAGTTCAGAGCTTACAGATGTGCCTCAGTGATTTCAGATCTATGCATATGGCATCTGGAAAGTAGGAAAGACCAGGGGGCATTGGCCAGTCCTGTTGAAGTCACTCCCAGTGTGTGAGAGACGTAAAATAAGATCAGTGACTGTCTTTCTTTTATTGTAAGCTGTATAATTTACATTTAGTCATTTAGCAGACGCTTTTATCCAAAGCTTCCATTCACCAGTGTTACATTTTTACACTTTTAGCTAGCGCTTTTTATTCAAAGCGACTTACATTAAGGTTCCATTCACCAGTGCTACAGCTGGAACACCACTGGAGGCAAGGTGGGTTAAGTGTCTTGCCCAAGGACACAACATCAGTATGAAGTGTGGGGAGAGCGGGAATCAAACCACCTACCTTCCGATGTAGCTTGAGTTTACGGTATGGCTGTAATAAACTTTTCTGTTTGCCCTGAGGTGTCCTATGGATGTACCAAGTTTTGTATTTCTACATTTGAAAAGAATTACTTTCACTTTCCATAGGCACAATGTATTTTCATTTTCCAGGGTTGCCACTGAGTCATTTTTCATTCGTTTTCCCTCGGGGACTTCAAATACATACATTTTTCGCCGGGCTTGAATTTTTGGGCCAATAAATTTGACTTTTAGTTGCACGTTTACTGGTTCAAATTGAGGATCATTTTGCAGAAAAATTATAATAAAAAAAAAACTCGAGCAAAAACGTCAAGAAAAACGCCTGTCTATTGAACACACATGTGTTTAGCTCATTTTGCCCAAGTTTGGTGTCTGTGGAATGAAGCAGCTATTTTTTGTTGTTTTTTAAAAAGAGGTGTATTCTAAGTCGATTCACATCTTCAATTCAAAATGGCTGCCTTCCCGTGTGTGATAGGGTGTGGTCCCCATTGCCTTTTTTGTTCATAAGCCCATGCTGGATGTGTGTACCAAGTTTCATTGCCTACGACAAACTAAAATTTTCACTTCCCATTGACTTTTTCCAAATATTTTGGACGTTGCTATGGCAACACATTTATAGATAGGGGGTGGTTGTCATTGGCTTTTATGCTCGTCATGACATAAGAGATGTGTGTACCAAATTTCATGTCTCTATGACAAACTAAATTCTTGGGTCCCATTATAAGTTTGTAGGGGGCTCTGGAGAGCCATTTCTAAAGATAACTCTTTTATTTACATATCTTTGTGTTCAGGCCTAATAACGGACACTATCAGATATAATAGACCCTTCCGGTTATCACCGGCTCGGGTCTAAAAACAACATATACTGTAGCTGCACTAGAAATATTCAAACAGAATTACAACAATAAGCACATGAAATTACATCAACATTAACCTCAGGCATTACAAAAGCATTTTTTGAGCAAGTGTAGCCTATTTAATACATAAAAGACTCCCCAACAGCTCCAACACTTGTAGTCCTGATCTGGTCTTCATCTAGTCCTGGTCTCTTCAAATAATTCACCAAAGCCACGTCCTTAGCATTTAAGAGTGGTCATTAATGACACATGGTGAATGCCGTTGTGAGTGTATGCTACTTAGCCACGCCTAAGTTTTGAGTCTCACAAATGTAAACAAATGTGGGCAAAGTGGTGTTTTACTGCAGAAGCATCGACAGTGAATAATGAAGTCAGGGCTTTGACGCTGTGGCTCTAGAGCAGTGTCTTTATAAACTGTGGTTTATGTTATAGAAGAGCAGACTTTAAAGTGACTTTCTAGTAGTCTCTTTGTTCCGGTGCAGGAAAAATGTTTTTGTAATGCCGTGTGGTCAAGGCTGATGATGTCTTATGTGTGCATATTGTTGTAATTTTGTTTTGGATATTTCCGGAGCAGCTAAATGTTGTTGTAATTCCGTTTGGCTGTTTTGGTGTGTTTCGGCTTTTGTGTTTCGTTGAGCTCTCTGGGCCACCATACTCTGCTGCCTAAATTGGATAATGCCCTTGATTTTTTTCCTTACTTTTGACTGAAGTTTAAACAAATGGAGTCACTTTTCTGTTCCTTCTTAATATAAAGACCTAATGTTGGTTTTCTGTTTTCTTGTTCTTTTCTTTTGTAAAAACAATATTAACTTTGCCTCTTATTGTATTTTTTTGCATTTCTGACTTTCTCATGTAGTGCACTTAGAACAGACATAAAATGACATTTTCAGCTTCAACATACCAAGCAATTCTTCAGCTTATTACATCATATGACAACAGGCCCACAGTAACATAACAGTATAAATGTGTATGAGGAAATAAGAGTGTATGATGAGATGTGCTATACATTTGACAAGAATTGTTTGTGCATTTTTATTAATCAACCAGAATAATTGCACATAATACCCCTAGCTTATGTTAAAAGGACAGCATTTTCTTCTTCAAGCCATCAGCCATTGGTTGCAAATAGGAGCAGTTACATCATGTCCTTGGGAGGAATAAATTGGCCGTCTGTTTACTCAGTAGCTCATATTCCATGCCAATGTCACACAGTCACAAGAAAACCTCATTTACTCAAATAAAATGGAGGGCGAGAACCGAGAAAACATCAGGTATCAACTGAAGGATACAGGTGAGAAAAGTTCACTGTATTTAAATAATTTACTGTTATTTACTTTTGTCATTTTCTGAGCTCTTTTTGGAAACAGCTCCTGTAATCGTCCTTTTAGAACAACTAGTGAGTGCGGTTAATTTCAGTACAGCACAGTTTGGAACAAAATTCTCAAATCACTTTCTCATGTGACAAATTCTGGTCATGTCTAGTGCAAGCAGACGCCACTTTTTTTAATCCACAAAAAAATGGGTTAAGATACCTCTGTGGCATAGTTAACACTAAAGCAGTGGTCCACTAACACTGGGTTGGGACCCAAAAGGGGGCTTGCTGAAATTTTTTATTGTGGTCACTTCAAAATTACACACAACATACAGTATATAATATTTTTTTTTATAATTTTCAATATTTTCTCTATCATGGTCAGAAAGTGCAAAGAAATGAGATTGCAATAGGAACTAATAAAATGTTTTAATGTATTAATAATTTTGTCATTTGGAAATTTGGGATTTGGGAAATAGTACCAACCCCAAATAATGGCATTGACTGTGGTTAAAACATACAATTTAAAAAGGCATATGCAACTTTGTTTGCATTGTAAAACATAATTCACACTTATTGTTGGCCTTGGGTATTAAGTGGGCATAGAGTGCTCTTAGAGAAAATTTTCTATTTCCATCTTACTTTATTCTTTGAGCAATTATTTAGCTCATTACATCAGAAGAAAGCAAGCTGTGTAGAAAGCAAATATCCTATTCAATCATTTATCTGCTGCTGCTTAGAGCTGTTAGGGGTATTGTGTGACTAGAGCCTATCCCAGCATCTTTGGGCCTGATGCGGGGTACACCCTGGACAGTTAGTCGCAGAGGTGACACTTAAAGTAGCACTGCGTAGCTTTTAGCTAGTAGCATCACGCAAATTAAAGGTCCAAAAATATACATTCTCATATTGATTTAATGGTTCTTAGACACACAATTAGTAGAATCAAGTCTATTTCACTGACAGTGTCCCCTCAGCTGGACAGAAAAAACTCTCACAAATATATAATTCATGCCACCGGGACAGACCTCTCCTGAGAGACACACTCAGCAGCTCAAACACAAGGAGCAGAAACAGGCCGATACACTGGACTCTACAGAGTTTTATTTGTACAGAATGCACTAAAATGACCCTACCGTTTCAGAAGACATGTTTTTTTCTTCTAAACTTGGATAATTTTCTCTCAAAAACAAACAACAACAATAAGTAGAGGGATCTGGGCCATCTAGATTCCATAAAATCAATTAATCAACCAGGTTATTGTTTTAAAATGCTCTTTTTTCACTGACAGTTTATTCAGAGTGGTGCACGGCTTCTCTGAACCAGAATCACATCAAATGTAAAAAACCCGTGAATGGCCAGATTGTGAAGTAGACATTTGCATCTCTCAGTTTTCAAAGCACAGACTCTTCATGCTTTTCTTTACGTCCTTGACTTCTCACGTTACATTTGTCCACTTTGTCCTTTCGCCTTCATTTGTCAGTTTCTGCTTCTAATCTTTTTACGCCACGCAGTTATTTTTGGAAAGCTAATTGTAAAGGTGCACATCAAAAACTGTGTGTGCGCTTGTGTAAGCACCTGTATTGATTTTGGTGTTGCAGCCCTGCGGTGGCATGTGTCCTTGTGCTGTCAGTGATTTACACTTCAGTCACACGCGTCGATATCTGCCCGAAAGATTCTAAGACTCTGTCAGAACTTCTGACATTTGATCTCCATGTTAACTATAAAAAAACTCTAACTCTTTTTAAAACACTTCTTCTTCTTCAGCATTCCACTAACCTGAAGACATCAAGTATTACTACAATAATGCCCCAGAACACTCCCTATTAATATATCTGAGAGTTCCCAAAGTAGTTTTTTGGGGACGGTTTGGTGATGGACTGACCTAACCTGTACTGTAGAACTTCAAAAGAAATGGCCCTATTGTGTTCCTTTTCTTGCATTTCTACTCTAGCCAAGCTTTACTCAGTTAGTTTAAAAGAGACATTTGACTGGACTACAGTTGTTTGTGCAAAGAGCGAGGCATGGGAAATATAAAATAATCTGTCTCTCAACTAGATTTTCATTTCTTACCCTTGTTCTAATAGTAAATGACTCTAACTAAGAGTGGAATCATCTGGAAACATGAGCCTGACACATTCACTATATTGGAGTTTATTCAAAAAGCATTCCCCTTTCTAAACACTAAAGCACAAAACACCTCAGGCAAAGTTTTTTCTTGCCGTTTCCATCAACAATTTAAAGTGACTATTGCCTGACTAATATCTTCTCTCTTTTCCTCCCTTCTCTTTACTGCAGCGCTCACTTTTATTCTTTCCTCAAATATGCGCAGCTTGTCTCTCTTTTGTTGACTTACAGTTGGCAGCTCTTTTTCTGTCTTTTCGCTTTTGTTCTCGCTGAAGAGGTTGCGTAATCGCAGACCTTTTCAGATGATTATTAGCATCCGATTGCTTCTTTAACAGCCTCTTCACACGGCTTTTGTTGCTACTGAAAGTTTCATACATCATTTATGAGAAGAGAAGCTTTAGAATTTAGGTTCTAATTGGGGCTATTTATTGGCCTCTAAGTGACACTGTGTTAAAATATTGACACCGCTAACACACTTGCATGAACAGCATATGTCCAAGATGAAGCAGATTAATTGTGTGGAAATATCGTCCCTGTTGCCTGGAAACAGTTGAGCACTTATCGTTTATACTGTATATAGTAGAGTATATACAGTAGACAAATATAGAAAGTGTTTAGAACAGCACACGATAAAAGCTGCAGATTAAAAAGGTACAAACAGACGCTGAGACATGTGCTGTAGAAGTGCAAGTCTTTTCTCTCTGAAATAATTCACACCTGGAAAAGTTGACCTGCAACTAAGACCACAGAAACCTATAGAACTTAAAGCTAAAGTCTCCATCTCCTCTACAAACAGTGAAGCAGAAAATGGAAATAGTGTTATAGAAGCCTACAACTGCATCTAGACAAAAAAAAAAAAAACTAGTTGATGAAGAGAGATTAAATGGATCTGGACCCACACTGAGAATCACAGAAGAATCAACCTTCTCCTGACAATAGTGTTCAGATATGCAGCATATGCCCGGGAGAATGTCCACAGGAAGAGTTCATAGATAGTCCGGGTGATTTAACTGAGAGGTGAGAGTTGGGCAGAGTGTGTTGGAGAGGGGTATTATCTGAAACTGCTGATGCCAAAACAAAACAGGTGCTTCACGAATGCTCGGTAAATCCCACGTAGACTCAAGAAATATAATGGAGCCCCTAAATGAGATAAAACCTGGGACACATCCCGATGGCAGGCGGCAGTGGTTCAGGAGGTAGGGCAGGTTGGGGGTTTGATCCCTCCCCAGTTTACTGTTGTTGTTTCCTTGGGCAAGACACTTCACCCACCTTGCCTCCAGTGGCTTTTCTGAAACGATGACACCTTAGCTCCATCTCTCCCTGAACCCACATCCACTAAACTCTAACAACAACAATTGTGCTTTACAGTGTTTTCTGCGCATGCCCCATGTGTCCTTGTCTGTTTTGGGGTGTTTCTGTGGCAGCCTTACAGGCCACTAACAGGCCTGGCGTATATACTACAGCGTTTTCTTTTGTTTTTGTTGGATCCATGTAAACACACATTTTTACATGTTTACGGAAAACGTTTTCGAAACAATAACCATTTCGTCTCTGTGTAGATAAAACCTTAACCTATAACCTGTTTGTTCTTATACTTATGTGGACTGATTTGCAGTAAATGTATTGGTCTTCATTTGACTCACTGTGATCTTGTTAGTCTAAGAGAACAGAGAAAAGTAAAGGCAAAAACATTTCAGAGTTTTAAGGGTAGCTAAGTAGTTAATATTTTTAAATGGTTTCATCTTTGTTGCTTACAGCGGCTCAGCCCAGTGCTGTTGATTAAATACTTGTAGTCTGCTTTCTTGAACATTCATCCTTTTATTGTGACCAGATGACAATGAAAGCCTAGAAAGAGAAATGATTCAGTGCAGTTTTTCAAAATTGTCTGTGTGCATCAGGGAATCGCTGCACGTCTTTCCCAACAATGGGCCTCTGCATCTATTGAATCAGGCTTTGAATCTTTGTGCTTGAGGGCAGTGGCAGATGACTGGAGCGCCTCAACAACATACAGCATACAGTATGTGCAAACTCTGTTCAGCTTCAGAAGAGTCAGGGCCCTTCCATTGTGGACCCAAACCAATGGAGACGTTTGAGTTTAACAGCGTGTGGCATTTTGTCAGTTTGGCTGGTTGCGTCACTTGTGAAAGAGTCCCTCTGTTTGTGTTTAGCATGCTAAGAGAGCGCTGTTGTGCGACGTTACAGAAGCTTCAAGACTTCTCTGTAGCTCTTTGTAACAGCGCTCGCTCTACAGTAGGCCCACTGATCAAGGCTGGATTCAGGCATGACACAATTGCTATACAGTATAGCTTTTACTTAGCAAAAAAATAAATGCTATAGTTACTGTTTATTCAACCAGGACAATAGAGGCTGTGGTGATAAAAAGCTACAGTGTCTTTAATTTAAACTGTTGGGCAGATGCAAATATTCAAAGATAAGTAAGCCTTGTACACCAGAGAGTATGTGCTCTCCGTTGTACAGACTGCAAGTTTAGGATAGTCAAGCTTAGGCACTGCACATATCTGGCCTTAGAAAAAGACTACAGACTTGATTAGCCCATGGCATTTAAAAATAAAAAGCAACCTCTCCAAAGAGCCAAGGAAAAGGTGTGTTCTGAAGATATTTAAAACTTATAGTGTGCACTCTACAGTGTAGTGTAGAAGCAGGTCAGGCAGATCTACAGCTTAGATCTTGTTGACCGTGGATAGATGGGCTAGATTGGTTATATCAAGGCCTATTTGGTCAAGATTTAATCAGATGGTTCAGAGTTCAGTTGGGTCTACGCTAGTGAGCTAAAAAGGGATCTGTATAAAATGTACGTTCTTGAAAAGTTGAGCTGTAAAGCTCACAAACTCATAATGTTACCATAAATATGCAGTTGTTGAACTGAAAATATAAAAACAGATCATCAGCATCATGTGGATATGAAAATGTGTTTTTGGACTGTTTAAAATAAATCCTCACGTTTAAAAATTGTATTTTTGTACTTTTGCCAATTAGGGAATTGATGTTGATATTATAACATCCACCAGTCAAACCCATAATATATTCTATTTTACTTGCTTCTGCGACTCAACAATTCATTTCCATGTTGTTTTATACAGCATTTGTTACTTTGCACCATTAGCTCTCCATTGCCCTGTTGTGTGTCTGGGAGTGTATTTGCATGTGTCCATGTGTTTGTTGTTACTGAAATCTGCTCATGTGTGAAAGTAGAAGATTGTACATGCCCACATGCACATGGTCTTGTGTGTTTGTGTGTAATGGAGTGGGACATTAGCAGCATCTGTAACACGGCTTACCCAATACGCTCAGATGGCCTCTTTTGTTTTAGCCACGCATATGCTCATGTTTAATTCTCAAAGACTCTTTATGTGGTGTGAAAGCGTTATTGTAAGTGTGTGTGCATTAGTCTTAAGCCTGTTTCATGGTCTTTTTTGGGGCCACACTGGGGCGTGCACTGCAATGTTTGAATGCGTGGCTTAATATGTGTGTGACTCAAAGGCAAGGTTCTGAGTGGGGCTATAAAACAAACAAAATTATAAAAAGGTGTCAAAACAGGAATATGATCAGTCAAAATAAGTTAGGGTACACTTGGTTTGAGTGAAGTTATGGCCTCTTGTTTTTGGAGGAGCTGTAGCAATAAACAATAAAGAAATTGAAGGAGACGACAAAGGTTGGACAAGAATAAATCAGGCTATTCTTTTTGTCAAAACAATGGATGTATTGCGACCCCGCCCCAGGATAAGTAGTAGAAGAGGGATGGATGATGGATGTATAATGAAATTCTTTCATGGCCACTTGACCACATGAAAGTTGCTTTATGTAGTCTGTTAAAACAAATTCTGGTGCATTTGTTGTTTTTGTGAGCATCGTTCACTTCACAGCGTGAACAGTGCGCACTAAACTTGCACTTGTTCTGTGTTTTTACACATATGTGCTGGGACAGTTGGATAGTTTCACATGGTCCCTCTACCTCAAGGTAAAGCTTTTGTCTTTGTTTTCTGACCCTGTCCTTTGGAGAATTTACCTGAGTTGACCTTGCTATGGACACTACTTTGATTTCTGCCTCCCACTGGGCTTTCCACTTTTTTTCCACTGTTACCGTCCTACATCCTACGCTCACTGTGAAAAGAAAGAACATTACTCAACTGTGCTGCATTTAGATCCTCGTCTGATTCTTTTCACCCAACCCTTTTGGAAGTTGTGGATGTTCGGTCATTAAGACTTCTTTTTTAAATTGTATGTGGTGTTAAGTTCTTGTCAACAGCATGGGGACATTGGCGACAGGGGACAGACCGTAGACTGAACAGGAACTACACTTTACCCCCTTTGTGCTGTATATTTGTATCTTATGAGTCACAAACATCTAGAAAATGCTGTTAAGTTAAGCTCAACACTGGTCAAATATTAAGACAAACATTCTCTGCTAATTAAAACTTTTTTGGTTTGCCTTCTGCCATTACTTTGTACCATAGTCCACTTTCAACACAAAGAAATCTACACCAAGATTTTTCTTAGAAGCGGACTGAAAGATGTTTTTAGGTGAACAAGTGCAAACCAGAATTAAAAATTAATTCCCACATAACATTTCAAATTGCAATGTTGTTCATTTATTCCAACTCATTTTCCAAAACTGAAACCCTACTCCAGGTCACATGAGACCCTCAAAGGGAATTTCCAAAGTCTGTGTAATATCCCCAGTGTTAATCACCGGCAGATAAAGGATAAAGCAGTCAGTCCACACACATTCACGTCTGCGGTCTTTCCTTTGTCTCACTCACACACATCGATTAGGTCAGTATAAACAGAGAGTTATCAGTCTCAGGGGCAGCTCTCAGGAAGGGCTCGCTGATATAGAGAGCTGCTCCACACTCTGTCTGCATTTCTTCAGACTTCTATCCTGTAGCTATTATCAAGAAAACTGATGCAAGACTAAACCATGCACAGATGATAAATGCTACAATCGTGGTTATATCCACATTAGAAATTGTAACTACTGGCTCATTTTACCCCTTACTCTCTCTATTTTACAGTTTAAAAAATACATAAATTCCAGAGGCACTTTAAGGACTTCTGAAAAGTTAAACAAAAGTAATGGAGGTCCTCTTTGGGAAAGGAACATTAAGGCACTCAATATTTAAATTAAATTAAAATCCCGTTATTGAATGTCTTTATTCACCAGAGGAAGGTCACAATACATTTTTTAAAACTGTTTTATACCTTTTTAACAGGATAAATAAATAATATAAAATATATTTCTTGTCGGCGTTTATCACTATTTATCTAATTTAAATCAAAATTTGATTTATCCAACTTTCCCCATTAGGAAATAATAAAATTTGAAATACATGACTTAAAGAGAGCCAATAGCCAACAGAGAGCATAATAACTATCATCATGTTTAGCTATGACTTTTTTTCTTTCCTTAACCTTTTTTCATCCACTTTTTAAATCCACATAGAGGGAATTCAAAATGATATTCTGGTGCACATTGCCAGTATATATAAGAATGGAAATTACATTGCAAAGCTATTGTGGTGAATATTTAGCTCTCATTATCATTTGTTGCTTTAAAAAGTAATGTCTTGTGACTGTGGATTAAAGTAAAAGAAAATGCATCATATCCGGAGGAGAAATTACACTTTAAAACGACATTAGTGTAAGTGCATTGGGCAATATAATCATTATTTCAATAAAAATCCTGTTTGTCCAGTATTTGTTATCTTGTCAGTGAAGTAGTTTCATAAACAGCAGGTGTCGACAACAACAGAATCAATCAAAATGGTCCATATGGCATTTTCATGTTAAAATATTTCTGTGCACATTTCAGAAGTTTGCTTCCACTTCCCTTAATGACTCACAGCTAATTAGTTATTTAAATGTAGAACCAGAGCAAACCATATCAAGGACGACTTATGGTTTATTCTTAACCATGTGACTCAATAAACACATTTGTAGCATAAAGCCTGTTCTCCTCCTGCTTTTGCTTTTCCAGTTGCAGAAATGTTTCCTCTCGAAGTATTATATGTTTTGTGCATATCGTTAGCCTCCAGCCAAGTGCTGTTAATTAGGTAAACAGGTAATTCCCAGCTTGTGCTAAAAGCCCTGTGTGCGCCGCTCTGCATGTGTTATGTGTGTACGTGTTAGCATTAGCGTTAGAGCATGTGTGTGGGCCACGAGCAGCAGTTCAATAATAAAGATGAAAACGCTCACAGTGACAGATGAATGCACAATGTTCTCAAATGGAGAAACACTCTTTTAATCAGTTTCAAGGACTTTTTCAAAACTTTTATGATCTACATTCTACGGCACTGACATCAATGCTTCCTTAAAAAAACAAAACTTAAAAGAGGGGCAGCCTTTATAATAGCTTGGCTTTTTAATCTACTTTACTTTATATTTAATTAAAGGGCTTTTTTTAATTCCAATTTTGTGGGGCTTGATTCTTGGACATTAAATTGTTAAGGATGCATTGCATAAAGGTTCATTGAAATTAGACACCAGAAATTTTCAAACAAAAAAATATGCATTTTTTAATTTTTTAATTTATTTTACACAATGTTGCTTTTTCTGCTCAGTTAACAACCATATTTGAAAACCAACAGTACACTGGTCTGAACCAAGGGTCACTACGGTCACCAGAGATCTGTTGTTAGTCTTAAGCTCCAGATTGCTTTGCTCAGATGGAAATGTTGGTGGCACTGTTTCAGCTTCAGCAAGTCATCGTTATACAGAGGCTATGCTATGACGGCTTAGCTACCAATTTGGAGACCCTCCGCAGGTCAATATGCTCAGAGCTGACGACAGAAAGTAGCTAAATGCTAAATCCGAGTTTGACTGGACAATTTCCAACTGATGCAACTCTTTTGTTCTACTTTTGTGCTTAGTCACTTAACTTAGTGATCTTGTGTCTTGTTTTATCCTATGTTCTTTTGCAATGTAGAGTCAAAAATCTATTTTTGTTTAAGTTTACCTCTGCATTCTTAAATAAACAGAACACCAGTCCGGGCCATGGCTCACTCCTCTCAACAAAAAGCTAAGGTTAAAGATAAACTTCAGTGACAAGGAATGTGAACTATTTCCCCATCTAACCTTTAATACTTACACCTAGCTTGTTTGTACCTATATTTTTTATTCTATATTTCCAAATATATAAACAAAGCTGTATATATTCTTACTGCATGCTCTCTCTTCTCTTTGCACTATATGTGAACTGCCGTCACATGTGAATTTTCCCGAGTGTGGGATCAATAAAGTCTTATCTTATCTTAGCTAACAATGCATTTAATATTTGCAGATAAATAAGGAGGACAAACATGGCTCAAGGTGGAATGTGTTGCCAAAGAGGATGGGTACGGGGGGGTCAAAGAGTTCAAACAATCATGGCTACACTAGCTGATTCCAGATGTTAAAGTCCTGTACTGTTTTTATGATATGTGGCAGATAATAAGACAGTTTGTACGTGATTATAATTGTATCAGAATCAGAACTACTTTTATTCATCCCCAAGGGGAAATTCTTTTTGTTACAAACATGCAACCTACCAGTGCAAGAAATAGAAGTTTCTTTTTAAAGTAGATATAACTTAACTTTAAACTATAAACTATGATATCCCTAACAAACAATAAACAGTCTATTTACATATTCACATATTACATATTCACATGATGTACAGTTTACAAGTTTACAAGTGGACTTAATATTGTACAGCAGGCAGAATATTGCACAGTGTGTGTGACATGTCTCACTGGGGACTTTTGGCTGTCCCTCCCCATTTATTCCCCCCCCCCATCACCCTCTCCTCTTCTCCATCCTCTGCCGTCGCTCTGTCCCACAATGCTCCACTGTTCAAATGTGACAGATTTTTTCTTGAATGACATAGAGATAGCCATACGTCCGTTGAA
Organism: Perccottus glenii; assembly: GCA_024416835.2. Classification (NCBI taxonomy): domain Eukaryota; kingdom Metazoa; phylum Chordata; class Actinopteri; order Gobiiformes; family Odontobutidae; genus Perccottus; species Perccottus glenii. Next base: position 29,930,524 of record CM044556.2, on the reverse strand, counting down.
ATCAGGCTCTCATTTTTATATGTATCTATGTGAAGTGAAAAAACCCATGACATGATGTTACTTTGGGGGTGGTATTCTATAGGGGAGACTGGGTATAGTTGTAACACCGGGAGAGTTGTAACACTACCATTTCCACGAATCAGGGATAAGATAGGAGTCATGTGACAGTTTCAGTTTTTTCAGAATTCCTTTTTGATCCCACATGGAGGTTTTGCTGTCTGTGTTGCCATCTCTCCTGAAGCTACAGCCAAAAATCTAATTCTGAGGTAAGAAAGTAAAAAAAAAAAACAAGATAATATTTTTTTTAGTACTTATACTGTTGTAGATAATGTTGTATGAGTTATATCAGGTCAAACTTTAGTTTCTCTAGTAAAGAATGGTGTATCAAACTCCTGCTAATTTCAAAGCACCATGCTAATACAGGTAGCTAAACAGTGGGTGATAGTGGTGGGGTAGGTTGTAACATGTGTTTGGAAAGTGTTACAACCATCCCCTTACATACAAATAAGAACATTTTTGTGATTTTAACAATTCTACAGAATGCCTAGAACTTGGGTGAGAAAAACAGATCGTGGAGTCGATGCCAGTCTTTTAAAAAGAGCAGCAGAGGAAGTTATGAAAGGAAATGGTAAATGGTAAATGGTATGCATTTATATAGCGCATTCTTGCACCCTTCTCAGGCACCCAAAGCGCTTTACATCGTGCTTCCACTCACCCCATTCACACACATTCACACCTGGGGCAGACAGAGAGGGGGGCTGCCATACAAACGGCGCTCAACCTTCTCCGACCACCACCAAACAAACCTCTACAGGCAAGGTGGCAAGGTGGGTTAAGTGTCTTGCCCAAGGACACAACGACAGTATGAATAGGGCAGAGCGGGAATCGAACCGCCAACCTTCTGGTTATAGGACGACTGCTCTACCACTGAGCCACAGTGGCAAAAGTCCATGGAATCTGCCATGTCACCCTGAACAGATATTGGCAGAAATATAGAATGTAGAATGGGGGTAAATATGTTTGTTAATTTGCAGCTATTCATTTAAAATAAACTTTTGTTGTGGCATAACACTTGGAGTACCCTTTTTTGTGTTTTTGTGCATTTTGTCTACCTGTTACAACTTACCCCAGTATGTGTTACAACCTACCCCAGTAGTGGGGTAGGTTGTAACAAAGGACCACCTTGTATTTGTCATCATCTCAAAAAGTATGTGAGATAGTTGGAGAAATTTAAATTGTTTCCAATTGTAGTACACAAGTGTGGGTACTTTGCCTAAAAGTTTCAGAGACATGTCTAAAAAAAGGTAGTTTCTGGTGCTGAAGAAAAAAGTGTTACAACCATACCCAGTCTCCCCTAATAAACATAAACAAAATGTATTGATTTCTTGAGTGCAATTAAAATCTTTTCTGCCCTAGACACTCAAAGTTCAAATTCTTCAGATTTTAAAGTGACATTTGAGTGTCTGAGCTAAAGTACAGCGGTGAGCTTTCCTCGTTACCACACGACGGCAGCTAACAGCTAACGGACAGGCAGCTGGGTTAAAATAGAAGATTTGTGTTTTCACACTTTTACTCAAGTTACTAGAATAGAGTCACCACACATTCTTTTTCTTCAGTCGGTCCACCTCCCACTGTTTCAGTAAATCAGCCCAAGATCATGTCTGCAAATTGGACTTTTTCTTATAGTATTAACTGTTTTGTTGATTACGTATTCTCTTGGATGTACACAAGCATCAAACTAAATCTGTGTAAATCTCATTAAATTAAAATATCTGTGAAGCTACTATAATTTCCCCTAAGCACAGTTATACCAACCATAACGTTCTTACTTCCTTTTACCTGAGAAAAGGTAGTGTTGAGTTTGGATCCTATCACTTTGCAAGTTTATATTTGAGTCCTAATAGACATTTTCTCATAATTAGATACAAGAGGCATTTTGAAATGTTGTGATAATTATTTAAAGAAACAGCAAAAAACAACCACAAAGGCTTCCATTTTTATTTTGTGTCTCTAGAAAGGCGTTAATCCCAAGTACAGCTTTAACTTTGCTTTATAATTCTACAACTATTGTGTTGTCCAGCAAAGTGCAGTTGAATGTAAATATATATTTACATATTTAAATTATAAATACCTTGCTTGTGAGTTCATTGTTTGCTGTCTTGACCCTACCTTGACCAGTTCTAGTTCTTACTTAAACATGACTACACATGGGAAAAAATAAAGAAATTGTGCAAGAAGAAAAATGCCAAGAAGTGAATAAACTTGAAATGACACCAAAGATTGGAGTTACCTTGGTGTTGGATTGTGGCTTAGCTTAACTTTTTCTTTCTGTCTTTACTTTTCTTAAAAATAAAACACATTTAGCAGGCTAAAGAAAACATAACTGAAAAACCTGCGGAGGCTTTGTAAATGTAATCCTTTTCATGAACACATTTTATTGCAATACTTAACATTAATAAATGCAATAAAACATCTATGGCCAAGAAAACACAGCTATGTTTGGTCAATGTTTTCCCCCATAAACAACTAAAGCAGCCATGTCTTAGTGTAAAACATAATATCATTCCCTCTTGATGTTCAGGATGGATTATTTATCCATGTTTCTGGCCTTGTTACATATTATTTGTGAGGAACATGTTGCAGAACATCCCAACACTTCTGACCTAAATTTAATGTTGCAATGCCATCAGCGAGTGCCGTCAATCTCCGCCAACTGGTCCACTTGACACTTCTGTCATAAATCTGGAGACAAGCCCTCTGAAGAGTGGCTCATTATCTGTCCGTTCAAACGGCTCCCTCTCTGCGCTGACGGAACACTGATTGTGGACAAGAAAAATGACTTTCTCAAGGTTAAATACACAATAGGAGACAAAGGTTTATGGTTCATAAGGGGAGTCCACAGGAAGGGAATGGTACAGGCATGGTTCCAACTTGTTACTACCTTCATCGTATATTATTGGAAGTTAAATCATTTATTGATTCACAAAAAGTGCTTAAGGGGTTTTTCAAGCAGCCACAGTTGGAGCTTTTGGGATTTAGTGCAGACCAAAACTTTAACTGGTCCACCTGAAAAAACAAGATTTTTATCAACGTAAACTGTCAACGTAAACTAAATCTACTAAAACTGTAAAAAACATTCTTAAACAAGCTCAGTTCACTATTTCATATGAAGATGAGATTACACTTAGTTCTGAGGATATCAGGAGGCTCACTACAGAACATTGTGTGCAGGACTTACACATACAGGAGATAATCCATGTTCTCCTGAGGAAAAAGTAATAAAGTGTGCAAACAATGTAATAAAACATATTTATGAATAATGATGCAAAGACTATTCTAATACTGGAAAAAGCTATAGATGTAAGATGCCTAGTTTTTGATTTTTACTCATTAAAGTGCAGCACTATACCCTATTCTTTGTTCTGGTCATATGGCTGTTTATCAAGAACAAGACAAGCTTGGTTTTAGAAAATGTTGCGATTTTGGTGTTTTCTCTTTTCATTTGGAACGATGGAATGATTTCCAGTCACTCAATCAAGACTCTAACATGTATTTTTGTATATAAGGTACACCTGAGGTTGTCAGTACAGATTGGGTATTTTGGCTTGCTTTAGAACTTTCACAACAACAGAAGGATAAATAATTGTGCAACATACTGAGCTGTTCCGTTCGACTTGGTGGAAACAAGGCTAAATCAAGGTTATCCCATTTGGCTGCCACTCAGATTGATTGCAATAAGTGAAGTCCCCTGTTCTGAGTCTGAGACAAGCTCAAGTCTAATTGATCGTGTTGTCTTCACTTTAATGTTTACTGACCAGGCACATGTCATCTCTGCTTTTCTCTCCGTCTCTTTCATCCTTTCTCTCTCTGTGTCTGGCATTTTGTCTTTTATTGTTCAACTACAAAGTGCCCGGTAAATGCTGCTTAAACCTTCTTCCGACCACTTTAATCAACAAAAAAGGTTGGCCGACATCACCAAAGTGGAAACACAAAGTTAACTTGTTTTCCTCCAACAAAAGGTTCCAGGCCATAATTATAAAGTGGAATGAGTCAATAGTTGTTACCAAGAAAGATAAACAGGAAAAAAAAAAGATGGCAGGGCCTTTATCACTTTCTGAGTTCTCCTTGTTAGCCCAGTTAATGGGAAAAGTTCTTAAAAGAAGACCCAACTCCTCACTACCACTGTCAGCGAGCTCCGTTTTTTATTAATTAGCAGAAGTTTTATTGAGACCAATATACAGTGGGTCTTAAGAGTTTATACACCCCTGGAAATTCTTTCCTTTTAAGGTCTTTCAATATCAAATCTTGGCCAAAATAATTTGACTTTATTGTCAGATTTGATAATAGATTAAAGTCCTTTGACTAAATCAAGTTTTGTGCAGATTATTGGTTGTAAAATAATTGATCTTTGTCATATACTGTATTTAACATGTACAGTATAACTAGTGTTGTCAAGACCACACTGACCGAGACCAGAGTGCATTACACCATGGCACGTTGAGACCAAGTCAAGACCAAACCCAGGGTATTATAGACGGCAATAGATACATTAAAAACATAAAAAAAAATCTAAACAGTCCAGACTCATGGAAGTTGGTGTTTGGGTTAGAGTTAGAGCCGTTAAATTTTTATTGAATCCCAAAAATGATACCTTTCGAGGTCTTGGTCTCTCTGATCTTTCCATCTGACTTTTTGCAATTCCCTGTTCTATACTACTTTATACTATTCTACTCTATAAAAATCTCTTGTTTCTCAAATTGTAGGCAATCTAATCTGACCATAACTTAATTTCTAACACAATCAAAAGCATGACATTTTAAGAGATGAGTAAAACTTTTGAGACCCATTGCACATAAACATCATGTCTTCAAAAACTTTCAAAATGTAAATAGTGGGTAAATTTAGTCGTTTGTGCTGCGTTTACACCAGGGTAATTTGATTTTCCCATCAGGAGTAAAATGTCAATGATATCCCGAGGGTTTTTCTTCTCTCTCGGGAAATTAGAGCAGCTTCCTATAAATCCAGAGACCGTAATGAGACAACGGTACCACAGACTGCTATATATCCTGAGCTGATGTGTCCATTTCCTGCAAAAGTGACAGCAGAAGTCAAAGGTCAAGAACTGAGGTCAATTGTCTGTTTCCCATCAACTTCCATTAGTGTTGTCTCTACTTTCTCTGTTGTGTTGGCGTCATTGACAGTAAAACGAGAGAAGTAACCTATGTCTTAACTATTATTTATTAAGTCCAGGTACCATGTGGACTAATGAAGTGCGACATTAATCAAACAGTGGGACCATATGGAAAAACATTGTTGATTTTTTTTGTCCTGTGTGTTTAGATGAACATTGGTTAAAAGACTAGGACTAGTCCTCCCAACAAAACTATCTAAATCTAAAATATCTAAGTAGTGTGAAAAAATGTTTTCACATAAATGTGAAAGAAAAATGTTGTGAAAAGCTTCATAAATGAGGCCCATTGTCTGTTTTCTAGTGTGTGAGATAATGTCTGCCGAAGTTCACCACATTGATCTTAAGATTGTTCTAGTCTTTTTATTTGTCTGACAATGTTGAAATAAGTCTTCAGAAAGCCATCAAGAAAGAACTAGTGCTCAAAACTACCGTCTTCTGAGTCCAGTCCTTTTTCCTGGCAGTGGTTGAATCCAATGGAACCATGAGCACAGTGCAGCCCTGCTCACTTTGTCACGCTGCTGCTGCTGCTGCTTGTTGCGCTCCTCAGTGGAGTCACTTCCACCACAGACCCCCAAGGCGCACGCACCCCACAACAGCCTGAACTCTATCACCCATTCAGCCTCCCAAATCAAATTACCATGGACAAAACAGAGTCATAAAAAGTAATGGCTTGTTATACGACAGAGCAGCTCCTTCAAACACTCACCACATTGTTACTGTGTTACTTACCCACATCTTCTGCTTAACTGACTGTAGAGGCAGGAAGGAGATAAACACAGCTGTAAAGTTTGTTATTTATTATTTGTAATACAGACAAAATTATTTATGAGGGAAGAAAGGACAAACGCACATGCTGTTAGGCTGTGTTGCACTAAACATGAGTTTTAGGGGTTTATGGTTGGGGCATGGGTAGTTTCACAGACACACAGACTAATATTTATGATGAGGATCTGCTGAATGAAGATTCCTTTGAGAGAACACATTAGTTTGGGCATAAAGAATGTAGGAGAGTAGAGCTAACTTCACTAATATCACACTTAGTTATAGAAAAGAAATAGTTACATCTAGTGAGTAAGCTCACTCATTGGTGAAGTGGTTAGTACACCTGTCTTTAGTACGAGAAAGCTGGTAGAATTCTTCTAAGGAGCAACTCCAGTCACAAGGTGTCACACCCTTGTGCCAGTACCAAGCCCAGGTACTAAATGTAGTTGTGTCAAAATAAGCCAAAATACACAATTTAGTGATTAAAAAGTTTTTTGTTTTTTTTTGCACACTGAATTAAAAGTATAATTTTAAAAAAGGCTGTCTGGGTGGTCAGGTTAGTATTACAGGACAGAAACAGAACAGAAAGGCTGTGTGCAAAATAACACACTACTCACTATATAGTGCACTAATATGTATCACACAATTTTGTAGTGTCGTCCAAATGTCTAGAGATTGAAATGTAGTGCACTCAAAGTTTCCCACAATGCATTAGTAAAAGTAGTGAGCCGCTGTGGTCACTAGACAGTAAAAATAGACCATAATGCTGTGCAAATTAGTGATGGGAAGTTCAGTTCATTTTTCTGACTCAGTTCTTTAAGTCTCGTTCAGCAAAATGAACGAATCTTTTTTCAAGTCATTTCGTTCATTTCAGCAGAATCTAATTAAAATGTTGCATATTACAATTTTTAATACATTTAGTACTTTTGGAATAAAAACTATAATAACTATAAGCTAATGCATTTATGGCCAAACTTTGAAAAATAAATTATAAATTCATTGCAGCTTACTTCAGGCAGAGAGTTCAACTCACCTCTTAATCCAAATAGTTTTTTTCCTTTGTCACTTCATATTTAGCTTAGCATTAATTCCGTCAACATGTCTGGTCTGGGCCGTGACAGCCTCATGTAGCTGTAGCTAATACATCCGTCCGTCCGGAAACAGAAAGGACTCATTCATCTCCCGAGTCGTTCATTCGTTCGTTCGTTCGTTCGTTCACCAAGTCCCGACTTGGTGAACGAACGAATGAACGACTTGGGAGATGAACAGTTCCTTTCTGTTTCCGGTAACTGCATACTCTTTCTCTATGGGGAAGGGACTTGGTGAACGAACGAACGAACGAACGAACGAACGAACGAACGAACGAACGAACGACTTGGGAGATGAATGACTCCTTTCTGTTTCCGGTAACTGCATACTCTTTCTCTATGGGGAAGGGACTTGGTGAACGAACGAACGAACGAACGAACGAACGAACGAACGACTTGGGAGATGAATGACTCCTTTCTGTTTCCTGTATGAGATGTGGTGCAATGCGCATGCGCAGGTCTACACAAAAATGAACGACTCGCTCTCTGAGATGACTAGTCGTTCCCGAGTCATATTAAAGACTCGTTCAAAAAGAACGAATCGGTCATGAACGACTCATCACTAGTGCAAATTGTCAGAGGAGAGCCGCTGTGACATGTCTTTGAACTGAACACAATGGGTTTGAATGAAACGAGTTAGACACAAGTTTGACTTTTTGTCCTAATCTTTTATTAATAAACTGTCACAATGTAAAATCACTAACGTTAGCTAATCCTGAATCATACAGACGGACATATGAGAGCTTTCATCTTGAGACATAACAGAGCTGCAATAATCCAGTCACTTTCAAAGGTTGTTGAATAAAACACATACACTTATTGATATTTACACTTACAGTCAGGTCCATAAATATTGGGACATTGACACAATTCTAATCTTTTGAGGGTATTTACATCCAAATCCAAAATTAAAATCAAATCTTTTTCATTTCATTTCAAATCCATTGTGGTTGTGTATAGAGCCAAAAATATTAAAATTGTGTCGATGTCCCAATCTTTATGGACCTGACTGTATATCACTAAAGTGGTGTTTTTTTTTTTTTTTTACAGATGTCTATTATTAGCTGTATATTTTTAACATGTATGTCAAAATCATGTGACTAATAGCGACAAAAAAACAGCCGTGTTTTGTCCGAAACCATTGAGTGCTGCACTATAAAGTGATCGAGGGGTTTAGGGACAAGGGAGTGCATTCGGACACAGCCGAAGTGTGTGCAAAAAGCCGGTGCTGTACTTCAGTGTTATGTGAACACCATGTTGTTTACATTAGTAACAATAAAGTTTTTGTTTTGTTGGCAATCTAAAATATCCCATATTAGCCAGTTCTGCCACACCTGTCATGTCATAACAAGATGGATTTTATTGAGTTTGTGAAGGGAAACCAGAAACCAGATACACACACAATGACACTGAACACTGTTGTTTTAATGTTGCCATTCCTATTCAGAAAGCTCGGCAAAAGGCACACTTACCAAGAGACAACTGCACAAGCACAGGGTTGATTCTAGTGTCATTGCACACATAATACAGTCAGCAAAGACAGACTCTTTTCAACAACTTAAGCTACACTGCAAAAGAGAAGTTGTAACTCAAAACAGTGTGTCCTGAGCTGTTCTGAGCTTTCCTTCTTTTCTAGTCTTGGCCATCCACTCTGCTCTCAGTCTTCCTCATATGGCCAAAAAACTCTATATTAATTTTTTCTGGGCCATTTCATAAGTGTGACAGAAAATGAAGAATTAGCTTAGCCATATGACAGTTTGACACCACACATATAATGAGGCATTGTTCACCTGATAAAAGTGTGATTTATCAGAAGGACATGCTGTTTTTCTCAGAAGATAAGCCAGATCAGTGGGTCATCCATACTTCATAACATTAAAATATAGATTGCCATGAGTCAGTCTGTAGGTGGTTTATTTTTTTCACACTTTGCTCTGGCGACATGCCGTGTGCTGACAAATGCTGCGCCTTCCACAAACATTATTTAGCACAACAGGGAGATTATTAGAAAGTAATCTACAGTAGGTTTTATTTTCAATGAGTTTAACAGATGAGAATGTTTTAGCGCAGGAAGCTTGAACGGTTTTGGCCAATTACATGCTCACTCAAGTAGTGCTCCCAATAGCTATTGGTACACTTTTGAGTCATTGGCGACTGAAAAATCCTACTGAACTGCTTGTGATTTTGGCCAAACCAGGGACCTGCCATAACCTCTCCATTCAACTAGGTCCATCAACCATTACACCGTCCAGCACTGCCAGAAATCTGGGAGTGGTAATTGATGATCAGCTAAACTTCACAAGTCATGTCGCCAGCACCACCCGGTCCTGTAGATTCATCCTCTACAACAGGGGTTCTCAACCTTTTGCAAGCTGGGCCCCCCCAAAGCTGGTTCATTGCAGTTGGGGCCCCAGTGCCCCGCCCCCATCCCCCCACCTTGCATAGATAGATAGATAGATGATAGATAGATAGATAGATAGATAGATAGATAGATAGATAGATAGATAGATAGATAGATAGATAGATAGACAGCCCTAGGCTATTATTTTTAGGCCCACATTATTATTATTATTATCATCATCAGTAGCGGTAGGTAGGCCTATTATCATTACTAGGCTATTGTTATAATTGGCAGTAGCACCAGACTTCTAATGTGAGCTTGCAGGCATTATTATTATTATTATTATTATTATGAGTAGTAGAAGGCCTATCATCATTACTAGGCTATTGCTATATAATTATATGCGCTTACATGCTTTATTGTTGTTATTATTATTATCATCAGTAGGCCTATCATCATTACTAGGCTATTGCTATATAATTATATGCGCTTACATGCTATCATTGTTATTATTATTATTATAATCAGTAGGCCTATTATCATTTTTTATTAGCTTTTTATTGATATTATTACTAGGCCTAATAGTAGCCATCATCTGCTTTTACAGAAGCTTGCAGGTCGGTGATGTTAATGTGAGACCTGAGCCTGCTTTGCCTTGCAAAGATCCTCAATTCTTGGCTCAATGTTTGATAAACATAGCCTCAAATCATCCTCTATTTGTGCACGATTGCGGTATTTTGTTTTGAGTGCAGTCATTTTTGAGAATCCTGCCTCACACAAATATGTTGACGTGAAAGGAAGGAGAATCTTCAAGGCGACGTCACAGAGTTCAGGATATTCCTGCATCAATGCTGCCCAGAATGACGAAAGAGGGCAGGAGCTAAAGAGTTCCTTCAGTCTATGGTCACTCTTCAGCTCAATAAGCTGTTCCTGCATATCAATTGATAGCTCGTTTGCTGTGCACACAAACGGATCTCGAACCCACGCAAAAGAACGATAATCCTCTTTAAAGTACGTCGCAAATTGTTTTTTCATTGCTGACAGGTGCTCAGACGCTGATTGAAATAGGAGGAGAAATCATGTGACGTGCCTGCATCAGCGATAAAGTCCGCAAGGCTGGGGAACATGTCACAGTTCCTCGACTGATGCCATGCCAGAGGTCTAATTTTTGTGTGAAGGCGTGCACTTTGTCTGCAAGGAGCATTGTGGAGATTTGTTAAAAAGTGTTATCATATGAATATGTGTTACTAATAAAGAGAAAATGAAGATGGCACACAGCTAAAATGTATTTATTTAGTTCCACCTAAAAAAAAAAACTGTATTTTATGATGAGTAACTCTTTGGAATGCAGCATTCAAGCCTCCTGTACTTCATAACATGTAAATAAAACATGTTAACATTATCCCTGCAAAGTTTTAAACTGATAATGTGAAGCAGAATAAAACTCAAGGGGTTTTAGTACAGAAAGACTAGGCGAGAGTTCTAAAAGACCCAGTTTGGCCCACTTTGGCCCAGTCTGTTCCATTTCATTTTAGTCATTTAAATACTATATTTTTATTGTTTAAATCACTAATGGTGCTCATTAAATACATTTTTGAGAACTTAAACCAGACTTCTAAGTATTTAAATGTGTTTTCTGTCTCTATTCTTCCTCCTGCGTGTGTGTGTGTATTACGCAGGCTCTTCCTGGAACAAAGACGCACACGTGGTGCTCTGCAGCCGATTGGTCGAATTGAACATGTGATACCTCGTTTGAACCGTGAGAACCAATAGAATCGAGGGAAACTGTTTAAATCCCGGTCATTTGAACCTTGCTCTGATGTCACATGATAGACTGGTGCCTGAGCCAATGACAGTGTCTATCCCATGATGCACTTCACTGTGAAACGCGCTGAGTAAAATCGAACCATGAGTGAAGACAGTATGTCACAGATAGACCGAAATGGTAGCTGAGACATATCGTTAAGTGGAAAGCAGTGTTTTTCGCTGGCATTCCACTTTGTGAAAGGAAAGTAAGGTAATGATTCTAATCATTGCTGAACAAAATTATTTATTTCATTGAACTACTTTAGCTGCCATCTTACTTATATTTGTAAGTACGTTGGATTGCTTGGTGTCAATGTATTGGTCAGCTTCTCTAGTTTCATTCAGAGGTCTGGCACGAGTTTGTTGGTTGAAGTAATGGCCAGCTGTTTGCAGAAATGTAGTGCCTGAGTTGAGTAGGTGTTGCACTTCACACCTTGGCCTCTTGTCTTTTGTTGGCTTGCTGTTTGGTCTGTGTTTGAAGTAGCTGTAAATGGCTTACATGTGCGTTTAGCGGAGTTTTTCAGTGCAATTTTTATTTTTTTCGTTTTTTTCCCCTCCCATCTGTAGCCTACTCGCGCCCCCCCGGGAGAGTGTCGCGCCCCAGTAGCGCCCACCGTTGAGAACCACTGCTCTACAACATTAGGAAAATTAGACCTTTCCTATCAGAGCACTCCACGCAAATCCTAGTCCAGGCTCTTGTCTTGTCCAAACTGGATTATTGCAATGCTCTACTGGCTGGACTCCCTGCCTGCACAACCAAACCTCTGCAGCTGATCCAGAATGCAGCGGCAAGAGTGATCTTTAATGAACCGAAGAGAGCGCACGTAACTCCTCTATTCATTAGGTTACACTGGCTCCCGGTTGACGCCCGCATCAAGTTCAAAGCTATGCTCTTGGCCTACAAGACCACCACTGGTTCTGCACCCTCATATCTTCACTCACTAATACAGACCTACGTTCCTACCAGATCCCTGCACTCTGCAAATGAACAATGGCTGGTAGTACCGTCCCAAAAAGGTAAAAAATCACTCTCACGTACCTTCTCTGGATCTGTTCCACATTGGTGGAAGGATCTACTGCTGCTACAAGATCAGCAGATTCTGTAGCCATCTTTAAAAAACGCCTGAAAACACATCTCTTCCATCAACACCTGACTGACAAACACTGAGTTCTACTTCCTTTCTATCGATTCCTTTCTATAAAAAAATAAATAAAAAATAAAAATAAATAAATTCATCCTTAGCTTTGTATACTGTGCTGGGTTTAAACTGACTAGTTTTTTGTGCACTTATGCTTTTTGTACCTTGTGTTGTTAAAATTGCATCCATTGTTTTTCTCACTTTTAAGTCACTTTGGATAAAAGCGTCTGCTAAATGACTAAATGTAAAAGTGTCTATTCCAGCACTGGAAGCACAACACAACACACAAATAAACACAGATAATATTGGTTCTACATTTACACAATATAAACATAATCTGTTGAACAAAGAGCTAAGAGTTTAAGAAAAGCTTCAGTTTTGACGTGGATTATTGGTTCAGTTTCACTTTTTCAATAAAATAAATGTTGTGTTGTTGGAACAAGTTAGCCATGTGCGTATTTGCCCCTTCTGTGTAAATTTATTAACTTGCAGGTCGTTCTTCTGCAAAGTGCATCCAACATTTAAAGAAAAGTCTGAAGTAGAAGAGACAGTGTAAGAAAACAGTTTGGTTATGTAATAATCTGACCATCTTATTCAGAGAAGCTCGGATAAATTAAAAACAAAAATCGATAAAATTTAATTTTATGCAATTTACAGAAGTTATAAATCTGCATTACAGACAATATTTAAATAAACTGTGCTCATTATACCAGTTTTTTTGAGTACAGTAGTCACAAAAGCTTTTCTTTTTTAGCTACAAAGGTAGAGCCCAGCTAAAGTTTGGGAACTGATTTTTGTGCCAGTGACCCCACAGACTGGATGTTACGCCTTCAAAAACGGTGGTCACTGTTGTGCATGGGTGAAGCGCAACAGCCTGTCCTCTGCACGTTGACCAGGTGTTAGAGGTGTGACTGTTAGAAGTCCTGACACACACACATTTACACTCACACTGAGCCGGGCTGAGTCACCAGTCTGGTCCTGCTGAGTGCTGATAACAGGGTTTGCTCTGGGGCCTCCGGAGCGCAGCATGTGTCGGGTCGAGTGTGCACGAGCAGGAGAGCTTTAACTCAAAGCAAAAGAGAGAGCGAGAGTCAAAACAAACGTTAAAAAGATCGGTGCCCCATGCTGCGTGAGCGTGCACGTGTTCATTAGCCCGGCTAGCTTTGGCTTTGTGGGTTTTTCAAAGTCTTTAAAGTGGCTTTTGTCAGATAAGATCAAGGACTGTTTGGAGAGAGGGAGAGGGAGGGTGGAAAGGAAGTGGGACAGGATGAAAAAGCACGACACAGAGGCAACATGGAGGTTAAAGATGCAATGAAGACATACCAAAGAGAAGCAGAGAGGAGCCGCGGTGACAGCAGATGCTTTTACAAAGAGTCTGATTTGTGTTAATTTGTCCCTTCAACAAGCTGTCTCTGTCTGCATATGCCCTACTTACAACAAATAAGTATGTGCTCACTTTACAGCATTGTCACATAAACCCAACACAACCATGATCCTAGTGGGGATATCCAGATTGTAGCTTGTGCACGTGTCAAGTTTTTGTGGCCCTTTAGACAACATTCATGCTACATGGCACAATGTATTTGCAGTAATGACCTCAGATAAAAACAGCACCTACAAGTTTAGTCTGTTATAAAAGTCACATAAGGTTAACGAGCACATTTTAAGTCATTCATGTGTAACAGTCTGTAAATATGCCATTTAATCTTGCTAAACATCAAAATGTCACCTGTAGTTCATCAAGAATTGTGTTCAGAGGCTAAATGTCGGCGTTAACTGAAAATCCTTAAATAATAAGTGTTTAATGCAAACTTTACACTGTATTTACTGCTTACTGCTTAACCTTCACAAAGAAGTTGAGGGGTGGGAACAAAGAGCTACAGCTACAGCGGTAATACACAATAGAGAAGCTTTATGAATAATTTTGGCGGTGGGGTGAAACAATTGTGTCATTGGGTGTGGTGTCAGGTGGCACTTCCAACAAGATAGGAAGATCAAAAATAAGCTGTTGTTTGATTGTTTTCCTACCTGGAAGCAACACGGGGAAGCCCAAGTATTGGAGCTTATGCTGGCAGCTTGTTAATAAAACATACAACAGTGTCAACACCTAACTGACAAACACTTAATTCTACTTCCTTTATAGTATATCTTCCTTTTCTTTAAAAATAAAATAAAATAAAAAAATAAAAAAAACTTCCTAACCTTAGCTTTGTATACTGTGCTAGGTTTTAACAGATTAGTTTTTGGTGCACTTATGCTTTTAGCTACTTTGTGTTGTTAAAATTTCTTCCATTGTTTTCCCTTATTTGTAAGCTGTAATAATAGCGTCTGCTTTATGTATAAATGTAAATGTAGGTCAGCTGCTCCGTGCCTGTAAGTACAGTATTGTTCAAAATAATAGCAGTACAATGTGACTAACCAGAATAATCCAGATTTTTAATATATTTTTATTGCTAAGTGGCAAACAAGTTACCATTAGGTGCGGTAGATTCTCAGAAAACAAACAAGACCCAGCATTCATGGCATGCACGCTCTTAAGGCTGTGCAGTTGGGCAATTATTTGAAAGGGGTGCGTTCAAAAAAATAGCAGTATCTTGTTTGCCACGTAGCAATAAAAATATACTAAAAACCTGGATTACCACATTGTACTGCTATTATTTTGAACAATACTGTATGTGGCTTTACAACGTGATGGGCAACAGCAACAGTGACAGGGTTTTAAACGTGGGCTAAACTCGCCTAGCAAACGTACCTTTATATGAGTAACAACATATTCACAATTTGGAGGCTTAAAAGTGTCCAAATCATGTACCCAGCCATTTGTAAATTGAATACGTGACTCCAACAATTTGTAATTACAAAACTGATTAGCGGTACATGCGCTGACTGCAGACGAGATTAAAAAAAATATGTCTGGAAACGTTACTGGAGGTACATTGCCAGGATCTCTTACCCACAGTTCATACTGTCGTTGTGTCCTTGGGCAAGACACTTAACCCTCCTTGTCTCCAGTGGTGTTCCAGCTGTAACACTGGTGAATGGAACCTTAATGTAAAGCGTCAACCGTAAATGTAACACTGGTGAATGTAAGTCGCTTTGGATAAAAGCGTCTGCTAAATGACTAAAAAAAAAAAAAAAAATACGGGTCAACATTTCCGATACACACAATTTTTTTGAGGTATTGTCTCCTTTAATCCGGCAGTAGTCTGTCTCAACAGAGCACAATATATTATTTTATTGCGCTACTTTTGAGCCTGATGCAGATAAACAGCAGCACCGCTATCGTTTATTTTGGTTAGTGGCATTGGAAAATGGAGCCGGTGACCCACAATGCACTGCACAGTTACGTCGGTTCCAAAGCTCTATATAAGGCTATAGCTCCAACCTCTACCAAAATGGCTACTTACTTCTGTTTTCTAAAGTAATGTCAATGTTTTCTAATGTAATGTCAATGTGGCTACAAAAAGTGAACTTCAAATGTGATCTGAGGGAAACTTGTGTAGAGCAGGTACCAAGGTAATTACAGCTGCATACATTTTCAGGGGTTATCTGGACCAAGCCGTTCCCTACCAATCAGTGGCTTTAGAAAGGCCTCCACCCAGCTTAGACTTTAGAAAGCCTTGGGAAATATGAAAACAAAAAAATCATCCCTCATTCGTCATCAGAAAATATGTGTATAGTGCACAGTCTTGTTCACTGCAGCCTCATTGTCCACAAGTCATCTAAAACTAAGAGACAGACCCCAGAAGACCTGTTACATGGAGGCACAAGGCACAACTCCGAGCTGGAACTAGACTCTAGTACAAAGTGTTTCTATCTCTGCTATTGTATTCACTGTGTGAATACAATAGTGAATTATGCATGAATCATTTACTGTATTCTCTTTCCGAGTCTCAGCAGGTTACTTGCCTTGTATACTGCAAAAAAAAACAGGAAATGTTAAGTTCAAAACATGGACGCATACATTTGTTGACTTTGAAACTGTAATGGAACATTTGTGGAGTGTTACTTATCACATCTTCTAGATCAAATTGTTCTTCGTGCCTGCCGTATGTCTCTGCAGGTCTGTGGAAAGAGGCTTGCAGAGAGATAAATATGGACTCCAGCTCAGTCTGAAAATAACTGTGAGCGATGTGTTTCAGAGCAGTTCCTTGACTGCAGACAGAGGAAAGTGCTACAGAGGAAAGTGCTACATCTTGGTGAACAGATGTGACCACATTGCTATGTTAGTTAGGCTAACTTTGCAATCTTAGACAAACCAACTGCATTAAAGTAATTTAGTTTGTCATTTCGGCCCCTTTAAACATCCCGTACAGGGTAATCCTTTCTTTGTGTCTGGTTGTAATAGTTAACTGAAGAGAACTAAATGACAAATGAGTGACAAATGACCAAAAGTAGAAATAACCTGTTTGGAACAAAATGCTAGGGATTGGAAAAAGCACAGCAAACTCCAAACAGAATAAATCGTTTTTTGTTAACAGGCAACAGACCAAACAATTATTCTTCCACAGAGAAACTTTTGAAGAACACATTCATCCAGAAATCACCTGGAATTTTTTGTACACCAAAAAATCCTCTGGACAAGATCTACACCGTAAAAGAAATTAGCATATACCAATACAGCAATGCACTATTTGTGATAGACATAGACTGGTTGTGCAGTAAATTCCAGAAATGGTCTGTAGACTGTTTTTAATGTGTTGCTAAAAGCTTGGATAAAAAAATAAACAAAAGGAAAGAGTGCTTGGATAACACTTCAAACCAGGCAATGTTACAGAATACAAGCCTCATTTTATGATCTTTTTTAAAATAAATTAAATGAAAAGCTTCCTCTTCTGTGACTCTGAGTGGAGTGAGTGCTTGACATGACACTAAAGGCCTTGGTGCTTTCGGATTCACAGTGTCATCTCTTTTAATAAACTGATGTTCTTGGAGCATAATAAAGGTTGGGTTTTGGATTCTATTACTTTTCTTTTTTTTACATATTGCTGTGTATTCAAAGAACTCTGACAGCTGGAAATCTAGGCAGGTTCTATTGTAAGTTCATCTGCTTTTGCCTGTCACATAACATCATCGAGGGGAGTAAATGTATTAACAGTGTACACACACTAGTGCAGAAAAGTCAAAGATCGGAGAAAGTGAAGCTCTATTATTGATTTGCAAACCCTCAGTCAAGCAACACAAACAATATGGAAGCAGTAACATCAACTCAGAAAAGGAAACTGTTGCTTTATTTGACCATTCAAGCCAGAGTAGGTTATCTGACCAATCTAAATGGATGTTCAGGGACTAAACACAAACATCAAAACAAAGCTGGACAATTGGTTTCTTTTAAACTTGTAATCCAACAACCCAACGATCACATGAACATCTATCATCAGAAAACCTACCAGCCTCACAGACGTCTGCTTTTGAGACAGATTTTTGTATTTTTATTTCAGTTGCATTAAGCGCTGCGAGGCATGGCAGCCTCAGGGGTCGCTGCCAATGTGTTGCATTAATTACAAAGCGACTTGTTGGTGTCCATGCAAAGCAGAGTCTCTGTGCTGTTCCACATTAGCAGCTTTTGTTAAGAAGTGTGTCAGGGCACAAATGGAAGTTATTTTCAGATGAAAACTAAACTGATAATGGTGTCCCCTGGTCTGTTGCATTATTGAGTCTGTGTCAGAGAAGTCTTGTAATAGTTTTCCATTTGTCATTCCCTGAATCATTATTGATTGATTAATCATTGTTAGCGCGTCACAGTTTACATCAGTGAACCCATTTTGTTTGCTGTCAGTTCTTTTTATTGTAACATGAATAAATGCAAATAAGCTACTGTGTCATCACTGAGTCATTTGTAAATAGCAACAATTTGACTTTATTAGTTGAAAGCACATGAACACTACAAACAAATAAAAACAACATTCTTAGTCATTGCACCTTCTGAGAAAGTAATAAAAACGTTAATCAGCAAACTTGTCTCCTGCCAGTTTTTAAATGTGTCAGTATTACTCTGGTCTTCAGGCTTTTCTCATTTGTTCTTAATTTTTTTGTCTTTGGTTTGATTGTGTTTGTGACATGTGTTACCTCAAAAAGTAAAATTCTAAATATTGCCAATCCCAGTCAGGTGAAGATATTAACATGTTCTTTAAAGTCCACTTACAGTCAGTGGGTCAGTGAATTTACCTAGAGCTGTTAAATGTGAACAGTCAAAGCTGAATGTGGAGATTAAAAAAGCAAATAAAGAGAATAGACACGACTGAGATAAAATGGGTGAAGTCCCCACGTAGAAGGTCTTTATCCAGCCCCAGAGACAACTCAAATAGTCCAGGTACGAGCCCTCAGTGTCCCCACCATATCACAGGTCCCTTCTCTGGAGAATACCAGGAGAAAGAGTCTTTTAACCAGCCTTTTAACTTGTTAATGCGCCAATCGACACTAGTTTGTGCATCTTTTTTACAAATGACTCAAAATGGTTCATGAATGTGTTGGCGTCTCTTTTTTATGCTGTATTTGTGATATTTATCAGTGATTTGTGCATATAAGCCATGTGGAGTTATTGCACTTCATAAATGTTCTTTCATTGTTTCTTCTTTTTTGTGGTACTTTTTGAGGCTTCTCCTGGAATATAGTCAGAAATTATCAATTTAAATCTATGAAATTTCTTTAAAAGAGGTGTAACTAATAGAATATTTGTCAAACAATAATTGTGGTGCACCTTGTAAAGAAAATATCAGAAGGACCTGGGTTAAACCTCTGCTTTGTGCCACTTTATTTTATAACAACACCTTAGCCTCTACTCATTGTATCCTGTTTAGTGATTACACTGTCAAACAAAGAAGAAAAGTGCCTAAAATGGTGGTTAATTAGCTGTTTATTCGACGGTCCATTGTTTTTTAATTGTCATTAGTAAATATGGTTGGTTTGTACCCTTAACCCCTAAGTCTTTGGGGCGTTACGTGATAGAGCTAATTACCCTCTACCATTTCTGTCGGTCATAGGCAAGAGTATGTGTTGTGGCAAAGTTTAATGATGTCCACTCAGCAATTTTTTCTACCCATGTCTTCCTCTGTCGGCCGCTTCTTCTTCCTCTCTGGACTGTTTCCTAAAGGACAGTCTTTGAAAGACCATTACTTCTGGATACCCCTGTGGTTTCCGATGTTTTACAATAGGTCAGCAAATCCTCATAGTCACCCACTGATGCTTTGATTTGGTCTCTGACTTGTTTGTTTATGAGATACCTGGAATGAGTCTCATCTCCATGGATTGTATTTGTTGTTGGAGATCAGAGGTCAGTGTTGTAGTCTGACATGCATAAAGGAAGATTGATAGAAGCATTACA
This sequence comes from Perccottus glenii, assembly GCA_024416835.2. Taxonomy (NCBI): domain Eukaryota; kingdom Metazoa; phylum Chordata; class Actinopteri; order Gobiiformes; family Odontobutidae; genus Perccottus; species Perccottus glenii. The sequence goes on along the minus strand of CM044556.2, from coordinate 29,910,873 downwards.
TGTAGCAGTTGTATTTAGGCTTTGACACTGATGTTGCGATCTCTCTCCCTCTGCTTTCCAACAAACTAATGCTGTCATCGCTGCAAGAACGGAAAGTTAGCCACAGTCACTACTTTTCCTTTAAAATAGTTTTTTTAGAATGTGAATTACTGGGATGTGTTTAGAAGATAAATATCACTGTTAACACAATTTCCTAAAATAGCCAAGCGTCTAATGCAAGTGTTATATTGTATTGAAAGTGTAACTTCACCTACAGCAAGAAGTTGGAAAGTGAGAACAAAACATGGTGCAGACACAAGGGGTTCAGTAGCATTACCTGTATTAATTAGTCTTGAATAAAATATAAAATATAGTTATGTTAATTTACTGAATGCATTTTTTTGAATTCAGTAAAAATCTTGTTTTGGTTTAAATATTGATTACAATGCTGGCTCTTAATCATATTTCTCCTTTAGATGGCGTCTTTCCCAAACCAGCCTTTTGTACACTTGTGCAGTGGCTCAGTGGTAGAGCGGTCGTCCTTCAACCGGAAGGCTGGCGGTTTGATTCCCATTCTACCCACAGTTCATACTGTCATTGTGCCCTTGGGCAAAACACTTAACCACCTTGCCTCCAGCTGTGACACTGGTGAATGGAACCTTAATGTAAGTTGCTTTGGACTAAAAGCGTCTGCTAAATGAATAAATGTAAAATTATTTGTAATACAAACTGGATGTAACACCTACTATTCTCCTCTGTCACCAGTTCCATCGGTGACTGTTGCAGCAAATAAAATAGAAATCCATATGGATCAAAAATCATTTTCTCCACAGAGCCCAATGTAAAAAGAGATACCTGGTAGGACAAAATTATTGTTATTTATCTATTTTCATATCTCTGTGATCTTTTTTTTTTTTGTAAAAAAAAAAGAAAAAATCCTCTAGACAACACCATACTAACCCTAATTTGTTTAGCACCCTGGTCAAAATGAATCATGCATAACGCGACTGTGGGTAAAACACCTCCTTGATGGGCCACAAAATAGAGACGAGTCAAACCAACAGTGTGTGCTAACAACCAGACTATTCTAACCAAATCCACCTAGAAGAATGTCCCTATATGGGCCAGTCTTTTTTTTTCAAGGCCCGCCCTCAGACACACCTTTGTAACTCTAAAACAAAGTTTTTTGATACAAAGACAAATTATGTGCTAGTTATTAAAATGTAAATTACCTGAATATGAAGTGTGCATGTGATGTGTTTCTATTTTCTACACGGAGGTGGCCTTCATGGTAGACATAATCAGAAAATATATGATTATAATTTTTCATGAACATTGATATTTTACCTGTCCGTGTTTGATTAAAACTGGAAAACTGTCTTTGGCTGTTTTTTCTTTACTTTCACATTGTCCACTACTTTCCCAGCAGTAAACATCTCGGGCAGTGTTGCTGGGCGCAGTAACCCGAGGAAGCAGTTCTGTGAATAAATAAAAAGATTAGTGCCCCGGTAACTTTTGGCTGTTTATTTCAATCTGTTCTCTTTTCAAATTGGTTTCCCAGGAAACATATGCCGTCAAATTGCCCAAAAAACGTGTCAGTTGCATCAGAGCTTAAGCGCTGCGAGGCATGGCAGCCTCAGGGGTCGCTGCCAATGTGTTGCATTAATTACAAAGCAAAACTTGTTGGTGTCCATGCAAATCCACCAGAGTCTTTGTGCTGTTCCACATTAGCAGCTTTTGTTAAGAAGTGTGTCAGGGCACAAATGGAAGTTAGTTTATGATGAAAAGCTTTATGCCAAACTAAACTGGTAATGATTTTCCCAGGGCTGTCCCATTTTGAATCAGCTGTGTGTCTGAGCAGTTCATACTGTAGTTCTGTAAATTGTCAATGAATCATAATAAGTCAGCTTAAAATGTCAGATCAGAAGAGTGTCAGCTCTGTCACACACGTCTTTAGATAATATTATAAACAAGATCAATGAATTAATGGGTAACACTTTGGAGTAGGCGGCACGTTTTATTAAGAACTCATGCATGAGTACAGGCATAGGGTTAGGATGAAAATATTATCAATGATAATGATAATTCCTGGTGATTCATGAGATTTTAGAGTCATGCATGAATTAATGTATGAATTCTGAACAAATAAAGGAGTGTGGAGCACAGAAGTAAGTTCTCAAATACAGTATACGGCTGTATCTGCCTCATAAGTATTGTTTTTCTTTTTGTTTCCTACAGATGTGTTTGTACTAGCCGTCTCTTTAACAGCTGTTGACCATGTGAGTTTGGTTCAAGTATTTTTAGGAAGATAAAAATAAAAATTAAAACATTACAAAAGTAACTTGGGGACTTGTGAATATTACATTTTAATATTAATATTATATTATTATTAATATTATATTTAATAAATGCTAAGACATTTTTAGTAGGATAATTCTTCATTCAGTCCTATTCTCCCTCTTAGTCCCGTTAGGACTGGACATCCTGGACATCCGCAGAGCTAACACTTGGAGACATTCACTGGGGGCAATAACATTTACTTTCATTCTTTAAAAATGTCAGTATTATACATCTATAGTATCCATTCATTTCTTTGAACCACTGATCATTACTTCCTCTGAATGTAGGTCTACTGGCTTCTGAATGGTGCCTGTAGACCTACAGTAGGTATGAGTGTTTTCAATGTTCTTCCTTTGTGTTAAATAGTGACATTAAATTAAACAAGAGGAAAAGAGGTTGTATTTACTTCATTCTAAACCCCACTTTTTTGTTTTAAAATGAAGAAACTTAGAACTTGAAAGAGGCAAGAACTTTTCCACAAATACGACTGGCCTATGTACCCTGACAGACTCTTCATTTCCACTCAAAACCTTTACTGTGTTGTTGCATAATCCATCTCAGCACGAGTACTATTATTGCAGATTTGGACAGAGCACACTTTCTAGCACCTTCTCGACTCCAGACTTAATTAATTTCATTCTTCTTCTTCACTAAATCCATTTGGTTGCTGTCCGCAGCCTCTGTGAATCCAGCTCATTCTACAACATTTTTACCACTTTTCTTCACTTTTACACTGCTTTGTAAAAGGTATTTTCATCCGAGTTGAATAAAGCAGAGTGTTGAAGTGCTACATCATTTTTGAAATTTTGTATCCATCTCCACATTTCAACTTATTACAAGTTATCTTTTCCCATCTCTTTATATTCATTTTTATTTGAGGATAGAACATTCTAATTATGATTTTTTTGTATGCACAAGGTTGTTATAGTACGTTTTGTAACTGAAAAGTAGCTCCATGACTAACTCTGGTTATAATCTTTCATATATTTTACTGTAAGAACTATAATTGTACAATAAGAGCAAATGTTAAAATCCTGCCGCAAGCAGGAATACTGGGCCTCACATCTTATTGTTAATTGAAAGTCCAACATTGTGGCTCCCTGAAGTTTTTGGATGTACATTGTCAAATAAAAAAGTATAAAAGTAAGTCTAAATCACATTTCTGGGGGTTCTTGCAATGGAAATATTGTTGATATTAGGGACAGCTGGATGATGGTGCTTGTTTTAAATAAAAAGGTAGGGCTAATAAATTTAAAACCACAAGCGGAAACAACTGGCCCTCAATATTTTTGGCGATTGCTCATAAAGGTCCCTTGAAGAACTCATCTAAGTTATGTAGCTGTAGCCTACAAGCATTTTCTAGTCTTCGAGGATGTTCCCATGGCAACACGGTTATAGTTTGATTGTGGGTTCGGTGTAATGGTTTGCCATTACACCAACAAATGCGTGCACCAAATGTAATAAAAGTACATTTTCTGGCAGCCCCATAGGCCTTTTATCACACTTTTGGTTGTTGCTATGGAAACAGGGTGGAAGTTCAAGAATTTTTATTATTATTTTCCTATGAAAAATGCATGTAGGCCTATCAAGTTTTGTTCATTTATGACCAAGAAATTTGTTGCAGTCCTAAAGTTTACATATTACATTTTTGGGTTGTTGCCATGGAAATACAGATGAAATATCACAAAAAATGATGTTCACAATCATTCTGTTCACAATAAAGGTGGTTGTCACAGAAACACAATTGGTGTCAGGCCTTTTTAACCTTCACTTGAGGTCAGGAGGAGTTGATTCAGATAATGCATGAGTTGTAACCTCTTTGTCAAAGGTAAGTCATTTATGTGGCTCCACTCGGAACATAACATAGCATGCTGCGTGGACCAGAGCGGAGCTGAACAGACACTGTGTAAACTTTCAGCCACATACAGTGTGGGGTTTAGAGTTAGCCTACATTAATGTTAATGACAATGTGAAAGCGCTGGGTTGCTTTGAGAGCAAATCGGTAATGCTCGCTAACGCATTTAAGAAAAACATAAGATTTGAAATTAAAAGCTCACTTTGGCAAAAACTTATGGACAATTGTGTCAAGCTCCTGGGACTGAGGCTGTGGACCCAACCACTGACAAAGAAGTTGTATGTCTCCAAACTCATCCAGGCATTGTTTCAGGTTAATGCAGAAGGATGTCTGGGTTATGGGAGGTAGACCGCAGTGATACTGGACACTAATATACTGTCCTGGGGACGAGATAAAAGTATGTGTTTTAATTAAGATCTGTTTACATCTTAAAGTGAGATTAAAACGAGTGCGTGAGTTATAGATCGGTGTTAGAGATTGTTGCCTTGTTAGATTTAGTTTGATAGACAACCTATGCTTTGTATGTTTTTATGGAATCCTTGTTTTTATGACTCCCACAAAGATCACGTGCGATTCTATGGCTTGGTTTTTAGGTTCCAAAAATAGCTGGTCTAGGAAGTACAAGATTTAATCCCTGAAAATAAATTGTTAAATAATTGTTATTCTTTAAATTGTCAATTTAAAGAATAAAAAAAGCTTGTGACAAAAGATTATGAGAAACTAGTTCTGATCTATATAAATTATTTATGTTTGCATCAACTGAATTAAAATTGATCATAATTGCAGATGATACCACTTAGAGTTAAAGGTAAAGACCAAAAATACAAAATAATAGCTCATGTTTATAAGTAATATTAATTATGCATAACATTTTAACAAACATCAAAGCCCAGCCTCTGAAATTCACAAAATGACACTTTTCGAAAGAGAACTATAGGAGCTGCTTTATGTTAAAGAACAAACATAGCCTTGGAATAATATCTCAAAAAAAAAAAAAAAAAAAGGCCGCATTTTTCATGTTATTTCTGTTTTCTGTTCCGCCGTTTGTGGACTAAACAGAGCTGTGTCCCTGATGCTTTTAAACATTCAGGGCTCGTCACTTGAAGGTCAGTCGCTCTGGTCAGGTGTGTGTTACAGTATCCACAGTTTGTTGTGGTTTATCCATGCCACGGTCAAGCAATGCCAACCCTCATTACTTCTGCATTTAAACATATTTGTTCATAGTTTAAACTTCAGGGCATAATGAGCTAAAGTAGGTTTTTTTAGAGTCATCTCATTAAGGCACAAGTAAGAGACCTGCTTAGAGACTACACAAAGTCACTTGTGTGCACAGATCCAACCCAGCAGCGGCATAATCATAACTCAAGCTGTGGTTCAATTGCATTTCTAGTTATGCTTAAAGGAAGGCCTTTGTTTTGTAAAATTTCATCCTGGCTCTCTGACCCTTGTTTCCTGTCAAGCTACCCCAGAAACATCCTGAAAGATATAAATGAAAATCTGTGTGCTGTGTATAAATAATTATGCAAATGTATCTGTTTTTTTTTATTACTAAAACATCTCACATAAACATCACCATTTTAAGTCATTCACATTGGTTTCTAATGCAACAAACCACAAACACAAAACTTTTATATACAGAATGCACATTTCTATTACACAGATACCTTGAAGTTGGTAGAGAAAATAAACATGCTACCCAGTTCCCAAAGAGGCACCACTGCGAAACCTTCTCTCAGAGCGGCGGTACTTTTTCCTACCTTGTTAAAAGTCTTCTCCACTGCACCGTCTTCACTCCTCTAATAACCCCCCCTCCTGGAGGCGCGCCGGGAGAGGCAGGCAAACATCCAAATGTGTTCCTCCGTCAAAGGTAATGAAAGAAGACTGTATTCTTTGATCACGCGGCTCGGGCATCAAGCCTGCGTTAGATTGGTGAAATATCTCAGATTCTCAAAGCCTTATCTGTTTGAGGATGTTATTCTTCTCGGGTATGTCACAGTCGCCGACATGTAAATAAATCCCAACACTTCCAGCGCTGTCAAAAGTAGAAACGGCATCGCTGAAAAGATAAGTAGGCGACGCAGACTTGATTATTTAAAATGACAGTGACACCAACCAAAAGCCTCCTGCCTCGTGATTTCCCTTTTTTCTTTTCCACCAGAATGTTTAATCTTTTTGCATGAGCAAGGCATTTTCTTCTAATATTGAAGTTGGTGTGTTTTATCTGACTAAGAGAGATGTGAGAAGTTGGGATATAATGTGGCATTGATTTGTTTAGACATTGAGCTTGTTGTCCTTTATAACTTTAGTGAGACTTTCGGGCCTGTCTTCTTCTGTTCGATTTGTTCTCCATTGAACATTTGTGGATTTCTCTAAATCTCTTGTCCCACAGCAGGGTGCTTTTCAGACACATTAAGCAGAGTTTGGAGATGTTTGCTGCTAAATGGACCTCAAAATCACAAAGAAGAACAGGAAATCGACAGAACACTCCCAAGGCTGATATTCTTGTGTAAGAATACTGAGGTTAAAGAGATAATATGATGTACAAATGTCCGATGTAGTTTACAAGTGCCATGTTGCAAAATATAAGCAAGCTAATCCAGACTTTTTTTTTGTTTGTTGTGGAACTTGTTGTTTGATTCCCGCTCTCCCACAGTTCATACTGTTGTTGTGTCCTTGGGCAAGACACTTAACCTACATTGCCTCCAGTGGTGTTCCAGCTGTAACACTGGTGAATAAAAGCTTAATCAGTTGCTTTGGATAAAAGCATCTGCTATATGAATAAATGTAACATAACTGGATATAAAACAGAATTTCAAATGGGCAGAGTCTCTCAGAAGTAAAGATGGGCAGAGGTTCATCAATCTGCAAAACATTTTTTAGAAAATAAAAAAGATGTATCTATTGACTTGTCAGATCCACTCCGTGTCTCTCAGGGATCCGCTCCACTTTCCTTCTCTCTCCTTCATCTCATCACTGCCACCTGTCCCAAGCACCTGTAACCTATTACCATCATTGAGGTATTTAAACCTCTCCTGTCCACCTCTTCCCTGCCAGATCGTTCAGCATACTTTGTGTGAATGTTTCCAGCGTTTGTTCCAGCTCTTGTCTCAGCCCTCTCTCCAGCCTTTGCTCCAAGTCTCAGGTTTGGACTTCATTCTCAGCCCAGCTTCCCAGCTTGGTTCCAGTCACCGGTTCGGCACCAGGTCTCGGTTCAGCTTCACGGTTCAACTCCAACTCTCAGCCCATCTCTCCAGCTTCCTATCACTATCTGTACTTTATTAAAGTATCACTTACCTTCACTGTCTTGTGCGCACTTGAGTCCTCATTCCCGCATTACATGACTAGTAATAAAAAAATATATATATTATATCCATTGTGGCCTTATAAAGAAAACACACTCCATTTGGATAAAACAGAAATGTGGCTGAAGACATGGAAGACAAAGACGAGTGCCGGGGAAGGTCAGGAGGAAGTGAGGTCAAAGAAATGATGTGATTTTAAGGTGTTATGTACCAGACCTGATATAAGACAGTAGCAGACATGTCTGTCCTCCATTAAAACCTTTCCCTGGTGGAACTGTGACCTCCACTCTGCCCTTCCTCCACCTCAACTAATGTGACTCTTAAAAGTAATTTACAGCAACATATGTGGTCCGGCTTCAGAAGTGCATTTAGCGGAGGAAGATGGCAGCACAGACAGAAATGTGGCGCCGGGACCAGGTCTGTATTCTGCTGTCACCTCCACGGCTGTTTCAGTTCCGTGAATCCCTCACCTCTGACCGATTCATTTCCTCTTCAGTCATGCCCTTCTCCTCCTTTCTGTCCGTATTTACACCTCTGCGTTTACCAAAAGACATTGTTCTTTTAAGATGTGAGTGACTGGGAGGCGTGTGTATTGAATATATATTTATTTATTTATTTACATTACAAAGCAAAGCATGTCCTTACTCTTCTCTTTTCAAGTTTGACACACACCTGTCTTTTTCTAATTCAATTGGCCTGAACCAAGAAAAAAAAAACACTAATGACATCGTCAACTTTTTAAAACAGGAAGTTGCTAAGTGGCCCCTCCCCAAACATTTCCAGATAAATAGCAAATGAACAAAGAACAAGGTAAGAACAGAAAAGTCCTGTCAATAGTCTAAGCTTTAACAATTGAAGCAACATAAGAGCACTGTGTGTTTCAAATACTTCATGTAAAAAGTTACTCCTTGCCTTACTTTGTGTGACTTTAAAAGTAAACCTTGAGAAAAAAAAGCTTTTCCATTGGGCCTGATCTTTTGCTGAAGCAGCTGTTAATTGCCTACCACTGCACAAAACGCACCAGAACCCACACAGAAACTTTAATAAGGTCATTCAAAGCGGACATTTCGGGCGTTTGATTGTGTCTTCCTCTGTCTTCTAATGTTTCCTTCTAAACTAAACTTCCATAGCCTTCTGATGTGTGACGCCTACAGCACATACTGAGCTGCTTTAACAGAGTGTGACAAATCATCTTGAACTAATTTGTGTAAATTTTGACAAATTTATTTTGGATCACATTTCCAAAGTTAATCAATTGGAATAAAACGTAATGACCCATGTAATCACTATTGCCACACAGAAGAAGCAAACTTCAGTTTTAACTTGATCTTGAGTTAATATGACATTAGTGAGGCTTATGAATGCAGTGGTAAAAAAATAAAATCAATGTTAGAGTTTTACTGCTCCAATACTTTCATAAAGGGCTTTCTTGAACTTCTAATTTTGTAAAAGCAATTATTTCTTTGTGACAAAACAATTTAGCAGTAATCCGTATCCAACAACTGAAGGGACGTCTTTGCTACGTGGATGTTGTTCTGTAAAAAAAGTTAAATATTACATTTTATAAACCCCTATTCAACATTTGCACAGTGACTTATCTTCTATAAAATGAATTAGTGAGGTTTATTAAGTTATATTTCCAAGGCTTTCATAGACTCCATATTTATTTATAGCACTTCCTGCTTCTCAATCGTTCCAAAAGTGAATAATCTCCTGTAGACCTGAGTTTGATGTGTGAATGTGTTCTGGGCAGCTTGATTGGACCACCTGACTCGACTGTTGCTGATTCTTTCATCATGTTGACCAGACCCTCAGTTAACGCTGAGTGAGCCCAAGTCTGTCGATTCTGCTGCTGTCCGCGTGGATGGAGCTGCCTTCACCTGAAAACACAGCTGTAGAAGCAGGTATCCACACAGTCTGCTCTGCAACACTCTGCAACTCTTTCACTCTTTAGTGCTGTTAATGTATTCTAAGTGTTGTACGGGCAAATAAAAATATTCTAACTCACAGGCAGTCTGTAAGTTCATGTCTAAGGCTGTAAGTGCACCAAGAAGATTTACATTCTGAACCCATTTAATCGTAAATTAAACCAGGAAAGAATCATTTGGTTGCACTTTTGAAACTGCAATCCAGCTTTAATTCTGGGGCGGCAGTGGCTCAGTGGTAGAGCGGTCGTCCTTCAACCGCTCTCTCCACGGTTCATATTGTCGTTGTGTCCTTGGGCAAGACACTTAACCCACCCTACCTACAGGGGGGTTTCCTGCTGTGACACTGGTGAATGAAACCTTAATGTAAGTTGCTTTGGATAAAAGCGTCAGCTAAATGACTAAATGTAGATGTATTTAAAAAAAACAATGGATGAGGTTTAACTTTTGACTCTGCTGCATGTTTAAGATGGAGTCAGTAAAATAGTGTGAACAACGGGCAATGCTGGTGAATGTCTTTTCATACAATGCCCGGGTTTAGGACCTGCCTCATCTGAATAAGTGTTATGTAACCTCTCGGGTCAGCTCACAACAAGTTATCTACTCTTTTTTGAATAATTTTTCACAATTCTGTGCACCATTTTGAGTTTAATGTTAGGGTGTTTTCAATGAACACATGTTATCTTATTGTCTGTACATGTCTGTTAGCACCTGGCACTGCATTTTGCTCACCAAGTTCGTTCTTGATAAAGTTCATGTTAGAAAAGGCTGATTCACAGAGTTCAGTTGAACCAAAAAGGCAGGCAACTTTCATGCATTCTGTGTTCACAAGGCCTGCATGCCGGCCCGTCATGGTGGGAGTCCCGTCTGTTGTCACTGACACCAGCTTCTCTAATGGCACCTTTTTCCTCCACGGAGTAGCTTTTCACCACGTTGTAGATGTCAATTACCCTCGTTGTTGTCTTCAGGGACAGACGTGTCATCAGTTCTTTTGTAGAGAAATCAGGACACACCATTCGGATGAATATCATCAGCTCAGCGCTGGGGTTGTCAACTGACTCTTCACACTGGATGCTGAACCACCTGCACGTGGCGAGTCCTGTTGCTCTGTTAAGTTCTCAGACATAGATGACATTCATCGAGCCATCGCCATGACTTTGGGACCATGCTTCTCATCTTTGAAAACTGTGTTTGCAACGCATAGCTTCTTTAAAAACCTCCCCATCCGAAAAGTCTTTCTTGTTCTTTATCAAAAAATTTGCAGCTCTTAATGAAGCCTCAGTAAAGCTTTTTGTGATTTTATTTAAAAAAAATAAAAAATTCAGCGGCCTTGTGAAAAAACACTATTGAACACTCATCGTTGCTGCACTGCCTCCTTGTGTCAGGAGTTAGACGTGACGTGCGCGCGATATTGACATTTATTAAAATAAAATTAAATCTTGTCATTTAAAAAAAACGTTTTGACGTAGCTATATTTTGACCAGTGCTATTTTTAGAACATGCCTTAAGTGCTCCTTGTGGGCGACCAGGTGCCTACAGGCACCGCGTTGGTCACCCTTGTCTTAAACTATATGACAAAGCATTAAAGGGATATTGTGGATTGTTTGATGTCGGACTGTATGGGTTATTGTGGACAGTTGGTTTCAGGTTTATGTGGCAGCAGTCTGGAGAGATTTAATGGGAACATTTTGTTGCATATTCTTACCCCAAAAGATGGAAGTGCTCGGAGAATGTAGCAAAAGTATTTGAATGACTAATCAGTGAAAACAGTGATGTTTTTGCCCAAGTCATAAATAATGTTTACCAGCTGTTTTTCACTATCCTTTTTGGGTCAATTTAAGTTCACAACACATTTAGACACCAATGAAGCCCCTGTTCATATACGGGTCCAATATTTGGTCTGTAAAGTCTGTGAGTACTGACTGGCTTTGTACACAAGTCTGGTCTTCTACTTTAGTGTTTGACCGGCTTTTCAGTGGCCGCTAATGTGCTGCGGGGTCATACTAAGTCTCTGCAAACTGTTCCTTTCATCTTGAGGGGAATAGATGAGCCGATAGCAGCAGAGGGACACCAGTCAGCAGCGAGCAGTCTGCTGTCACAGGAGCAGCTCTTATCTCCAAAAGGACACATTTTAGGAAGTCCTTATCTGAAGAACTCTGCTCCCTTTATGCTGTTTTTATTTGCAATTTTACGATACTTATAAAGGGAGTTTAAATATAAATAAAATATTAAGAGTTTAAAATCCTAGACATGTACAGGAATAAAGTTTAACACATTCAACTGGAGGCAAGGTTAAAAGGTATGACTTGTCATTATATATTGGAAAAAAGCAGTGGAGTCAAATGTTTCAGTGGAAAGATTTGCAAAAGGACATTTTCTAAAGAAACTCAAGATAAAAGCAGTTCAGAAGTTATCTTTTGCAAAATCTTCCCCAGCTGACCTTGTGACATATGTTTAGAAAAGAGATTGCAATGAAAAAACACCTACAGCTTCCATAATGGACAATATTATATATTGTATTGCCTGTTTTCTGTTTCTCTATTAAAATAAAAATCAGTCCTGTGTTATATTACATCAATCCATAATTGAGATACTGCTGCAACTGAATGTAGATTGGCCAATCAGGAAGCAGAAGGAGGGGCCTAAAAATACAATGACATAAGTATGCTCCAAGACAAATACCTTTTTAAAAGCTACGCTCACAAAACCTCTTCTTTCTGGTGCACTCGATTTTTCCTAGTACTTGTTTTTGTGAAGTGTATTCAAGTAAAAAAGTGATGGACCTACACTTACAGTGGATATAGTTTATTGATCCACGAGTGAAATTATTTAGACACAGCTCAGTTGCGTACAAAACACCCACAAAGTATAAAATACTTATAATACAATAATATAAAGCAGAAAATATGTAATTCAAATATGCACAAGAGGAAAATGTACAGTATCTATATAAGACCCCAATAAATAAGGTGCATCAAATAGGAGATGAATTTATCATAAAGATGAGATGAGCTTTTGTAAAGTAGATGTACAAATGCTATAAATTATATCTTTTACTGATAAGTCTGACGAGTGGAACGAAGTGGAAGGGCTGTAATGTCCTAACCTGACTCAGATAGATCTGCTCCACAGAACCTTCTACGAGGGCTCCTGTTGAAAGCGTTTGCACAAGGGCAGGTACTTTAAATGAATACCTGAAGGGGATTGGATTTAGTGTTTTAGTTTTATAAGAGCAGCACTTTGTTTACGTTCTTAGCAGTAAAATGTTGCTACATCTTCAAACCTTAAACAAGCCCAGACCTGTCAGAGCTGCCACATTATTGGACACAACGAGCCAGTGAGGCCAGGGTTCGGACCGTTAATACTTGGCCTGGAGCAAACGTTCACAGTGTGATTCTCACGAGAGACAGACAGAATGAGTAATCATTGAAAAGTAGGTAATACCAACAAAGTCACACCTGTGACCCCTGGATGACCTACCGGAGGTAATATGTTCCAGTGTCATCCGGGGCTCTGTTCCATTTTTCTTCTCGTGTGCAGTTGGTGCCACTTGTGCATCTTTATCGCTTTACTTCAAAGCTTGTTGCACACTAAACCCTTTCTGTCTTGTCGCTGGATGCTTGTGACTAATCGGTAAGGAGAGCAAGCTTCTTGCCCTCCAAGTGCTGTGACGCTTTAAAATGATTGTTTGTTGTTCATCTACGAAGGTAAGTGTACTGTTTTTTTTTGTTTTATGTTTTTATTTATTTATTTTTGTTTTTTATTTTTTTTTATTTTGCCTCTGCCTCCGGTCCCCCGGCTTACAGCGTTCAACAAGTCAGCTCTTTCCGTTTAGTTTGATTAGCTGCGTTTTGCAGTGGTTACAATGTTTTTGTGTAACTTTTTAGTCTGTTGGGTTAGAGATGCATACATCCTCTTCCTCAACGCTGTGCACTTTTCAAGCAGCGTAAAGTGCCACTTAACTAGAAGTATTGCAACTTCTCAGGTCTTGCTGGGATTGCCTGGGTTCGCTGCTCAGTGAGGTTGGTAAATACTTTTGGTATTCGTCATTCAGGGCTTTCAGCACCGCCCTCTGGTGGTCAGTAGGGATGAAATAGAACAAACGTTAAGTATGTTACTACAGTTCTATGAATCTGGATGACCGCCAGAGGGCAGAGCTGAAAGCCCTGAATGACGAATACCAAAAAAGTTGCCTTTGTGAGAAAATTCTGCAAGAACAGAGCCCCCGGTTAACTATAGTTAAGTTGTGGAACATATTGCCTCTGGTAGGTCATCCAGGGGTCACAGGTGTGACTTTGTTAGTATTACTACTCGAACTGCGAATGCGCAAAGGGATAATTCAGTGCTTTCAGCAGCGCCCTCTGTGGGTCATCTGGGATTTCTAAAACCGTAGTTACATACGTATCATTTACTCCCTGCCACATTTCACCTCTCGGGCACATCTTTCCTCTTTGGCCTCTGAGCTTATCTCATTTGTCTTTTCATTTAAATTCTAAAAACATAATTTCCTCTGTGCGCCTCGCAGCCACCAAGAAGTTGCTGCGGCAGCAAACTCCTAATTATTTAATTACATCAATATTCGTCACCGCTGGAATCACTGTTGTAATTAAGCGTGATTTGAGTTTTCCAGGAGTGCGCATGAATTAATAATGAGTTAATCAAAAAGCACTTGGGCTGATTGCCAGGACATTAATGCCAGGAGAGAAGGAGGGGTTGAACTGTTGTGAGCTGGTGGCGCCCATCGAGCTCTGCACCTGTGAGGCCTCATTTGGATCTGTGGGTTATTTATTTTTAGTTTTTGTTTGTTCTAGCATTGTCATAAAATGTACATAGATCTTGATTCATAGTGTCTTAGAAAGTCATCTTCAGGAAAGCGTGGGATCCCAGTTTAACCGTGACAACAGCCTTGAAGAGACTCATGACACTGAGCAATGTTGAGCTTTGGAAATGAGAGCTTTTTTCCTCCCAACATTATCTCCTGGGAAATAATCTGTTACGTTCACTCTGCTTAGCACAGACTTGATTCCCATTTCCACTTGTGTTTTTTTATGTTATATTTTTTTATAAATATCTCCTGACCTTGTGTACAGAATAATGGAACTTAATATAAAACACAAAGAGTTGTCAGTGTGCAGGCTGCCAAATGAAAGTTTTTAGGCGATTTTAATGAGCATATATTTTTGTGATTGTGAAATGTGATTCTGAAAGACTTTGCTTCACCAGACACAAACTACAACAGCCCCCAATTCAATTTTTTATTACTAGCCTTCCCTGCTTTCCACCAGAGAGTTCAATGGAAGTCTGTAGTGTCCCCAAAAAGTCTGTTTTTATGGATTTTCTTTCTAGTGTCATCCTGTGATGATATTTTGTGGCTGAGGAGGAGTAACAGTTGTGTCCGCTGTGAAGGGAGCCCACCCACTGAGCCATTGGGGAGCATATTTTGGTGGACAGTGGAGCAGATGGTGGACATCCAGGCCTGTCAGTGTGTGACGGGGCCGGATCTGTCACACACTGGTGTTACACAGAATTCTGTTGATCTGTTATCTGAAGTCCTTTTCATAAATCCTCAGGACTTTATCTAGACTTTATCTGGAAGGGCTGCATGTGTGAACACCTGGAGGACATCCTGCTGGTTCTGTAGGTGCTGCGTGTGTCTCCACACGGAGACGCGAATCACTGTATACGTATACATTTTTTATCGTATTGGCGTTTCGTCCACACGGATCCGGCGTTTTGGGAGACTGAATCCGCTATTTTTTGAAACCGGGTTCTAAAGTGGATAAATCTGAAAACGACACCCTTGCGGTGTCGTGTGTACAGCCAATCCGTATATTTTGTGAAACGATGATGTCATCGCATCACGTGTCGGCCTCGTCACACGTAACAGCAACAACAATAATGGCGGACTACGTGATTGAGTTCGTGCTGCAGAAGCTACTAAGTCTACTAGCTTTATTACAGCAAAATCTATTGCTTCTATGCAATTGTGGTGAGCAACAAGCGATAGTGGACAACACCATACCCACATGCTCTTAGATCCACCGCGAAAGAGAACCAGGAAAGCAACCAGGAGAAAATTTAGGATAAGACCAGGTAGAATTAGCAGTTGGTCTATCCGTATATTGAAGGGCAAACAACAAACACGAGGGCACCAATTACTACACTCAAAATAAATGACTGCAACAATTTGAGAACTTGTTTTCATTAGAAAATAAATATTTAGGTCTTCGTCTTCTTCTGCAGCGCGCAAGGTTATGCGCATGCTCAAAGTCTTCTTCTCCGTGTATAGTGTATATCTGTGGCAGAATTACAGCGCCCCATACTGGTCTGGCATATATACTACATCGTTTTCAACCGGTTTCAGTGGTTTCATGTGTACGCAGATATTTCTTGAGACGACGCCGTGTTTACGGAATTTTTTTTTAGAACGGGGAAAAAAAAAGATCGGATAGGGGATGCACTGGCTTCGTGTGGACGTAGCCTAAACAGAACTTGGATTTCCACAGAATCCTATAACACTAAAAACAAACATGGTTCCCATGGTTGGGTCCCATATATTGAAGAAGAAAAAGCAGAAAGAAAGAAAAATAGCCAGCGATCTCTAGATAACAACATTGTGTTTTACATGGAAGGTTAAAGGGGAACACAATGAGAACATTCCTCATATATCTTTTCATCTAAAACTGTTAAAGTAAAGTAGATTTTAAGAATCAACAGTGGTAACAACTAATTCACCATAATTGCATAATTTCTTCACTTAATCACATAGTCTAGGATTTAAGATAAAGGGCTCTTTCTTTTTGGTCTCTGAGTGATTTTTGTTTTTACAATAAATGCTTGCACCCCATGTTTAAGTTTATTTTTTGTTGGCCAAGTTTACCCCCTTTTAAATCTCTTTTTGGCCCATTTTTTCCTGAGGGATAGAATCTGCCTAATAATTAAATAATTATGCACACCTTGATATTGGGTGTTGATCTTTTTAGGCCACACCCTCCCTCGTTACACAAATACACATCACCTGGTATGCATTAAATCCAATAAGGATTCAAGTTTATACAGCTTGGAGTTGGAAATTATGGATAAAATGATGATATGGTCAAAAGAATCACTTGCCTAATAATTGTGCACACAGTGTACATGAGATTTTATATCATGTAGTAAAAGCTGTAGGAGGTGTATCTTTCACACACTCCCCAGCACAAGCTCCAGGTGCAGAATTCATTCTGTTGCAAGTTTTGTCTACGTCTAATTATGTCTAGCTCATGTTTGGATTAGAATGAAGGACATGACATGATCAGATTTGACATGACCTGAAGAGAACCAGGAGCAACCAGTAATTAACCAAAGGAAATTAAAAAGTATTATAACAACAAGTAAAAGTACAGTCTTAAAAATGTACTTAGAAATGACAAATTATCCCAAAAATCTACAGTATTTACAGTAATGTGAGTATTTGTAATTCATTACTTCCAGCCCTGGTTCAGGGTTAACCCTGACTTTTCAGTATCATGAAGCTCGTTCATTTTCTCTTGAGGCAGATGGTAACTTGCTCTGAACGGCTAACCTGCAACACGGCGATAGAAACAAGTTTCACCAAACAATCAGCAAAAAGAAACGAGCTGCAAGTATGGAGCTGTCGAGGAGGAAAGACACAGCGTTGAGACAGAAAAAATAACACAGTTTTGTCACTAGGCTACTGTATTAACTGAGCACTTGTAGCAGAGTAAGAATAAAAAGATTGTGTTCTTGTTATGTTTTCAAACTGCGTGTGTCAGTCCAGTTCTTTTTTTTAATGTTGTGAGCAACCAAGGTTTTTGTTTGGCTATATAGTGCTCTAAAAGTGCAACACTATTTAGTAATTGTGGGGTTAGAGACTAGGAAGTGCACACAGCCCAGATCTGTTTTGAGAAAGAAATGTTGCAAGAAATGTCTCAAAAAATCAAGCAGCAGATTATAGTGACAGATTTGAGAGGCTGTACTCACAGAGTTAAAGTTGTAAGGCAAAAGTGAAGATCTGGCATCTCAGTCTGGCATTTTTGTCAAAATTGACATTATGAACAAAATAAATCATTCTTCTAAAATCACATTGATCAACACTAGAAATTGTTTTGCAGTTTATTGTTGAAATTTATTGCAATTGAAACAGTAAAAAGAAGCAAACATCTAGACACAGCTTTGTGAGTAGAAGATATTTGAATCCTCATCCAAAGCACACAATCCTAAAAAAACTGCTGAGAGTAGAGTTCCTATCCCTCAGAGGGAGTGTGTTAACCTAAGTCCACTGTAACTGGTCATTAGTTATTGACCAATCACAGAAGACTCAAGTTAAATTCAGCTCTCAGCAGTTCTCTCTAGGACTGACAAAGTTCCTCGGAGGAGGAACAATACTTCTACTTAAAGAACCATGTCCAGATGTTTTCTTCTTCTGACCTGGACATACATTTTTTAACAGTCATTAGTCGTCCACCTTAGGACGCAGACAGCAACAAAAGGCTCCCAGAACTCTTCTGAAGAACCTCCTAATCCTTCTGAGGCCTTTGCTGCTGGAAACTGCTGCCGGTGCTTCTTTGGGCAGATCTGTGTTTTTTTGATGGGAGCAGACTCCTGAATTAGGGCCGTTGGCTCCGTCAGAGGTGCTAGTGGGAAGGGCTTCAACATTTGGAAGAAGTCCAGCCTCTAATTTAATAGAGACATCTGGACAGACACCTGAGTCTGAGACAGTGGCTCAGTCAGAGGCGCTGGTGGGGGGTGCATTGTCCTTGGTAGTTTCATCCATTTGCCCAGTTAGAAGATGGGAATCTGAGGCTTTTGCTCTATCAGACTCACTGGAGGGGGGTAGTTCCTTGTTTGAAAGCACTTCTGGTGCAGTTCCGTTGGAGACTGTTGACTGGAAGCCTGAATCCGGGGCTGTGGCTTTGTCAGAGGGGCTGGTGAGAGGTGCCAAGTCCTTCGGGAAATCTCGGGTGTTTCCTCTTTTGGTGGAAGTCCATCCATTCCCTCAGATCCAACTTTGGACTGGACACCAGAGTCTGGTCCTGTGGCTCCGTCAGAGACACTTTTCTTTAGTGCTTCATCTTTGTGGTTAACTTCTATGTTTTGGGGTGCTGCCTCCTCCAGTTTATTGGAGGCCACACAAGACTGAACCTTTAGTTCAGATGATGACGTTGAGGCTCCATCTTGGTGGTGAAAGCTTTGACCCTCTGCAGACTGCTCAGCAGACTCTTGCTCAGGAGCGCCTGGAGGGGTGCCCCAATCAGGACATACCCTCATTAGGTCAGCTGAGATCCTCAGACTGAAAAAAACAAAAATAAATTCATCAAAGTGATTCATCTGTCTGACTTTATACTGCTGTATGTGTTTCTGTAAAAGTTATAAATATACTCACTAGTCCTCACTGTCTGGGATAGTGCTCAGGTGGGACATTTGGATGAAGGGGTGGTCCAAAGCTTGGCTGGGGGTCCACCTCTTGGTCCCATCAAAAGTTAGGAGCCCTTTCAACAGCTCCACGAAGGCCGTCCTGTCTTCAACTTCATTGTCCCTGATTTTGGGGTACATCTGCAAAACAAGTCAGGACAAAGTCAGTTGGTGAGTCAGTCTTATAAAACACATAATACACATAACACGTTCTGCTTTGGAGGAGAGCACCTACATTAACCAGGTCGTTCAAGGAAAAGATTCCGTCCGAGGGGTAGGGAGGCCTTGCTTTTATGTTGGTCATTGCCTCGAATTCTTCTGGAGTCTGAAGAAGCAACATGTGGGTTAGCATTAGTTTAAAAGAGTTCAGTTGTTAAAAATGTCAGAGCTACAAGGCGACTGTACCAAAAACCTCCATGGGATCCAGAATCCTGGAGCCTCAGCGAAGAAGCAGTGAGAGTAGCGACCGCTCCAGATGAGGTACTCTTGGGGGAAGCCCAGTATCTCCACCACACGCTTCATCTGCAGAGAAAACACACATCAGCTGACATCTGCACATTCAACGACACGTTGTCCACATTTGTCTGATTGGGACCTACCATCTGGTAAATACATCTGCCTGGGAACAGGTTTTGTCCCAGATACAAAAAGGCCAGGGTGCAGCCCACCCCCCAGACGTCGATGGACTCGTTAAATTCAATGCCCAGGGTGACCTCTGGAGCCCTGAGGACACAAAGGACAAGGTGAGAACCGCCAAAGACCAGGTCTAGACCAGGTTAAACTAGAGTTAAACCCACCTGTATGCACACGGCTGCATCCACATCCCAGGCTCCACATCTGCAGCTGGGATGGCCAGACCGAAGTCAATCAGCTTTACCCTGAGTGGCTGATTCTTCATGTTCGTGAACATGATATTATCTGGCTTTATGTCTGTGTGAAGAATTTTCATTGACTTCAAGGCGTCCAAGGCTTCCAGCAGCTGCACAGACACAAGGAGGACATGCTCAGTCGCTCTGAAGACAGCGAAATGAAACATTATGAAATGATTGCTTTCCAGGACTAAAAGTACAAACCTGTTGTGCGATAGGTCGGATTTTTCGCACAGACAGCGGTTTCCATTTTCGGGCTTTGATGGCTTCATAGAGGTTTGTGTCCAACATCTCAAACGCCAGACAGGTGAGTCCTCGATGCTCAAACTGGCCGTAGAACTGGACCAGATTGGCTCGGACTGGGTCTAGGACACTGAGGAACTCCAACATGGAGACCTGGTAAGGAGGAAGAGGAGCCTCAACTACTGCCTGGGACATCTTCAGATGAATGTGTGGCTCATTAAAACAAGAGTTCAAACATACCTCTTTGTCTGCCTCCTTGATGGCCTCTGCATCCTTTAGCAGTTTCACTGCTACAGTCTCTTGTGTCCTAACATTTTGACACTTTGCCACTTTTCCGAAGCAGCCCTCACCAATGAACTCCAAAATGGAGTAGGTGGAGGTGCTGCTCTGCAGCGTTTGACCCACAGAGAGGTCTGCTACAGTCAGGGGCCCTGTGGACAATGGAAGAGTTTAGTCACTTGTTTTAATCAAATCAGACATAAAATGAGGTTACATGTTAAAAAACACATAAACCTGCTGAAGCTATGCCTTTTAACAATAATATACAGAATTGTATCAGTCTGGTGCTAAACATTGTATAAATTCAACAGTTTGATTTATTTCAACAACTCTACCTGAGGCTCTTTCGGTAAACTTTGTCTGAGACGACATGTTGCTCAAATCTCTGCAAAAAACAGGCTTCTTACTCCAAACCAAACACTTGTGGACTCAGCTCAGATCTGTGTGTGTCTCCTGAAGATTTCAAGTTAAAAGTGACCACTCCAACTCAGAACTCAGAACATTCTATTGTCCATGACTCTGCAATGCTCCATGGCGACATAATGTATATCTCCATGACAATTAACATTTGAAAATATACATAGATTTTGTATTAATTACAGCTATTTAGGATATTTTGGGAAATGGGAAATGCTGATGTCAGTCGGGATTAAAAACGCATAAAACACATAGAGTTCAATGTTTTCTGTTTTGTATGGCTGTATTTTTTTTGCTACTTTCCAACATATGCCTCCTGTGAAGATATCCATTTCTTAAAGAGCGTTATAGTGATTTAAATCATAAATGTTGATTATTGTATTTCTCCAGTTCAACTGTAAAATGAGCTGCAGTAGAGAAAACACATTCACTCATGACGACAATAATCACAGCATCAGGGAAAGTCATATATTTTATTTTATAAACTGTAGTGTGAAGTTAAAAGTTATGGTAACTAACAGATACTGCTTAATGATTTGTGAGTTCTTTGGGCGGACCTTGGTGCAGACTTTCAAGAGAGAAAATCCTTAATGTTGCAGTTTTCCAACAATGTTATGGACTATTACTTCAAACCAACTGACCCGGAAGAGCAATGGATTAATAATGTCACCCACCAGACAGCCTTGGAATATCATTTTCGGATACATTTTAATGCCGTGTTGACTTTATTGAACCAAACGTTCCCGTATTTAGCATAAAATCAGCAATAGTTAAAGTCCAGTCAAATAAAGCATGTCTTGTTTAAACAGAATATATAAATAAAATCATTTCTCTGACCATGACACCTTCATCACCTTCACTGGAACAGTCTGTCTCTTTACATTAGAACAGTCCCTCAGTATTTTTAAATCTTCTCTAAAAACTCATTTGTCTGCACTTGGCTTTAACACAAGTCTTTGGGCAGAGGTGGTTGTTTAAGATCAGAAGAATAAAACTAATACTTGTACATTATTAAAGAAATGACAAAGGCTGCTTTTTTTCAAGGTTTAATCAACATTAGAAACTGTTTTTATAATTGTTTTATTGAGATTTATTGAGTTATTATGTTAGATATGTTTCATCAAAGTGTTTATTACAGCTCTTTATTAAATGACTGAGAGAAAAAACTTAATTAAAAAAAGAAGTGATTTTGTTTGTCCCGGGATAGCCCACGCATAATAAATGACTGCAACAATTTGAGAACTTGTTTTTATTAGAAAATAAATATTTAGGTCTTCGTCTTCTTCTGCAGCGCGCAAGGTTATGCGCATGCTCAAAGTCTTCTTGTCCGTGTATAGTGTATATCTGTGGCAGAATTACAGCGCCCCATACTGGTCTGGCATATATACTACATCGTTTTCAGTCGGTTTCAGTGGTTTCGTGTGTACGCAGATATTTCTTGAGACGACGCCGTGTTTACGGAATTTTTTTTAGCACGGGAAAAATAATAGATCGGATAGGGGATGCACTGGCTTCGTGTGGACGTAGCCTCAGTTATACCTGGGCTATCCCGGGACAAACAAAATCACATCTTTTTTTAATTAATTGTAATATAGAGTAGTGTGGCTAGTAACAAAGATCTAGGGCACTGGGGCTACAATGAAAGGACGTACCAAAGCATTTCAACATTCTGTTTTTAAACCTGCCCTGAAGAAAAACACAAGGTCAAAATGAGTTATGAGTGCCTTCCCTGGACCCTTGAAGAGCACTTGACTAGACTTGAGCAAATATCTGAGCTTGTTTTGTTGTTGTTGTTTTTTTAACCTGTTTAGCATTCATTATGATTATGCTGAGACCTAGCACTAGGTGATTGGATCAAGTGTCCCCAGTTAATGCCAGGTGTAAATGCACTAAATACTTTCTGAATACACATTCGGATGTGGCCCAGGATACTTGTGATCAGATCTCTGTGGGACCTTGAAGAGGAATGCGTTCTGGCTCTCACTGAAAGACCTACACCGCTGTATTAATGTCAAACTATCATATTTAGGCTCTTAATTATGTCAGTACCTGTTATTCAGACCTGTCACTGACACAGTGGAGCTGTCATGCATCAGTTTCACAGCTAACAGTTTTGTAAACCAAGCGAGAAATGATCCGATCCCATGGCAGGCGTGAAAAAAAACAAAAACTTGTGATTGTATTTCAAAATAATAAATACATTTGAGGTTAAAATGCCTTGTGAACTCTTACCATATTGTGGATATAACAGACTGTCACAAAGCAAAACTTACTATATTCCTTAAAAAACTGTGTGTCACCATGTAAAGATTTCAATATAAGAAATGAATTATTGTGAGTTGACACAGTTAAGTATAATTATTATAGTTTAAACTCGCGATACAGCTCTCGTTAAAATTGATGACATTTTCTATTTCTTCTGTGGCATTTCTACAGTCTGTGTGTTTTACTGTCGTTCAAAGGATACATTTTAATAATTTTCCATTCAAAAGCAAATCACACTTCACTTTATATGTTAACAATAGTAGCACTACTTTACCTCAGCCTCTTTCTAGATTAAATAAATTTGCAGACAAGACACCAACACTCAAGTATCATTTAAAAAAGCCACTTGGTGTAGGCAAAAAATACTTGACATTACCCGAGAGCCACTTGATCTGTTTCGAAACTTGACTCGATGCGTTTCATATCTTTTGTTGTTCACATGCTGGTCTCTGTCTGCTTCTTTTGCTGCGTATCCTGCCGTTTGTCATTCTGTCAGAAAGTCTCATCGTCTGTCCATACGTCCTTGCTTTGTTTATTTGCTTTTCTGATATCTGAACATAAAAGCTTTCTATCTATTATGAGTTATTTTCCTTTTAAGCGCACTGCGGTTTCACCGTGACCTGTATGTTCACTGAGCACTGCTGCTTTTATTGGCCTTCATCTTTAATTACTATTGAGAAAACACAGGATGCATTGGGCTATGTCACGGCACAATCAAGAAATGAACGTTGCATTGATTTCTGTAATGCTTGCATTTTTGGGCCATTACGCAGATTGTTGGTACAAATAAAGCGATACAATGGAGCATCATAAAAAGTATATTTTATGATAAATGTACAATCCACTTCTTATAGGGTCACATGCTGCTGACTGGGATTTTCAATTTAATTTATTGTAGCCACAGCCGTTCATGTTTCCTGCTAAATCCCCGGACGTGAGCCACTGACTGCGTTTGTGTGTGTCCTTTACTTTCAGGAAACAATTCAATTTGGATGACACACATACATTTTCTCATTGTCTGCCTTTATCTTCAATCTCCCAAATTAAATGCATAAATGTGAGTTTTCCGGAAATCTAGACTAGCAAAACAACATCTCTCTTACTGCAAACATATGGCAATGTATGAATCCCAGGTGTCCACTGACTGCTCTGTCATGTTATACTGTATTATAGTGTGTAGTTGATGGTCAATGCTACGAGTCACCACCTAAAAAAGCTCTCCAAACCTCTTTTCCCAACTGCCCAGTGATGACAAACCT
The DNA here is from genome assembly GCA_024416835.2 of Perccottus glenii. NCBI lineage: Eukaryota > Metazoa > Chordata > Actinopteri > Gobiiformes > Odontobutidae > Perccottus > Perccottus glenii. The sequence goes on along the minus strand of CM044556.2, from coordinate 29,886,726 downwards.
AGCCTAATGAGCTAATGAACTCTGTATCCAAAGTTTTCGGTGGAGTCTAATACATTGTTTGAACTCTGTGAGTTTTCACGTAGACTGACTTTGACCAGTGCAGTTCTTCTCACTGCGTATCTCCACTAGTTAGTCGCTTTAGGGGGACTGAGAATGATGTCTGCACAAAGACAACGGAACAGGTGCCGCATCAAAACAAAAACACTTCCTCGGTTGGAATCAAAAGAAAATTTACATTTTTGTTGTGGAAGAAAATGGGCCTTGAACTAATCCACTTTTGTTTTTCAGACAAGAACTACATATGGTAGAGACAGAGTAAGATTACAACAAACAGTTAACAGCTCAACTTTAGTCTTGATTCTTTTGTTATAACCAACTTGGGCTGTCCATACCCTATTCTCCCAAAGGTCAGCACTCACACTGCCACAAGCCTGTCCTGGGCCTGAGCACAGATCCCTCTCGCAGCTTTATTGAACTCATTCTTTTACTCCCTTTTGTTTTATGTCCATCTGTACAAGAGAAAGAAGGAAAAGACAACAAGGAGATTGATGCTTCATTGTCTTGAGGATTATTGTTGACATTGAACACTGGTGTCGGACAAACTTTTGAGAGTTATAACTATTAAACCGAGAAGCGGGCAGTGTTTTTCTGCTGTTTCTGTCAAAGAGGAACCGCCCACTACCAAACTTTTTGTCCAGCTTATACCTGGCAAACATTGTCTCTAGTAAATGTAATTAAGTGACTGCGACAATTATATGTAACAAACCCCAGGAAGTGTGTTGTGCAGGAACAGGAACTACTCATCTGGATAATCTCAGCAGGAGAATAAACAGATGAGGAGCCAAACATCTTCTGTTTCCAAAGTATGTCCAGAATCCTTCCTTTTTATCCTTTTAGCGTTATGACTACCTGGATGACTGAGAACCTACCCAGACGTCAGCAGATATTGGCTTTGATACTTTACTTACAGGAAATTGAGCTTTCAAATCTTTGTTATTTTGAAAAATGGTATCAAAAGTTCCTGGCTCATTGTCTACTTGCATTCACTGATTTACTTTTGTTCAAATAATTGCAGTATGTGACAGAGCCATCTACCCAATGAGACGTCAGGCTCATCACTAAAACCTCAGGTGATGTGAATAGGGCATTGTACAAACTGTCTCCCACCAACACAACTCAAACCTGCATTCTTTATTACGACCATCTTATACAAACACGAGAACAAATCCCACAAACACTGTCTCACCCCCCACCTCGCCCACAGTGCACCTCTCTAATCCACTTCAATGTAGACGCATATTAGATTAGAAAGTTAGAGATGTGATTATTCGTCCCTGGGCAGAGCCATCTATTCGCTGATTAAAATGTGAACCGGGGGCCATTATGTAACTACTTAAACAGATTAAGGCTAGTCACCCTCATGGGCCTGTTCTCCGGTGCAGCGCTCGACGGGGGCCACGCACGAGTCAATGGTGTTATGCTTCTGTACGAGGCAGATGAAACGTGATGCTACTTTTTTTTATGAATAATAAGAGGCAAAACAACGAAGGCACTTTTTGCTGAAAAGACAGGAACTGCAGTTTTATGACAAGTGGGACCTACAGTGAATGAAACTCAATTCTTCAAGTTTAGAAGGATTGTAAGAGTAGTTTATAACTTTGGTTGTTTCTTTCCCCAAAACATTTCTGGTGTCATCAACATTCATGACTGAAATGACAATGTTGAGGTGACTGTTTTATTATGATGTAGGTTCATACCAACACGTTCTGTTAAAGCTGGAGTATATAAATCTTTCTGCTAATCCTGCCTCTTAACCAACAACAACAGCTTTTATTTTGTTTTAAAAAAGTCCAACTGGACACATATACCACCACCTAAAGAGACATTACATTACATTTGTCTTCTTACTCTCGTACTTCAATCAATGTCAGATCAGTGTACTGTACAGAGGGTCCAAAACATAGAGCAGCCTACCTGTATCCTTCTTAGATCTTTCCTACACCAGTTTAAAAAAGCCTTGAAATCCTTGAATCCTTTTTCCATATGGTTTTAACGCTTTGAGCGAGTTTTGTTTGTTGTTTTATTGACTATGGATTTGTAGAATAATTTTTTTTATACTCTAATTTAAAACTAACATGTAGTAAAATTTGGAGAGTGACACTTTTTCTTTTTCTGGCAATCACCCATCACATGTTTTTGTGAAAATTGTATGTACTTTAAATTATTGTTTTATTTGTGTAAATGAACTAAACTAAACTAAAAACTATTAATCCAAAGTTAACCTTAAACTTCTAGCTTTGTGTTTAGTGTCAGACCAATGTGCCTGCCAGTATTTTTCTGTGCTTACCTTAGCTTCCCTTTTCACTATTTAGGTTCTTCCTTGTGCTGTTCCTGTGTAAGCAGCTGTAACCAGTGCTGGAATAGACACTTCCTGTTTTATTGACAAAAAGTATCGACCAATGGGAGAAACTTGAGACCGTGAGGGTGGAACTGGCTGTAACTTCTCACATGTGCTGAACATTCTCATCTTTTAAAATCCTTCATAAATTGGGTCACCTGGGTGACTCACCTGGTAGAGTGCATACCATCTATTGAAGGGACCCGGGTTTGATTCCTGCTCAGGTCTGTCTCCTGTCTGATCAAATAAAAGCAAAATATTTTGGTCTTTGTCTCTTTGCAGATGATTCCTGATACAATATGCTATTAGATAATTAAACAGTTATTCTCAAAGTCATTGGCCATTATGTGTGCCAACAATACACTTCATGTAAATGATTGAAATCTAAAAACAGCTCAGTCTTTGATACCTTTGACAAAGCGGTTAGACAAGACATTTATTTTTGTCTAGCCCAATATCACAACAACAGTCGCCTCAAAGGGCTTAACAGACTGCACTAGACAACATCCCCTGTCCTTAGACCCTCCATCAGGGTCAGAGGAAAAACTCCCAAAAAAATCCAGCCGGGAAAAAAGAGAAACCTCAGGGAGAACCACAGAAGGACGGATCCACTCCCAGGACGGACAGGCCGTGCAGGAATGTGTCCAGGACAGTTGAAAAATACATAGAAATACACAAACATATTCACAAATAAAAACATTTATATTGGCAGGTTACTACACAAATGACTATTATCCAACTCTGCTCCTGGACACGCGCCTGAAAAGACTTTTGTTTTTTTAATTCAGTCAACTTCTATTTTGGGAAACTTGATAAAAACTCTTTTTGGTTTCTCGGTTTGATCAGTCACACAAAGCATTGTCATATTCACACTTTACCTGCGGCTTCTTCAGTCGATCTGGTTTTCACACCACAGCGTCTCCAGAAAGTACTGTAAAGTGCAAAAAAACTATTGGACAAAGTGAGGTGTTGATTTTTGTGCATGCATTTGACAGATGTTTCCTTTTCTTTTTTTTGTTTTGCCCTTGATTTTTATTAAATTTTTATGCAGAAAGTCCTTGGTTTTACGTCCCACCACCTGCCTGTCCCAAACCGCCTCCTGTAAAATCTGCTATTAACACATATTGTAATCCTACATAAACCTTTGCTTTCTGCGCTTATTTTCCATCTTTTATGTATAATGAAAATGTAAAATAGTGACGGAAAGATTTTAAAACGAGTTGAAACAGAGTAGTGCTTTTATAACGACTTCTGAAGGGTATAGGACTAAATCAGTGTTAACCTCATCCGGCGTTATGGCAGCGGTACTCCGTCTCCTCGTCTCATTACGGCTGTGTCTTTGAAGCCGTGGATTACAGGCACACACATCAGACCATTGTGGGACATGTTCAGCTCCGTATCGCTCTCTATATCTCCGTAATGATGATAAACAAGGATAAAGTGGTGTCGGATCGCCTTTGATGATCCTCGCATTCAAAGAAAAATGGAGACGGAGACAGTGCGACAATGTCCTCGGGGAGTTTAGTTAAAAGTTGAGCTGGTGGGCTCCAGGGCAGGCAGGGTACCATCCACACACACAACACAGTCTGTGAGTGGAAGAAGAGTTTGCAGACATTTCCTTTTCACTGCAACATGGACAACTGAATAAATGACTTCTGTAGGCTGGTTTCTCATAGAATAATTATGTGTATGGCATTATGTTTTTTTCCAGTGAACTGGCCGGAGACTCACTGTAACCTTCATTATCTGAGTCGCCTCACAAATGAATAATTCTAAAAATCTCCACATTAATGAAAAAGTTGCTTGATCAATCAGATTATTATTATGGTTATAACATGTACCAAGGTCTAATGTGTATTTTCAGGCTTTATATTCATAGTTTTCCATGTGTTGTTGCATTCCCAGAACTTGCGTTATTGTGTTTATTATTGATGAAGACTCTTGTGGACATGGCTGTTGGCTATTAATGCCACAAGGAAATTAAATTTTTAAAGTTTCTCAAAATAAACTGAAAAGCTAATGAATTGGTTCAGGTTTCATCTGCCATAGACGGACTGGTTGTAGAGTCTTATGGCAGTTGAGAAGGAGTTGTGTTGTTCTGTTTTGCAGCTCACTGTTCTTTCTGCTGCACAAAAAATGAAATATCCATTACTGCTGATCAAACATCTGCAGCAAGTTTATTGTTTACAATAAAAGACTTCAAGCCAGCTTTGGTCTTTCCAATAAAGTACATCCGTATTAAGTATTAAAATGCAGCTAAGGACACAGTCTGTTGCAACTTTTAGTGTTTTGGCCTCTCTATCTGTTGCCGCTGGCAGTGGTCACTCAGCCTTGTGACAAATGGTCAAGTGCCAGTCCACAACAGTATCCAACAATGACAGTCACAGAGAGGTCACACATTCTTTCCCCTGCTGACATCTTGAATGACAAACAATAAGCAATTTTTGATTCCCAGAGACCACTTTTTTGATTTCATTTAGCACATACAGTAACTAAGTGGTGTGTACAGTATATGTTGTGGAAGAACATGAAACTGTGAAAACCTCTGCCGCTGCTGATCCATAACCAAGTGCGTCATATGTTTCTAGTGTAACTTATTGCTTTCCCATTCCCAATAAAGTGGCAGAATAAAAAGGCTTTTACAGGTCCCCGAGGGTAGCAGCCACTTCCACTGCAAGTCACTGAGCTGTGGGGCGGCGGCGGTGGTGACGAATGGCACCACGCACATATTTTACTGTTACCATTTACAATGCAACATCCAGGCTGTGCTGCTCAAACCACCGTCCGGCACTGTCAGGGCTGAAGTGTGCTGTCGGAGTGGGCTGCTGCTAAGGAAATCAAGAGCTTACGTATATATGTTTTGAATTGCACATGTCAGGGTATAGTCTGATTAACTATTTCTTAAATTATTCTCCATATCTTAAGCTGTTTTTTTAATATACCATTTTTCTCTTGCCGATACTTTCCTTTCTTTCTTGTTTTTAAGATTTTTTTTTTGCTTTTATTTGATAAACAGTACAGACAGACAAGAAAAAGGGCGAGAGAGAGGAACGACACCGAGCAAATGGACTCGAGCTGGAGTCGAAGCCTGGCCGCCCGAACACAAGGCACATGCCCCACCAGGCGAGCCCCCGAGGTGACCACTGCCAAGAATTTTCAAACTTAAAAAGATGTAATCCACAGCTCAATTTTAAATCTCTGTAGGCGGCGCTAGAGAGTCTGTCAAAAAAGTGTAAGAAACAGCTATGAATGAATCAAGTGGATCCAATACCAGCTCAGCTTCTGCACTTAGCCAAAGGGCACACATCAAGGTGTCTGCTGTACAACTTCTCCAGAGTTAGGAAGGTCAATAGTGGACGTTCCAGAATGATACTGCTATGGAGAGAAGACTCCTGGGTGCCCTAAATCAGAGCAAAGTGCTGAAACAAAATAGTGTAGTGGGTTTCACTGTTGGAACCAAAAGCTTGTGTGGTGCACAGCATTTTTTTTTTTATAAAAATGACCCTTATACCATTAAAGTGTCACAATTCAAATCTGTAAACGGTCGAAGGAACTGCAAACCATTACTGTGCCCTGCACACCATGCTATCGTGCGTGAATGCTTTGGCGAATAAAAATGAAAAATAAACATAACTTTACAAAGTCAAAACAGATATGTAGGACAAAAAGTGAACAGAAGATAAAAGGAAAAACAAAAGATAATTATTTGTTGTGCCGCTTTTCTGTCAAAGCTCTAACTGTGATTATGATTATTAGCCATTTCCTGGCATCTATTCTTCCTCTGTACCTCCTACTGTATTTTAATTTTGTTTTTCATTTCTTTTTAAGAACCGCATGCAATCAAAAATGAAAAGACAAAAGAAGTAAAAATATTTGCAAAACACTAACTGGACGAGCTGGTCACTGGGTTTGTTCCACGACTTAAGTCAGATTAGAAAGTGCCCTCTTCTGGCAGTTGTCTGTAATTCTAAAAAACTTTAAACCAACGAAAAACACACACCTCAACTGTCTGTCAATCACACAAAACCCATGCAGTTCGGTGTCATAAATAAACCATTGAGTGTTGAGTTTTTGACCTGTGAAGCTTTGTTGATGTTTATTAATTGGTTAAAATAGCTGTATCCGTGGCAACAGTGTGATGGATCTATGAACGGTCTACACAAAAATATGTTGCTACTACCATTGTTCTGCTTTATTTTTGAACTACGGGTTATGGTTACTAAAGACTAACAGCCAATCAGAGAGCTGCTTTGTGAGATTTCCTCTACCAATAAAAGACATGTACATGGGGCAGGGACTCCCCTTCAAAAGAGATTTGTAATCTCAGTCGGACTTTCCTGGATAAATAATGGTTAAATCAATAAAAAAAACAGTTTTCAGCTTGGCATAGAAAACAAACCACAGTAAATGTAAAGTCAGAGGCTAAATGGAGAAGCTAAGTGTTAAGTTATGGCACTGCTCTTTTGAGCTATAACTAAGTACTGATTATTTTTTTAAACTGGGACTTTCAAATAATTTTACAAAACTTTCTCTTTACAGCAGAATTAATTTTTTTTATTGCCAAATAAAATGGTGATTTTAGAAATGTTTTTGCAATTGCTCTTACGTTATTTACATATTTTTATAATTTAATTATAATAACAGAACTAATAAATTGCTAAAGGCTTTGCATCAACGTTTGATTGTAGTCTAAAAATATATTTTTTTACTGCATATTAATATTATATGCAGGATGTAAATTTAAAGGTTTTCTGAATTTAAACAAATGAATAGTAACTGTTTTTGGAAGTACAGGTCAATATTTTAATGCAAGTACTATTTTTTTAATCTTTATTTTATGACCACATGTACCTATAAAAAAACTGCAACAAATAATTGAATACAAAACACGTGTATGTAAATTAATTATAATGTGTGGATTTACAACGAATATGCCTAATGCTCTTCAGGTTTAATTTGTAACAGCTGCTGTAGAAACGCCTCTGACATTGAACCACTCGTTTCCTTCTGCCTTTCCCTGACTTTGCAGCTCGGTCCGGGGCAGAGGCAGGGGCAGTGACCGTCAGGGGGCAGTGACCGTCAGGGGGCAGACATCAGTCGGAGGGGTCTCCAAAACTGGGTCTGTTCCACACCTGCACCAATTACAGACGGGTGTTCACGCGTAACTGACCCGGACAAACGCTGAGTGATGCAGGAACTTTCGAAACGGGTTTATGGGAAAAGACGTGCGATATTTGAACATAAAGACACTATTCTTTATTAATGTTGTAATACTGACATCACTTGACTTTATTCTAATCGTTATTTGCAGCTGTTTGTATCAATGTTGCACTGAAGGATGGTATTGCGCGTAATTGCCCCCCCCACACACACACACATACACAAAAAAAAATAATAATTGTCGAATATTTGGGATAAAAAAGCCCTTCCTGTATTAATACCCTGGTATGTGTTGTGTTCTGGACTCGGAGGATATTGTTTAAACGCAAGAGGAGGAAGAGAGAGCAGAGACGGTAGAGAAGAACTAACGCGTGTAGCCAGAGGGCGGTGGCATTTCTTCTCCCTTTCTGCGTAAACGGACTCGGTGCGCCGGCAGAGCGTGGCACAGGCACTCAGTCAGTCAGCAGCAGCAGCAGCAGCAGCAGGAGCAGCTCACAGAGTCACAGGAGCCCGTGGTTATCTTCAACACCAGTCGTTTAACCTCTCCACTCTGCGTCTCACTCGCCTTCGGGACTGAATTCACCAAAAGAAATCGAGCGACTATTCGAACGTTTTTCTTTCCAAAGGGGGGTCCCTTTTTCCCCCCGTTTTTGGACATAACAAGGAGTCTAATTCTTTTTACTTATTGGCTCGTAATGGGGAGAAGTGGACGTGGAATAGGACGTTGCGGTGGCGGGAGGATGTGCGCTACGCCGGGGATCGTGGCTCTGATTTTGCTGGTGCTCTCACAAACTGGACTCGCTCAAAGTAAGTGTCGATTTCATTGAGATTTTACGCGCTGCATGTGTTTATACCGCCGCGTCTTGGGCTGTAGACGTCGGCTTCTTGGCTCCGTTTATGTTATGTCGATGCTTGAAGTGAGGGTTTGGGGTCAAAACGTAAAGAGGAAAGCGTCTGCACTTGACTTAACTAAGAGACAACTCGTGAATGGATGCAGAAAACACGCTGTGTAGTGGCTGCAGAGTCTCTACGAAGAGTAATGTTGCACTGATTTCTCTCAAATCCTGGTCATATGACACTATGCCATACAAACTATATACTATAAAATACTCCACTACACTACACTATTCTATTTTCAATATTTACACAAAATGGGAGTTTTAGTGCCACTCTTATAATTTGACAGTTTCTATGAAAAGTAGCCAATAAATCACTAACAACCTTAAGTCACTATACTTTATCATATAATCTCAATACTATGCTATACAAGTGATATATGTATTAATTATCCAGTTTTTCTTATGAACATAGAATTAAAAAAGTAAATGGGGGAGTTGAAATTCCACTATCATTAAAATAAGTTGGTCCAACAATGACTTTAAAGACAAAAGTCAAATTGAAAGCAATGTACATAACTATACTATGTTATATTAGACTTTATTTAAAAACAATGCTGTGTCGTACAATAATGTTAAAGGTACAGGGCATTATTTGACTAAAACTAACAAGTTTACAGTAAAAAGACAACTCAAATTGCACAGTGCTGTGTTTGAGTGCTGTGGGGAAAGTCAGTCATCTCTGTGTGTGTGTGTGTGTGTGTGTGTGTGTGTGTGTGTGTGTGTGTGTGTGTGTGTGTGTGTGTGTGTGTGTGTGAGTGAGTGACCTTCGCGGGGAGAACCGATGCTTGTTAATGTTCACCCTAAAGCATTAATAGTCAAGCCCCTCTGTTAAGCCGCTAATCCTTCAGCGTATCCTTGTAAATGTGACCTCATCCCACAACACAGCTGATTGTGGAGAGGTATCTGAGGAGATATAACCCACCTCTCCTTGTGCACAGCTCACCTTTACTTTACCTGGCTGTAGCCATGGATCTAAACTTTGTCTTGTAAATGTTTACCAAATTCTGTAACTTTCAAGAATGCTCCAACAAATAACTTTATGGAAGGCTTCACTAACTTCATTGTAAATGGTTTTGGGCTTTACTTGATATGAGACAGTAAGTAATTGGGAAACAGAACGACTGCTGTGTAGTGTGTGCTCCACTAAAGCACACCTACTGTAGGTGCTCGCATAAAATTAAAAATGAACACAAAAGACCCTTTTAAATATCATCCCACGTATTTTTTCAGCAGTTTCACAATCTTTATCTCCAGAGAGCAATCTGCTTTATTGCCAGAAGTAAACATACAACATAAAAAACACTAGGATCATTTAAAAAGTAGCATTAAGGAAGCTGATGACACGGATAAAAACAGGCTGACTTTGGGAACCTGTTAGTTCTGCAGCTCCCTGATGGCACAAGGGAAAGTTACAGCTTGAAGGGAGGCTACTGTCAGCTGTGATTGCTTTGTCCATTTTTAAGTGACCTGACCTAATACAGGTTATCAAGGTCACGTTAGGGTTTACCAGCGACTTTCCTGCTTACCTCAACAATGTCATGGAGGTGAGACAAGTGGAATCACACTGACACAGTCCCTCAGCTGGATAGAAACCTCCCAATATAGCTTTCCTGTCCCCTGAAATAGACCAACTGGACCCTAGCAGAGTCCTATTTGAACCAAACACGCTAACATGACCTAAAGGTTTTTTTTCTTCCAAACTTAGATAGTCTCCACTTACTACTGGCTGAAAGTTTTGCAGTGCCTCTTTAAGTATCATTATTATTAATATTAGCAGAAATATATGCAGATGTTCTGTTTTTTAAATGGCAATACAGTAACTGTGGACTGAAGGTGCAGCGGTTCCAAAGCACTGGTTCTTTATTTTGTTGAATTTGGATTAGACAATATTGTGAAAATGACCAGTACTGTTTATTGCTTGCATTGCCTGTACCTTGCAGCATTGAATTCATCTCACAGCGCACTGATTTCCTTTTACATTTTATTCTATTACTAGAAAAAAAAATCAAAACGTTTCAATGTGTCAAGTGTTAATTCTTACAGATGTTTCTGTGGTCAAGTAAGGTCAAAAAGTTCCCAAAATACCACGGCATGCTATTATTACAAGCTCTCTGTTTGAACCAAGACAGAAACATAATGGTTACTAAAACTTAAAGGTTAAGTAATCTTTGACAAGTTGATAGAGAATACTCACAGGAAACACAGTTATTAAAGACAGTCACATGGCAAGAAAAAAACTCAAACATAAAAATGTGGATAATTAGTGCAGCTTTTCTGAAATTTTTGGTTTGAGTTTGTAAAGCTGAGAAACTTGAAACTATCTTCTACTGGTCATAACAGTACAGTGCTCTTTACCTCTATGACCTCTAAAGTTGCATTTGAAGGGCATATTTTTGGTTCATGGGACTACTCGGTGGAACTGCCTGCTCCTGAACTAACACAGGACTTTTAAATTTGAACTTATTGTTTTTTTAAAGGATCTCTAAGTGTTTTAGGTTTTGTCAATTGTGATTTGTCAGAAGGGTATTTGTCTGTTGTTTGCATGAGACCTTTTTGTGACACACACCCTCAGCTGTAAATGCTGCAGTATGACATAATAAATAAAACATACATGTCCCAATAGAATAAACTTTAAATGAAAAATTAAATTACCCCATTGGGTTTAAGTACCAGTTGTTTATGGCTTAACTTTCCCAGAAAAAGTTAACATGGCTTCTCCACACTTTTCTTGTCCTCTTTACAAAAGGACTATTCCCTGTTCCTCTTTGTCAACCACCCATCTGCTTCAAACACCACATCCATGATTCTCAAGTGCTTGTTTTGTGTAGAGTTACTCTGTTGGTACTTTTGTTGAATGAGGGACTAATGCACACATTTGACCGGGTCGTGTGTGTACAGAGCTGATCCTCTCTGTCCACTTCCCTGTCCATTCATCTGGGAACAGGCTTTACATCCCAAACAGCCTCTTTATGTGCACTTTGACTTGAACAGGGAAACATAAACAGATGTTGTTTTAACAGACTTTTACTGTGTGTGCTCATGCGTCACCAGAACTAGATGCTTCCAGGATAAATCAACAAAAACCTGGTGTTGAATATACAACCCTTTTACTTCTTAAACCAAATACATCCATTAAAACTTTCCAGCGCTTTAGTAAAGGAAACATGGAAAACATAAAACATCTCTCCTGCTACGACCTGAATCTTGAGCCGTAACAAATGAGTGAGACACGGTTTAAAGGCCAACAAAAATGGTTTGTTTTAACCAAAATTAAAGTACATAAAAAAAATGAAACATCAGTAAAATTAACAATGAAATGAGTGCATATGTGAGTGAGTGTATGGTGATGAGGTGTTTGAAAGTGCAAAGAAACAAACACAAAAAGTGCGCCAGCGTCAGCAAACTGGAGCAATCAGAGCGGCAGCCAGAGCCAAGTAGCAGAAGGGGGGGCTTTATACGTGACGGACGCACTGGGCCCAGGTGTCTCCCAGGTGTCTCCCAGGTGTCCCTCAGTATTGGGACAAGTTTATTAGATCTTAAAGGACATTAATAACTATATACCAGGAGACTGGTGATAGCCCATTCTTTTATAAAGAAAATCTGAATGAGTTTTTGGCAGGTGTCAGGGTGAATACATTGCATCAGTAAAATGGACTCATAGGTCTCCAGTTTTATGTGATTAAATAACGTTGTGGCTTTGTCTTGAGATACAAACTTGGTTCTCCAAAGAAAGTCTCAGATTTTTCTACCCCAACCTTTAATTTTTCTCTCCAGTAAACGTTCTTAAATCAGCGGGTTTAGATGAAGCAGGAAAAATGTGGTTTTGTTACTTACTTTAATTTCAAAAACACATATTCTAACTAATTATGTGCTTTAAACAACAAAAAAATGTTCCTCCTGGTGGATTACTGCAAAGACAAAATTGTAAATATTCCCATACGTGCTTGGAAAATGAAGTGTGATAGAGTTGTTTTTAGAGATTGTGAAGGTGCTGAGTGACTGGAAGCCTCACATATAGGGCTTTAGTTTTCAATTCCATTTCTAACCGCTTTATCTCGCTGCAGATTCAATCCAAATCAATTTACTTTGCATCCCGCTTTTTAAGCCCTTTAATTATGAAGCGTTTCTTAGCTTTTAGTCATTTAATCTGCCGTAGCGTCCCTCGCTGCAGAGCTATAATGTGTTACTCTATAGGACACTCACAATGCGGAATGGGCACGTACCCCAGCAGAGGAGTGTTAGATGAGCTCCTCACTTTGTGGCCTGAGTGCATGTGTCAGACTTAGCCCTGCCTTAGCCCCGCCCCTCTGGCCTTTGGGCCTATTAAAAAGCCATTAGCTGAGCCCCCTTCATTTGATCTGAGGAGAATGGTTGTCAAGATCAGAGTCAGAGAAGTCCCCTTGTTCATCGCCAGATTTAGCCAACTATGGTCCAACAGAAACACGAGGTTGCAGATCACATTAAGACTGGAGTTTAAAAGATCATGACACACTTTTAGGGCCCGGGACAATTCTTTCATTCATGTGGTCCTCAAAATATCTGAGAAAAACATGCACAAGAAAGTCTTTTTAAGTTTGAACAGCTCAAATGTGGAGAACTGGGGTTAAAAATGTAGATCTTTCTTGATGTTATACAATAATTCTGAGTCTAGGTTTTTTAAGTATGGATTTATTATTATTATTTATTAAATTATTGCACATTGACTACCTAAATCCAGTTTATAAATTGGGAGTACTATTATTTCTGCCCCACATAGATAGACCTAGATTAATGAAGTTTTTTTTTGTAATCTTAGGATATTTAATGTGTAAGTCAGCAAACACAATATTTGCAAATTGCACTATAGTTCCATATCATCATGAACTCCCTGTGCATTCCAGTAGCTTAGCAGATCAAAGTATATTTATTTTTAACAATGATGGAGCATTAGCTACAAATTCGGGCACAAGCCAAAATTGTTTTAGCAAATACAAACCAACTGACTACATGTGTGTGTCGTGAGTGAGTGGGTTAGTATTTAGAAGCTAATGTTAAACCTGACTCCAAACCAAGAGCTCAAGTACTACAGCCTTTAGAGTGGTTTATCTGAGACCAACATGTTCATATGGCAACAGTAAGTTCAAAGGACACATGAAAAAGGCTCCCAACGTTATGTTGTTATAACATGTCTTAAACTATAACTTTACATATTGAACAGGTTTATTGAGTTTGACTCAAGAAACCAAGAAAGTCTTAGTTTATACTTCAGAATAGCTTCCAAATCCAAGTAGTTGTGAAAGTTGTAAAAGTGGTGGAGAAATTTGCTGTATTGAATAAAAAATAAAATTCACAGTAGCCGGTGCAAAGTGGACCGAGTTGGTGGCAGGAAAGAAGCTGGACAGACTTGGCAGGCCCAAAAGTACTGTGAGAGTCTGCTGGGAATGTTTGGCTGAGTCCCCTGTCAGAGATATCTTCAACTCCCACCTCCGGCAGAGCTTCGACCAGATACCGAGATGTTCCGGATGCCTCCTGGACGCCTCCCTGGGGATGTCTCTCGGCTGGCCTGAGAACCTCTTGGTATTCCCCCTGAAGAGCTGGAAGTGTCTGGGGAGTAGGAAGTCTGTGCGTCTCTGCTTAAACTGCTGCCCCTGCGACCCGGCCCTGGATAAGTGGTAGAAGATGGATGGATGGAAATTTACCTTTAAACAAAAAAATGTGGACATTATGTTAGAGGCAGATTACAAGCTGTGTAACAAAACTATATTGTTCACATGTTGTGGTGATAAAGTTATGCATTGTTTTTTGAGTTATTACGTGTTTACTATGAGTGTCTGCCTAAAATGTGAACACAGGCTTTGGTTGCTGCCTTGTCAGAAACATACCTTTCACCTCTCTTTTGTTCAGGATTTGCTAAACTGCTTTTTTTGAACAAACCCCAGCTCCATGTTGAATGTAGTGTGTCGGTGCAGATAGGCGTCAGTGCGTAGGTCCATGTGTCAACCTGCTCATGCACCAGTGTTAGGATGTAGGTGTGTGTGTTCGTTCTCGACATGTTTACACTCTATACATGGACACTGTGATTTTAACATGTGTGTGTGAACTTGGCTGCGTCGGTGTTCCTACAGAGCTCACATGGAGTTCCATTGAAAGTGTGTGTGGACCTGGCTTTATGGCGCTGCCAGAGCTCCCATGCTGTGTCACATTATGCTGTGATCCTGTCCCATGGTGCACTGCTGCCATCAAGGCTTGTCAGGGGACAGCTGGGAAATATTGTAACTGAATAGTGCAGTCTGACTGGATGTGCTACTGAACCAGAGATGTATAATAACCTTTTACCTTAAACCTTAAGATACAATATGCAAAATAAATCTATCATAGCAATATACAGTCAACCACACAATTAATACTCTGTCATCTTGGGTCAGTAACTATCAAGATGCATGTGAAAAGATAAATCGAGTGATTTAGTGTTGAATGCCTTGGTCTCATTACTTAAAAACAAAACAGTTAACGTTCAAACTGAACACCATATACTTGAGAAGTTCATATATGCTGTTTTTTGTTCTCACCAATGCCATTACCAGAAATTATTTTAATTTAAATGTCAGTGAGATGATGTTCTACCAAACATTCAACAAACATTTACTTGTATCTAGAGTCAGGCCATGCCCCTTTTTAAGTTAGATTCAGACCAGAAAACCCACCAGCCTGATCCAGACTGTCGAGACTGAATGGCCTTTTATGATTACATGGTGAATTCTCTGCTAGATGGACAGAGATGAATGGATGAGGAAGGGAGAGATCTCTCTGGGTGGTTTGTATCGGCTTTGATCACTCCACTAGGCCTTGACTGCCACACACACACACACACACACACACACACACACACACACACACACACACACTCTATCTCTGACACACACAAAGCTGCATTCTGCCTGTGCCCTCTGTGTGTGTGTGTGTGTGTGAAAGAAGTCTTTGACCGTGCAGCTTGTTGTGTGTAGCAGTCCCTCCCGCTGTTCGCAGCCGTCAGCGATGTCACTTTTCTCTCACCCTTTTCCAGCTTTTTCTCAGAGATTTTCTTTGCTTACTCATCTGTATGTTTCATCCAGTCTTACTTTAAAGTGTGACCAGTTTTTTTTTCTTCCTTTCCTTTCTGTTTCTGCCTTTCAGCCCCTGTCCTATAAATTCTTCTGACCTGTTTTTGCTTCTTGCCTGTGGCCTTTAATTCCCATCTATTCACTTGCTGGGTTTTTATGTTGTGCTCCTTAAAAGCTATAGACATTTCTTTTGGCCTCTTACAGCCCTGTACATTTGTACTTCTTTTTTAATGTTTCTATATGAGTTACTGAGGCACTGTATGTCTCATTGTTTTTAAAATTCCATCTATCTGTGCATTTTCTTTAACTTTCTGGAGCCGAGTCACAAGGGCAGTCCAAGCAAAGGCAGACACTTCCTCCAGCTCCTTCGGGAAATTCTTTGTGATTGGACAGAAGCACTCCCTGTTTTTTCTTTTGCAAATTCCATTTCTTTTTATTAATTCTTTTGTGAGTATTTTACATAGTACTTTACTATAGTAGATGAGCACTGACAGTGCAGATGAACCTTTATTTTAAATAAGTCAATGATACAAGTTTGATTCCCAGCTTTAAGTTTCTTGTTTTGACTTGTTTATCATGATATGGCAGTTTTGTATCACCAGAAAGATTCTAACAGTGTTAATGTAGGCGATTATTCAAAAAGTTTCCCACAACAAAATCTTACAAACTCTATATGAGCATACATTTCTTTGTATGCTGCACTCAAACACGCAGCAATTACAGCTGGGCCTGTTTGAGAAAGCCCCAGTCTGAGCGTGGGATGTCTGTCTGTAGTGGCAGACAGAATTCACAAGCTGGTTTTTCCTTCCTGGACAGAAATGTAGTTTTGGAGTGTGGTTTTCAAAAGGCTGACTGCATCACATCGCACCATTTACTATCTGTTACTGTCGGCCGAGAGAAAACAGGATGGAAGTGAAGAATGTGTCTTACAAGAGAGAGCTGTCAAAACCAAAAGCTCAGTTTTCGAGGCGCTAAGTTTTGAAACAGCTTTGTATTTGGCCCAAACAATTCAGTTTTCTCAATTATTCTGCAGTAACTTAAATGACTTGAGATATACTTTTTAATTTTGTGTGTTTTGTAAGGCCTGTGTGGAAAAAGCTGAAAATAGACTGTAAACCATGCTTGAATTTGACATTTGGAAGCTAAGCAAACTCAACTAAAGAAAAAGGAGCAGTGAGAAGCTAACTGCTCTCGAAACCATTCTCAGCGTCTCCTGCTGTTTGGCCTAATTCCTTCTAGAGTTTCATGTAAAGATCTGGATTTATGAATTTTTCATTGCTTGCGAAACCCAAAGCCTCATTTGGGGCTCTCATTTCCAGGCTTTTTGTCTTTAGTGAGCTGTATGTGTCTGCCTTTGGAACTGGGTGTATGTACGTACTACAGACAGACACTAGGAAAAGTGTTTATCACAAATTTTCATGTAATTTTAATTGTTTTGGAATGCAAAGATTTGTTATTAGGTTATCATTTGTACCACCTACACATGTATTTTAAAGTTAAATCAGCTGTTTTATTAGTTTCTATGTTTCTGGAAATTATGAGGCAACTCAATAGTTTGACAACAGTGCATTAGAGTCTTTGTTCATCCATCCCAGGCCTCTCTCCATATTGTTGGTTTTTTTGCAAATAAAAAAAAAAAAACATCTCGTATTTATTTACCTGGAAGTTTGCATGCACTTGTGCATTTCACTGCTGCATTATTGTTCTTGATAAATTGCATGTTGCAGATGCTTTTTTTTTTTTTTTTAGTTTGATCTCTCTTCTTTATTATTTTTATTTGTAAAGCTTTTAACTTCAAGGCCAGGGCTCTACAAATAGAAAATATTATGTTTACGAATATGTTGCTATATGTTTAAATAGATTCATATCTATCAGAATTGCTAAAATACATACATACAATACAAACATTATGACGTTTATTTGGTGCAAGTACTTTAACAGAAAGAGGGCTTTTGATTTATTTGTCAGATCCAGTGCCCTTTTTTCAGCCATTTCTCTGTTTGTCGTTTTCTAGTGATCCCCTCCTTTTCTCATTCCATCTGCTGCTTCCTCTCACGTCTCTTTTCCTTGGCTTTTTACAACCCCCCCCCTCTCACTGTCTCCTCTCAGCGCTCGGTCTGTCTCTGCTTAGATTTACTCTGTTTAATTAAAGAGTGGTCCAAACACAGGGCATATTGTTGTGGCTCTAAACGGGGCCCACCGCAGCGGGACATTATCTGTTTGTGTCTCGCACTAAACATGGTGCAGGCTCATCCATCAGCAGAATGGCCGAGGAAGTAGATGAACACATGTACTGCTTTAGTCCAGGGTTCACTCCAAGATGTAGGGCTGGGTTTAGTCCCACATTAGTCCTGAGTTAGTCTCCTTCTCTCTTGAATGAGACATTATTCAAGTCTTAACCTAAACCTCACCAAGTCCAAGTTCAGCCTTTGTGATTGTCCTGGTTTATTCCTACTTTAACTCCACATCAGTCCATGTTTAGTTCTGGTTTAAACTTAACTTTAAAGCCTAAGACGTATCTAAACCAAGTCTTAAGTCAGAATGAATGACTTAATTTAACTTATCAAAGACTTAACATTGAACTAAGACATAACTGACAGACTTATTTATTGAAGACATACAATATAACAAAGATTTAACTTATAAACTTATAAATAAAATAAAATTTAACTTAGGAAGACATAACTAAAGTTGGATTTAACCCAGATTAATTTAATAATTTCAGTAAAAAAGACCGACCTGACTTAACTAAGGTTTAAATTTAATAAGACTTACATTTAAGGCATAACTAAGAAACTTAACCCTGACTTAAGTATTATAATCAACTAAACAACATTCATCTTAACTAAGAATTAACTTAATCCAGGAAAGTCCTGTTTTAGACAATATCTGGAGTTTTTTAAGTTAATCTGGGTTTAGTCTTAGGTTTGCTCATGGGCTTAACCTTTGTTTCGTGCTAGGTTTTTATTTCTGGTTTTAGTTTATATATTTACGTTCATAATGATGCCACTTGAAATTGTTTGTGTCACTATGGCAACACATTTGGTCAAAGGTACTGCAGGTAGTTGATACAAAGCCTTTTTTGACTGATCAATACTTTTTCATACAGTTTGATTTCATATTTAAACTCAGTTATTAACCTTTTCAACACTAATCTTGTGAGGAAAGCAGGAGCCAGCTGCTTTCTATTGAGATCTTGCCTCGTATCTCTTTGTTTTAAGGCCACAACCGGCAGCTTAGGCTTTTCATGGTCTATATATTCTTTTTTATTTGATACCGTAAAACCTCCAGTAAACAGCGCAGGCCTGTTTTTTATTTGCTTCAAAAACAAATAAAAAACAGCACTGTGCTCATTGAAGATGAGCGATTACCGGAAACATTTCTCTTTTTCTCGTGCGACAAACAAACAAGACTCTTCTGTTTAATTCCCCGACTCCTTTCCCAAATGTCTGTTTGGGTTTAAGCACCAATCTGCAGACTCCATATTTCTTGCTGGTGGCGATTAAATTAAATACATGTGGCTTTCTAAATGTGCAGTGCATTTTCCAGTTTTTCACCAAATGTAAGACAGAGTTTTCAAGCCACAAGTATGTATGGTAAAAATAAATATATGTATGTACAGTATATGATGTGTTTCCTCATTAACTCTTGTTTTGTTTGAAGAACTTGTTTTTAATTTGTGTGTTTAGATATTTACTATGGAAGATAGTTGTAGTATTTTTCTAACTTTGCCTGCATTGAACAAATTTTTGCCATATTTTTAAATCATGTAGCTGCAGATATTCTGGGGAAATTAGTATTTTTTATTTTTTTTATCTTTAATCAATTCAGGCCCAAAGCTGCTGGGATAGGCTCCAGTCCCCCGCGGCCCCTAACGGGACTAAGCGGTAGAAAATGAATGAATGAATGAATGAATCTTTAATCAATCCATGAACGTAAGCTCTGGGCTGTTTTAGTAACATTTTGGTCATTTTTAAGGTTTAATCTTTGTCTTTAATACACTTTTTTATTGTTCTCAGACTAGACTCATTCTTGACCAATAAACTTTTTCTCAATTTAATGATGATGAAATATTTTCTTTAATTTGTAACTTAAATTCTCTGACAATCCAACGACTCATGTTTTGGAGACAATTTGTAAATGTGAAAAAATTTAACAATTCAAGCCCCCCCTTTTCAACTTGATGGTTGGGTCAAAAAAATATATATATATATACAAATTTGTGAGACCAGTTGAGAACTGTATTGTATTTAAGGATATTCAGAATGACTGCCTACTTTTAAATGTTAATAATGGATAAAAAAAAAATAATGTGTGCATTCTGCTAATAATAGTAAATACAGTTTTGGCTACGTATTTATATTTTATTTGTAATATGCAACTAAAAAAAAAAAAAAATATATATATATATATATATATATTTTACTGGATTATTGAAGGTTTGTCAAGTTAATATGAATTTCTTTTGATTTTGTAAGATATTTTTTTTTTGTTGAGCGTGCACTTGAGCTGGATGAATCAAATGGGGCATAATCCCAGCAGATACATGACCAGCAGATGGGCACTGACTGTTTGGATCACTGATACGTTTGTGTGACCAACTGGAGGCCTCTTATTGTGAGATGAATATGTAATTAAGCCACCGCTGAGAAAAGATGATGGGCCACAACAGGGGAGCGAAGAGTTTGGGGCCAAGGGCGGTTTTATTTACCATCAAAGCTTGTTAAGTCCATTGTGAGATTTGAGAAGGCCCCTAACAAGGAGGAGGAGACGTGTAGTGAAGATACACCGCTCTACTGCATTATCTAAAACTAGCTGAAGCACATAATGCAGTGAGAATGTTGTGAAAATGGACTGAAGCTGCTGGAGGAGGGTGTAGTCTGGGTTATGAATAAACAGATTAAAAAGCTTAAATCTAAAGAGTTAATATCACAGTATATAATTGAGACTAGTTTGTTGGGATTAATCATTTTGAGACTGTCTTCAGTGTATAAAAAATATAGACGGAGCCTGTTAAAGTCATTCCAAGTGTATAGCCTTGGGGGTTTAGTAACTGGTTTACAAGGTGTTGGGCACAGTTCTGGCTTAGTGTTGAACCTTAGGTTTACTTTAACCCAAGCAGGGGCTGGGTTAATACTCGTTTAGTCCTGCTGTGAATCTAGTTTTTACCTAGATTCACAGCAGGACTAGTCTGGACTAGTCCGAACTAAGCCAGACTAGTCCTGGCTTAGTTCAGTTTCAAAATAAAAGCTTGACCAATTCACATTATACACCTCTTGGGTCTAGTTTTGATTTAAATTTACCTCTATTTCTCCACTGAGTGAGGCAGGTTGATCTATTGGCTCGACAAATTAAACCTATGCAAACATTAGTTGGGGAAAAAGTATTTTGCCATTAGAAAATATGATTTAAGTTTGAAAGTCAAAATTCTGGGGAAAATTACATTATAGTCTTTTTTTAAACTCATCAGAGCCTATTGCGTTCCTAAAGACGTCTCATGGATTAGCAGCCCTCATATGTGTCATTTGTGGTTCTCCTGCTTTCTTTTGTGTCCCGTCAGACCCCCAATATATTGCAATATATGCAAAAACCTGAAACCATAATTACTACTAAATCACTGCTGTAGCTTCTTACCTTCCAGTCTTACACTAGAGGACATTGTCGTTGGGTAGGGCACCGTGAAAAGAGGATTTAGCATGTGTTAGAAAGGCTTTTGGTTGTTCAAAAGTCAAGGACATTATCTATTGTACTGTACTTTTGTAAAACAAATCTTGAATTTTGACATATAGACATGTGCAGGCAACATTGTGAAGCAAACGCAGATTTCAGAGCCATGTGGAAAAGTCAGTGAGTAGAGTGCATGACAGAGGAAGTGAGTACAAAGCTCTGATACTACTGAGTACATTAGATTTACATTTGGAAGTATTTGAAACAAATAAAACTTGACTTACAAATTTCACAAAAATAAGGGTTTTATACTAGATTGCCATGTTTGTTGTTAATTATTGTCAGCCCATGTTGATTTAATTGTTGGTGTGTAATCATCAGATGAGCCACCAACAAACTCTTGGTATCAAACCTTGCCATTATGAGCAACAAAGTTAAAAAGCTATACTGTACCTAATTCTGATATTATATAATGTTTTTTTCTCTAAAAAGAGCTTGAATCTAAAATTAACTAAATTTTTCCCAAAATGTCACAGACGCTTGTTTGGTTGGATCTATTCAAAATACAGAAAAAATAAAGTGCCCTAACGTTTGAGGATTAAAGGTGCAGTGTGTGGTTTTGGCTGGCATCTGCTGGAGACATTACAGATTCTACACCTTACACCTACAGAAGCCCTGCAGGGACACTGTTGTGTTTGTGTGATCAAATTTCAAAGATCTGAGTCAGAAGATGACTTTAATTTAGTCTTTTTTTTTTTTTTTTTTTTTTAATCTCGACCTTCATGCAAGGCTGTGTTCTCAGATAAATAAAAAAACATGACTGTGCTTCCCCCACAGCATTGCTCAGCTTGTTGTATGGAGCTTTAAATATGCCATCTTTTAACATAAACAAATGCAGACACCTTCACCTTATACAGAATTAAAGGTGTGGAGTGGTCTTTGGTTTCAGTTGTATGCTACATTTTCTAAAATGCAATCATCTACAATAAATCAGTGTAAAAGCTGTGCAAATGTGTGTTGTATAGAACATATTTACATGCATTCTTTAAAGATTTATACAAACCCTTAGAACATAGCACCCCCCAGTACACACACCTCAGTGTGATTGTGTGATCTATTATTTACAATGTGAACGTGTCTTCTACAGGCCACATATTCAAATGGACATTGAAGTAGTTCTGTGGTTTAAAATTTAAGACTTTCATATCCATAAAACGGGCTCCATTTACAGCAGAGCATGGTTTAGTCCCTGTGGTGTTGCTTCTTTCTGCTTCTCCAAACTGGGCGTGTAGTAACAACTATCAATTGTAGCTAATACATTCTAATTTAATACAATCACATTTGCAAAATAATAAACTTGTAATGACTTTTTGCCAGTTTAAGAAAAGGCACATATTTAGCATTTGCCTGTTTGTGCTTCTTTCACTTCAATAGTGCGTCATATTCTACCAATTGTTCTCTTTTTGTGGTGCATGATCGCTCACCTTCCCACAATCGACTTCCATATGTTCCAACAAGTCCCATGGAGTTGTTTTGGCTTAGTTAGAAAAGCAGCCAATATATTTTACTCTGCGGGTGACAAGATTATGTGTAAGCAGTTTGCCGTGATTCATTTGAACACAGCATTCTTAGCGACTAATGAATACGGCTGGGTACTTTGCTGAGGAGGCATGTTGGCCGTGTGCGTAGGGCGTGCGGTGTTGATGAAATATCACATTGTTATTTTCCAGAATAATCCCCGCTCGGTTCGTCCCTCAGAGGAGCACAGGTACAGAATAATGACTCGCAACACTTTTGCTTCCTGAAGTCTTTTGTTCTCGGGGAAAAAAGGGTGATCATACAGAGGTGAGAAGGCAGCCAGTAGAGTAGAGAGGAGGGGAAACAATATATGCTCTGGAATATGGGGACGCAAAGATAGGAGAGGACTGCAGGGCTTACAATTAATCATAGACTGAAGTAACAGGGTACGTTTTACATAGAAAGGAATTACAAGTGTGCTGAAAAAAAGTTGAGCAGTTTTTTTAGTCGTGGGAATGTTACGAGAAATGGAAGACGATGGGAAATGTCCTAGAAAATTTTGTGGTACTTAATAAAATGGGTTTCCATTGTTTCCATTAGCAGTATGGCACGGTTAAGTTTAGCACTGCATGCTACGTTTCTATTGCCAAAATGGGTCAAAGGTCACAAAGTATGCACACTGTACTGTTCTTTGGACACACCTTCAATGGGACCAAGACAGTGGATGATTCCTAAAAGTTGGAGCTAAACACACTGCAGACTGGTAATGGGCAAAAAATGTAATCCAAAGAAAATCACAAGTGCATCTTGTGGTTTTCTTGTCCACATGCTTATACATTTACATATGTTTTCAGACGATAATGTCATAAGTTTCTTTCTTCATGAATAGAGGACCACAACGGTCAACATTGGACTAAACATGTGCAGAACTTAACATGGACAAAGTAGGCTATAGTTCTTCAAATGTAAAAAGTGGTGATGCTCATCCAATATTTATCTTGGTAAACCCGAGAATGGAACGGGCACAAATCTTTCCGTCTTCAACATTTTTTTTTACATACTTTCCTAAGCTTTGTATTAACACAGGCTTGAATGCACAGCAAAATGTCAAAACCTTTTGTATTTATAGAAGTCTGCACAAATCAGATAATCCCTTAACAAAGGTCTGGTGATTAGCAACACTTGGCAGCAACTTTCATTTCATTCATTCTTGGTTTTTTTCTGCATTATCTCACACTAGGACCCACTATCCTATAATTTATGTCATGTTTAAAACACAGAGAAAACAGCAAAAATGGCAGCCAGCAATGACCTTTTGGGCCTCTTGTAAAACTGTAGATTGTTTCGGGCATTCTGGCTTTCGCACCGCGCCCAAAGACATGCATGTGTATGTTTGTCTTTCCTAAAGCTGCAAGGACAGGCTTCAGCCTCCATAACCTCCACCAGACCACTCGCATTCAGAAAATACTATTATACAATATGTAAGGCTATACTATGTTGTGCAAATAGACTGCACTATTATAGTTACTATGTAGGTTTTGCCATTTTAAACTTTACCATACTTAACTGAAATGTACCATAAATCTTTTGTGTAATGTGTTGTTCCTTTTTAATATAGTTTTGGTCTTTGCTGAGCATTGATCTAGAGCTTTTTAGTTTGTCGTCATAGCAATAAAGTGTAGCATTGTGTCACTGTAAAAACAGGAGCAGGTTTATGGAAATAGTGAACAGGTGATGAGTACAAGAGAGGACAAAGTGGGTCAACTGTGAGCAAATCAAAGCGGCCTGGAACCAGACGGAGCTGTTTTTCAATCAGGCTTCAAAGAGAGACGCACAGAGAGGTGAGGTCGGCCACTCAGGCATCGGAAAGACACACCATTTTAACTGTTATACAAGTCTAGACTTTATTTTCTATTGCAATACCATGGGAAAGTAAAGGTTTATTTTTGCAGTATAAAAGTGATTCGGACTCAAGACACTGCGTCAGATGAAACCATTCGTCTTGTAGCTCTGTGCACATGTAGTTTGCAGATCATGACCCCTGAGAAAAGAATGTTTAGAGTTGACTTTATTAATTCCACCAGGGGCAATTTGTTTGAAAAGCTTGAACACAGTATAAAAAACACAATAAGGCTTAGACACATTCTGGAGGCACAGTAAATATGAAGAATGTGAATGAATATAATTTCCATATTAATGAAAAAAGGAAATGGTTGAGGAGGTCTTTTATTGGGTGAGTACATTTGCTGTTGCTTTATTTTCATTTACAGTCAGCGTATCAAGGTATTCTAATAACGGTAACTAATGAGGTCAAAAGTGTTGTAGTTTACCAAATAAAACTTTATATTCACAGTATTCACAGTTGGAATTTTATCTGCACCTTTAACCACCCAATCAAATACACATCCCACAACACGTTCACCTGCAACAACACTGCAATAAGCTACTGTCTTGTCCAATTCTGGTCCATATCCGTTCCTGTTCCAAAGTAAAAAGTGAATCCAAAGTATATGTTTATGGCAGATATTGGTTTTCCACAGGTTATTCTTATTCATATACGATGGCCTACGCTCCATATCTTGTGTCTTCTATTCTTTGGTCTGCAGTAGCTCCTTCTTTAGGGAAATGACTGTATTATTATGTGGAATAGAGAGGTGTGATATGAATAAACATGGTAAGCCCCAGTGTCAGTGTAATAATGAGAAAACGTGCTTCTAAACAATCTCACATGCTTCACTTCAAACTTTGAAATAGACTTTCTCTGTTAAGTGCAAGGTTCATTTTTTTTCTAGCTTCTTCTAAAATGCCTTGTATATAAACTAGGTATGCTGCTTTACAGTGTATGAACGCACTGTAAAAATGTTTATCTATTTAAACCAATATATATTTCAGTTCAGACTTGTAATGACTAAAAACCTATAAAAAAAACTGGCGGCTTTGTTAAATGAAGGTCAACAGAAGGAGCTGGTGCAGATGGAGATAATCATACTTTTTCTTGGCACGGATTGTATCAATGGAGCTAAAATTAAATCTAGGGATAAGGTTGAATGAATGAATGTTTGAATTCTCCCCAAATCCGTCCTAAGAACTGTGTGCCTCGTATCTCCTAACGCCGGGTTCCATGTCGCTCTTAATGCAGGTGAGTGAGGACGCCGGGCAGACGTGGCAGTACGACTGGCTCTGATGTTGTTTATAGCATGTTTCTGAGATGCTTTGTTTTCATTGATTCTCTCCCACACACACTTTGGTTTTGTGTGAACCCTCCAGATTCTAGGCTTGTACAACAGCATTTATTGATGTTTATGAAAAAGAAAAAAAAAGGAGAAAAGATTGGATTGTGGCTGATAGTATACTATTCCTGCCAGGCCTGGACTCAAATAGGTCTACTGTTGCTTTTAAAATCTACATAACAAGTAGTAGTATAGCAGCATGTACAAGGAACAGTAGTAGGGATTAGTAATGGCTGTAGTGGAGAACATACCAGAACAACTGTGACGAAGACACAGACCATATCGAGACCAAGACATGTCCAAGACCAGAGCATATCAAGACAATGACAAGACCAAGACTTTTAGCTTTTGAGCCCCAGACCATGTCAGGGTGAGGCCAGGTCAAGACTATTTCACCAACCTGACTCTTTTTTAAATGTAGAGAATATCTAACTCACCTCGTCAGCTGGACTGATGCCAGTTTAAACAGATTTGTGTGGCAATGGATTTCAATAGACCAAAACATGTCACAAGAAAGAGCTAGTGTAAGTCTGCTGCACTAAACTCTCAAAAGAGTCTCAAAAGAGGCAAACTTTTGAGCTTTGAGCTTTTTGTAGCACTCTTCAAATTCACTTTACCTGACATGAAAACAAAAAAAATGACATCTTCTCTAATTAGGCTCTTCTATTGGGTCCAGTTTGCCTAGAGCATTAGGAGAGCATTAAAGAGCATTCTAACTAATGACAAGCTGAATTCAAGGATTTAGTTAATAAACCAAACCAATTTTACAAAATGTGGATAATATTATATTCAAATCCAGATCATCTTCGTATTGTAATGTAATTGTAATGGTGTCAGTGGGGCATAAGACTGGTGTGTAGTCCAACAAGAACCTAGTCATCTGAACAAATGAAAAAGATAACAAACCAAACAAATTCAAATGTCCTAAAAATAAAAAGGAAAAGCAGCATCACTATTTATTCTGACTTTAAACAAACAGTCACACAAAACGCACCGAATCAGGAATGTTCCCTCTCTTTTTCAGCGTCTTTGAGTCATTGCCCCGGTGTAAACGGGCCAGCACTTATTTGAATTATTGATGGAGTACATCTGACAGATATTTCACACTGAGATCACATCATCCGTCTGTTGTTGAGGATGTAGATGGGAGCACGCAGCTGTGCTCTGACGGATGACGAAACCGAGACGGAAAATTACCCACGAGATTTGATCTGACAAAAAAATATCATGTATAACAATGCAGTAGTCGTACAAATAATACATGGCAATCTTTATTTGTTACTTGAGTTGGTAGTTTTTAATTTAAAGGCAAATACATCTGCAACGTTTGATGCTTTGTAAAAAATAAATAATAAAAATAAACAAAATGAATGGGAACAATAGGAATTAGAAATATATTTTCTAGAACATTTCCAGGGCTTTTTCTTGACATTTACATTTTCAGTCCAGTTTAACCCCTAACTCTAAATAATGCATGACCTACTTTTATATTTTGGCCATTTTAGTGATATTCTTTGGCATCTGGTTCTGAAATATGTTTCTTAATCTATGTTTTTATGTCAGTGTCGTGTTGGTTGTTGTGACTGATGCAGCTCTCTGTGACCAAGACAAATTTCCTAAAGTGGGACAATAAGACATTACCTCAAAAGGGTTTGACTTTTACTCTCTGGAGCCGTTAAAACTCCACTCCACCACAAACTACGGTAGGTCTTCATCTCCTACTGCCTTGTCTCCCTTCAGGAGTCTCTACAGCGAATCCTCTGCTTCCATTTGTTCCTATCCTATCTAGCCTCGCTATTCCCAAAAAGATCCTGAACATCTTCAGCCCTGCTTCCTCTTGAGTTCTTCCTCCTGCTGTTTCCTCAGTGGCTTTGAACCGTGCATCTCACCACCGTCCTGTACACCTTTACCTTTACTCTAGCTGGTTCTCTTTTATCACACCTGACACTTTTCTTCACCCTTTTTCTAATCGGCTGCACACGTCTCTTCACTTCTTGCTCTGGACTTTTGACCTTTTCTAGTTCTCAAAATCCTGCCCCCTCTTTTCCTCTACACCTTGTGACCTCACTGTTTCAACGCTCTTATTCACTCACATGTATTCTGTCTTTAATGAAAGTTAGTTGCAGCAAGACTGAATATATGTCTCCGACGAGAAGGGTCTTACTGGAATAGTGAGGTTACAGGGAGTAGAGGTCACACATAGAAGGTCAAACTCCAAAATTTTCCTAAAGGCTTACATTGAGGTTTATTTTAGTTAAAGCCAGTTAAGTTTCAAGCTAAATGTGCCCAAAGGATTACGAAGCTTCATACTAGTTACTTCATACTGAAATGCTGTAGATTCCATTTCTAGTGTGTTTGACAAGCTAACCTTTACCACTGTAAATCAAAGTTATGAAGTAGAAGAGGAAGCCCAGGTGTTTTCTGTACATGGACTGTAATCAAGTGCATTTTACAAACACACTTCATACAGATCCTCAGCTTTTGTGCTCCTTTCTGCTGCCATCATCATTGTGTCCCCAAGGCACAGCTGGTGTAGTGGCACTGTTACAAACCGACACACACACACACACACACACACACACACACACACACACACACACACACACACACACACACACACACACACACACACACACAGAGGCACACACACACACACACACACACACACACACAGAGACACACACAGAGACACACACACACACACAGAGACACACACACAGAGACACACACACACACACACACACACACACACACACACACACACACAGAGACACACACACACAGAGGGACAAGTGACAGTGGTCTTAACAGCGCTGTTCGAGGTGCTCTCAGTTTGGCCGTTAGAGTACAAATGTGGACAGACTGTGTGTCCCCATATGCGGGAGCCGTTGTGTTCTTGGCAGGACTGTCCTGTATGTCCTGTCACTGTCTTGGACCCGTGGACAGTCTGGCTCTCAGACTGTCGGACTGGCGGGAAAGAACACCTGTACAATTGTTATTCGACTCGATCCAAGGCTTTTTCTGAGATAAATATGCTGCCACACTACGGTTGTTTATGCCAATAATAATCCCTGTCCAAGAGTCGTTTTCCACTTTTTCATATCACATGCTCGTTTTGATTTAATTTTCAGTTAAACCCACAATGCACTGGCCCTTGATCTACTGCTTGGTAATTTGGTTCACTCTTCATTCTCACCTGACATAAACTGCAAGAGAGTTTACTCTAAAAAAACAATAAAAACAAAAGGTAATTTCTGTTTTCAAGGGTTGAGTTCTGACCAAGTGCAAATTATCTTTTTCCAAATTACAAAACTTTTTAAACACACAAAAAGAAACAAACATCTGTGTCTAATGACCTATCATTTGTGGAAACTTTTACAAGGGTTGCATGATAACTGATAACATGATAAAAATATTCAATATTTATTTTAAAGATTCCGATAACAATATGACTTGTAATATTCAAATGCTCTTTGACACAGTAAAAGGTCAGTTATATATATATATATATATATATTAGGGCTGGGCAAGTTAACGCGTTTTAATCGCGTTAACGCGTTAATGAATTAACGCCGACAATTATTTTATCGCTGCTAACGCCGGCCGATTAGTATGGTGAAAGACGAATGACTGCACGATGAGCCGCCTCATCCAGAGCTTTAAGTGGGCCGTGCGCACCTGTACTCAGTACCGCCACTTCTCCGTGCGCCCAGAACGTGCTTTTAGCGTACTGGTACGCTCATTTGGACATCTGTTTTAATAGAGGTTTTAATCCTTTGCCTGCTCTGCCACTTTCCAGAGCTCTGCCGCTTCCTAATTCGTCCCACCAAGAGCAGAGACTACATTACCCATGCACCCTTGAGTTTGGCAAGTGAAAGGGAGAGGTGTGTGAAACGCGCGGAACTGCATTCACATGCTCTGACTGTAATGAAAACACAAGAGAGACATTTATATTGTTTATATTGTTATAATGTTACGATTGAAGCTCTGGACACAACTTGTTTTTCTATAACAAACTAAACAAAATATTAATGCCCTGTCAGTGGCAAATATTTTTGGTTTTAATATTTAATTTGATTACATTAATGTTTAAGTTCAGATTTACAAGAAATGTTTTAACTGCTGTAAAAAGCACATTTGTTTAAAGTGTTGTTTAAAGTGCAAACCAAATGTTATTGCACTTTTGTTCATATAGCAGTTCTTTTAAAATGTATGCAGTACACTAATTTTGAATTCATTATTACATTTTCTGTATAATGCAATTAATCGCGATTAATCATAGAACATTGTGCGATTATTCGCGATTAAACATTTTAATCGTTGCCCAGCCCTAATTTAAATATTGATGATAACAAGCTTGGGGGAAAACACAATTAATTGCAATTAATTACAGAAAATGTGCAATTAATTAGTTAATTTTTTTTAATCGATTCCCAGCCCTAATATATATATATATATATATATATATATATATATATATATATATATATATAAGTACAAGGTTCTGAACCATCTTCCACTCGTCAAAGCAGGAGCTAAATCCATATTAAATACTGAATTTTAGCCATGACCTAATCTAGGAATAAACAAGGTCTAAACTGAAACGTATTTGTTCTTTTGGACGATGATTTATTCAGAGAAAAGTAAAGTTCTATTAAATGAGAACTTAACATTCTTTGTGATACAGATATTGCAATAAATTTGAAATATATTGTGCAGCCATAGCTTTTACAATTGAATACTGAGTCAATTTTTCTATTTTATTATAATTATTAGATTATTAGAAGAGAAATTGGTATTGTATGCAAGAACAGCCAACCTGGTCTCACTTTGTTAAACTTTCTCAATGTGTTGTTTTTTATACAGTACTTAACAAAACTGTAAAAACATGCGGAGGTTTAGTTGCACTGCTGTAGTAAAAACTCATCATCAAAGAAGGTCTTCAGATGTGTTTATGAGAGCCTAAAATGATCCCGACTGTACATCTGCAGATCATTTTAGCCACGAAACATCTGTGCTGTGTGTGGCACTCGTTCAGTGACGTCATGGACGTTTGTCTGAGCGCTGATGAATGAGACTGATGTCATACAGTCACAGCGAGGTTACTTCACCACATCAGTCCAACGAGGAGTAACCAGCTGCTTGGCTTTACTCTGTTGGCATCTGCAAGTATTTCAAACTGCTCTTAAGATAACTATTCAAAAATGGATTGAGTTTTGAAAGTTTTATGTGGCTTACTGGCACTTGCTTTTTCTTGTGGCTAGAGTGGGTCTTTTTAATGGGTTACACATACTGTAGATGAAGTATGCACGGGTTGAAAAGCAGGCGGTGGGGGCCATACCAAAGAGGCTATCCGGACACCTAGGACTTTTCTCTCATGTAGGAATAGGTTGGTCTGTTTATTTTCCCACATAAATATGGCTGCCCCCTGATTGAGAGGCCAAGTAACGCTCCATCTACGTCCTGAGACGGAAACGGAACCAAATGAAAGTCACATGTTCTCAACTTAAAAGATAAAACCCCAAATATTGATTTATGGTAAATTTTTTTTTAGAACAATGGTGACCAATTTGGTAGAATGTTAATAAGACCATATTTAGTCTTTACCAGTCACATTATGGATGTGTCATGAATGTGAAGCCATGATGCCTGGCACATGCAGGCCATGAAGTGTATTTTTAATCTTCACAGATTTTTAACAATGAAAAATGCTATTTTAAATTCTTGGATTTGCTAAGATTTTGGAATAAATTTTTACTCATCTCAAAATTTTGATTTATGTCAAACTTATCAGAGTTTGGCCTTCGCTAAATCAGTTCAGTTTATTAAAATGTTGTCTTTTTATGAACATTTTATGGTTTTAAATTAGTACAAAATATGAATAAAATCCATTTATAAAAACATGGTCCTTGAACAGCATTTATTCAATTTTGTTACAAAGGTTTGCACAGTGTATTTTAAATTTATTTTTGAAAGCCAAGGTAACACACTTCCATAAAAAACATCTATAAAAAATAACAGCTATTAAAAAAAATCTTCTCATAAAACACAATGTAAAATCAGAAGTAAGACAAAATTGATTTTCTAACTGTGAGTAAACTTTAGTGAGTTGACCTAAGGCCAAGCGCCAGTCCTGGCCTGGTTTTTCTGACAAGACCTCGGCTCTGAGCGGAGATAGAGCCAAACCCTGGAGGGGCCCAGAGGAAGAAGCAGCACAAACAAGCAGCAACAATACAAGGATTTGGAGGCGCTACAGCGAGCCCAGGGCATTGTCTGGCTCTACTCAGTACTTTCTGCGGCTCTTTCGAACTCTTTCTTGGGTGTGGATGACATTTCTCACAAAAACTTCAAATGCTTCTGTAAAGTCTCTTTTGTCTTTTTGTTCAAAGTTTAAATCTTCCTAAGAAAGACTGAAGGAAGAAGTTTGGATAATAAAGATGAGAGCAGAAGGAAACTGATGTTGTGGTCAAGACCATATTAACCAAAACAAGTCAGGACTGAGACGTGGACTTTTAAGGACTGGGACAAACAGCACAATCTGATGGATCTGTGCAGGGACCAGACTAGGGTCAGAGCTTTTAGAGACGAGTTAAAAGGTTTGTAATTTGGCTCTTTAGAAAAGTTTGCCATATCTTATTAAGACCCAATACTTACTGTGCTCTCTAAGCACTGCTAACTCCTGAATGTTGTTGGTTTAGAGAATATTTTATTTCCCAATTTTACTGACCACAAACACACCTTAAAGTGAATAGAAATGATTGATTCTTTGCTTTACGCCTCTTTATTTTGACTTGCTGCTTACTCTTAAGTGATAAAAGAAAGATTGTTAATTAGACTTGTATAGACTGTTTGCAGTTTACATGGGACAGCCTTCTGCTGGTCATAGAAGATGATCTTTAGTAATGTTTGAGAAAACTCCTGGGAAGTGGTGTCTTGATAAACCCTATGAACACGTTCTTTACCTTTTTTGCACAATTTGAAGAAACTGGCAGTCGTCACCTTCCCAGAATAGTTTCCTGGGCTCAGTCCGCTCCTGAAGTCCCACACTGTTGGTCTTTAGAGCCGAGCTGGGCTGCCATGTCCGATGAATTATTTACAGAGAACAGAGTTAGGATAACAAAATGCTCCAGACGTTCAGACAGGTCGGTGCCTTCTGTGTGGCGTCCTGTGCATTAATGAAGCCTGTCCAGAGTCTGTTAGTAAACTGTCACAGTGTCCAAACTGGAGCTGGATTATAAATATTCTGGTCCACTCCCAGCAGTTTGTGCTGTAGTATGTGGATTATTGAAAGAATGATTGTGATTGACAGCTAGCTGCCCACCACAAGCTTCAAAGAAATATGTTTAGAGTGATTATAATGAATAATAACCAGAACCAATCCAGTTTGTTTCCCTAATGTTTAATAAACTTCTCTGGTGCTTCTTTGGCTGTTTAGATATTTGTTTATATAGCCGGCAGGACTTTGTGCTTCTCTGGCTTGAACTATTTTCCTAATGTGGTCTATGCTATAAAGTTTGGCTTCATAAACTCTCTATAATATCTATTTATTGTAATCTGACTTTTCTGGATATTACAATGGCATGAACTTTGTGTTTACATAAATATTTTATTGTTGAATAAATGTATTAATGTAATTTGCTCAGTGTTTAAAAGCCTGGTGGAAACAAGACAAAGAAGAGTTTTGCAGAAGTTTTATTGGCTATTATATAAAGTTTTTGTAATTAAAAAAAAATTAAGATTTATTTGTGACGTTTGTTCAAATGTCTAAATGTCTTTTTAATTTAACAAAAAGGTCTGTTACGTTCACAGTTTGATTCAGTCACCAATTTATTATTATTGTTTTTAGCTTTATTGTCTTTGGCACAATGTAGGACATAATCCAGTCTTAAATGAGGTCTGTAGATTTTAGCAAGATAATGAGGTAGTTTTGTGAGATTTTTGCATTTTACATTTACATTTATTCATTTAGCAGACGCTTTTATCCAAAGCGACTTACATTACATTACCAGTGTTACAGTCACTGGAGGCAAGGTGGGTTAAGTGTCTTGCCCAAGGACACAACGACAGTATGGACTGTGGGGCGAGCAGGAATCGATCCTACTACCTTCCGGTTGAAGGACGGCCGCTCTACCACTGAGCTACTGCCGCCCCGGCGTCAATGACGCTTACAGTAGATGGAGTTGCAACAACCAAAACAACGCCTAAAGCCCATTGTGTCTTTTTGAAATTTAAAGTATATGCTGTGGTGGAAGAAGTGGCACTGAAATGCTCAAGGCATATATCGTAGAAACATTACCAGCGATTGTACTAGAATTTGGCGCTTACACAAAACCACAAACAACACTGGTGCCACCTTAGCCCAAGGATTTAGAAAGACTAAAGAAGGACTAAAATTACTAGACAATATCCATTGCATTGTACTATACTGTTGTGCAAACATAAAACTGATAAGTAAAGTGTTTTTCCCAAATAAATCTAAAGAAATGTGACATATAAAGAACTATTTTAGTAAGAAACACTTTTCCATTCATCTTCTGTACATTATGTTGCCTGTGGGGAAAATCCTATTCTTAGAAACAAAAGTATATCTGTTTCTGCACAAATTGCACAATGGGGAAATCTGAGGCTCGAATTGGGTTAAGGTTGACATATTATGCACACTTCCTTGTGGCGTTTTATAGATTCCATGCAACTTGCTTATTTAAAACTTCCGTGAATGGTTTACTCGACAAAAGTAAAACTAGAAAGGATTTGTCTGCTTTGTTAATGTTTGGTCAATAAGGCCAGTGTCAGACAACGAAAGCACTTTACAAAGTCCAAATGGCACCAACTTTAAAGTGGCTCGAGAATCCCCTGAAAAGAGTCGATATTTAAAACAAGACCCTCTAATATGTGCAAACCAAAGCGATCGTACCAGCTTTTGTCCACCGTGTGCCGTAACCAATTTGTCCAGAGAAAATCAATCAAAGCACATTTACTGTTTCCTGCGATATCGTGCGTTCCGTTGTGTGCACACCACACACACAACGTCTCAGAGGTGCGTTTAAGTGGACATTTAATCATAGAGGACCTTTTCCCGCCGCTGCCTCAAGTGGGTCACACACAGACTTTTCCATGGGTTTATAGAAGCGCACACACAACACTGGCGCGTGGAGAAGTATCGATTGTGGGTGTTGTTCCCGAGCTGTTGCTTAAACAGGACAGTAATAATGGAGCAACACTGTTTAGACTGAGTATTGAACTGTGACTGGACATCATTGATTGTTGTCGGCAGCTT
The DNA here is from genome assembly GCA_024416835.2 of Perccottus glenii. NCBI lineage: Eukaryota > Metazoa > Chordata > Actinopteri > Gobiiformes > Odontobutidae > Perccottus > Perccottus glenii. The sequence continues at coordinate 29,851,498 of CM044556.2, read as the reverse complement.
GGACACAGAATGTGGTGACATAGAGTTGTACATGTCTCGTACAACCTGGAATATAATGTTCCAGTTTTCCAGTCTTGGAAAATGCTGCTTTGTCTTTGAACTTATTGACACTTTATCACAGAATGGGTAACTCAGACAAATATTTCTGATGATGTATGGTGCTGTGTTTAGCTCGAGGACAGAGTTAAAGGAAGTAGGTGGAAAGATTTCAATTTCTTTTGAGGTAAAGACTGAAGGGGAAGGCTGCTGTATCAAACAAACCCATTCTTATAATAAACTTGTGTTTGTCTAAAGGTCACTGTTGAGGCGGAAGAAATGTTTGAACTTGACAGTGTTCTATACATTTTACTTTAAAGCAGTTTCCAAGAAAGTACCAAGAGCACATATTTTTTTCATTTAAAGTTTTATATTGATCAAGGCTTGTATGTCTGCTGCTAAAGAACACATCATCTTAAACGTTTAAATAGTCTGTATTCTGGCCTTGTCCTAACAATCTCTTTAGCATTAGGAAAATATAAACCAAAGACTAAGTTGGGTTCCAGCACAGCGTAATGCAGGAGTAGAACAAAACCCATGAAGCCCTAAATCAAAAATAAACTTGGAAGAAAAACAACATCTACTACTAAACCAGAACCAAACCAAGACCAAAGCAGGACTACACCGAACATAAACTAGGACAAAGCCTAGGACTAAAACTGGGACTGGGTCAAGTCTAAACCGGGAATTAACTTTGGACTATAGTATAACCAAACGATTATTATTAAATGATAACCTTCTTAAAGGACATACAGAGTGATATCTGAACTGTACCCAGGGCTCTTTGTACCTTCACTAAGACTGGGCTTATGGGTCACTGCCTTTGTGGCTAGATAGTTGATTATGTCATTTATTTATTCTTTTTATTTATACATATTTATTGTATTCTTCAGAAGGTTTCATAGTTGAGTAGTGCCTTTTTACTTGACTATATTATTTCTACTTCACAGTTGGTTTGTATGTGTGTAGTTTTAAGGTGATACCAAAGACACATTTCCACATTTGTGGACAATAAAGTATTTGTAAACTAAATGAAGATGTGTATGAATGCACTTGTCATTACTCCCAGTTAGGTATATGCATTTTGTGTACAGTATGTGTGCCCCCCCGGGTACCTGGTAATGGTAAGTGTCCATGGCACAGTGGACATGCTACTATTTCATGAGGGATGGGTGTAACCGTTGTACTTCTGCGTTGTGTTATTTAGCAAAGTGGTGCGTTAGGGATCACGAGACACGGTGGGAACTTTGGAGACTTTCTCCGTTTAATCTGGATGAAAATAATGAATTACTGATCAACATGTGCTTTTTACTCAGTCCAGCCACAAACTGTAGAAAACAGAGAATGAGTTAGCTAACCCTTGTAACTTCCTTTTCACAATACTAGAAACTAAACCAAAACTAAACATTGGACCAACATCGATGCTCAATATAAACTTAATTGACAATATAACATTACAACAATGATAAATTATAACAAAATAATAAAAGAATGACATTTAAAACAGAGGATTACACTGGCTAACTTACCTCTTCCACCACGGAATTTACAAAAGGGAAGAGGAAATTGTGAACCCCGCTTTTATACCTGGTGCACACGGGGAACAAACGAAGAAGAATAAAACAAAAATACAGAAAAAGTAGGTGAACGACCAAAACAGCACAAAAGTCTAATACCAGGTATGAACCACAATACAAAAAAACAATTTTGTGTAATTATACTATTATTAATGAACCTGTTACATTGGCATGAGGTGTATTTATGTCCAATTTCCACTGATGATGATCACTGGCTTACTCCTAACTGAACATTTCTGTGTTTACTGTATTTTTGACGAGCTGAATTAAATTAATATTATATTAATGTGCTACATGTGTGTAATTAGCTGTTCCCTCATAACATGCTGTATCTGAAACATCTGCCTGTGACAAGCCTATGTCTCTGACCAGTAGTCCTACATATTTATTTATTTTCCAGATTATAAAGTGTACATTAAGATCTTGTCGTCATTATTCAAACTTAACATAGATCACTGTACGAGGGACAAAAACTCAAAAGGGGTTAAAGTTGAACCAAACTTTAATGGCTATACCTCTGATTAAAACCTGGACTAAACAAGGATTAAGTCAAAACTAAATCAAACTACGGCAATACTAAGCCAATGAAAAAAATCTATGAATATACAAAGACTAAACTTTGTTAAAGCAAGACCTAAACACCTCTAGACCCAGGACTAAACCATTCCTAATCAAAGCACACTTCAGTAATTCTAAATAGATTCTACTGAGCCTTCTGCCTTTCTGTTTATTGCACGCTGTTATGATTTTCTACAAGGTTATGTTTCCTTAAATTTCCATTCCTAAAGCCCTACGAGCAGCAGTCATGAATAATTGATGCCGGTTTAATATTGAAATTGGTCATTTGTTCCCACGCCACAGCTCTGTGAACGCAGAATTACAGGATGCTTTGGCACCCAATAACGCAGTGAGATGCCCCGAACTGAGTGGCTCTAATACGGAGCATGTTTTATTGTAATGAACGGCCCGGGAATGCACCGCAGACGATGCATTCGGAGTCTCTTGCAGTGCGCTTGAATTGGTCTCAGCGCGACTCACAGCGAGATGCTTGCACAGCATTTTCTACTCTATCATTAAGGCACTTTTCTGGGAGCACACAAGTGCGTGGTCATCTACTGCTGCTCACATTACGGCAGGCAGACATAATGTAGGAACAGTAACAGCAAATCTAATGCACTGCACACATTTAATAAGCACCTAATGATGACTTGAACAGAGGCGCTGATTATAACAGGTTTTAAGTTCCACGACTTAAGTAGTTATGATTAATGCACATATGTCTGATGCATTTTTAGTCTCTTAAGCTTTAATGACACTAGAGCATTTTACTTTTCCATTACATTGTAATAGTGAGTATGCCATTGTTAAAGTGTCCAAATATCTAGTGGATTCAAACATCACTAAATGGTCAAAATAAAGCAGTGAAGTTTGTTTTGTCTGAGAACAAGGCTATTTCTTTGAATGAAACAATTTAGAGTTACAGGTTTAACCAATTCTGAGGCCAAATAATAATCTGTGAATTGGTATCAAGTCTCTACATTGTAAAGCAACGTTAGGTTACCTTAATATGGTTAGGTTACCTTAATATGAGAAAAAACAACAGTTGTGTGAGAGTTTATCAAGTCCCTTTAAGAGTAGCAAAAGTTTCTTGAATATATGAATAATTGCCTTAGAAACAGATGTAAGAAGTTCTCTTTTCAGTAAAATGCTATTCAAAAAATTGTGCTAAGTAACCAACAACTTTGTGCAGTATTTTGAATCAGTGTCTTCCTTTGCAGCTGTTTAGGATGCTCCTCTAGTCTCTTTTCTACTGTCGTTCATTTCCACTGCTTCAGCGTTTTCTCTGCTCCAGCCACAAAGGCCAGAGGCACAGTCTCGGGGGAGGGCCTTGTATTTGTGTGGAAGTGTGGGTTTGAGTTGAAGAGATTGTGAATATGCTCTGGAGTCTGAGTGAGACAGATAGTGAGCCACAGACAGGGCTGGTGTGTAACGCTGAGCCTGGGTCTCTCTAATTGGGACATGGGTTCAGTCTGCGGTGTGCACCGAGCGTTCTGATGTAAGTCCCGCATGAGCATTGCTGTAAATCTTGATAATGGTATTAAGCTTGTTGAGCTGGAGTGGGACAGGCCTGCAGTGCATCCATGTACTCAGACATGATAAAAGAACAGAGTGGAATGTTCTGCTTTTTAATGAAGTAGGAACCAAGTGTAGCACCAAGTTGTCATTATTTAAAATGCAAAATGCACATGAAAACAGACATTAAAAGCCCCTAAAGACTCAACCTGAGTAACCAAAGTTTAATTTGGCCCCCTTGCATTTCAATCCAGAGAGCATGTTGAGATCTGGAGATAACTTGTTGTTTGAGTTGCATATCCACCCATAGGGTTGGTGCTTCTGTGGTGCAGGATTAATCACCTCCCTGGCTGCTAGGATTACAATTGTGTTGATGGAACAGGTTGATATGCATTTACCCAAAAAATGGCAGTGTACACAGTGTGGTTGGCATTGTGACAGAAGAAGGTTTAATGCAAGGTGTGAATTTGTCCTGTGAGATCAGATGCTTTTTGACATAGAAAAAGTTAATTTTGATATAAAGAAATACAAGGTTCTAGCTCGACTTCTGCTCGTTAAATTAGGGGCTAGGAGGACTAAAACCAGGACTACAGTTTGAATTTTGTCCGAACGATGATTTTGAAGCAAAAAGTAAATGACCGTACCATTAGTTCTTTGTGATGCATATATTGTGATAGATTATATTGCAATAATAAAATATTAATGCACAGCCCTTCTGTTAGCCTTGGAAACTAGGGTTATGGGACTTTAAAACACAGGATGAGAAATGTATATGTAATGTAGGTTTATTTACTTAAAATATTCTATTCATAAAATTTGGGCAATAGTTTTTTTCTAAAATACAAAACACAATATTGCAGACAATGCTTTTTAATTTTGCAAGGACCAAGTGTATCCAAAAATGTAACTTGTACTGGAAAAACTAATATCTCTTTGTGAAAACCTACCATCTTTAAACAGATTTCCAAGAGAAGCCTAAAGTATGCATCCACACACACACCAGTCTATTCTGGGAAACAATAGGGATTCCTCGGCAGCTAATTAAAAGTGCTGTAAAATGATGTGGCGGTCAAACAGTGCGAGCGTGAAGCAGGTTGGACATGTTCTTTGTAAAAGCGTAGTGGCAGTGGGTGTCATCCTGTCAGGAGCGAGCGGAGGGGAGCAGATGGAACTGTACTATTGGAAGAGTTCCTACCTCAGCAGGTTCCAGACGTATTGAGACTAGTAGGAGAGGTTCATTTTATTTAAAGACGCTGCCTTCCGGCTCATTCTGCAGCTTTTGTACTTTTTGGGGGATGAGACAGCTGGTCGGTAATGAGCTTTGAGTGGTGGGAATTGTCCATGCAAAAACAGAAAGCGTTAAAGAGAAGAGAAAGTGTATCATTTAATAGTCTTTCTAAGAGTGGCTTGTTTCCAAAATAAAGTTGTCTCAGATTGGACTAAAAGTGGCGTAGTATTCAGCATAACATTTTTAATACAAGACCAAAAGCCATAGTCGAAGACCACAAACTGATTGGTCAAACATAAATTGTGTGCACGTTAACACAATTTAATTTTGTGATTTAAAAACGTGAAAAGTTGTCAAAATGTTATTATTGGCATTGTAGAAAAGATGACATGAAAAGCCTAACTTGGATTTAATTGGTCTTAATCCAAATCATATCTAAACGGCAAATTGCATTACACACCTTCAAGGAGTAAAAATATTTCTATAAAAAAAAAAAAAAAAAGATTTTCAACAGGAAAGAGACGTGGTCTAAACGCTATGTATCTATTACAGGTGTATGTACATGATCAACCTGCCTGTAATTAGTTTACATGTAGATGTTACCACATGAAAAGTATAATAGTATAATGAATTTCTGTTCTATCAAAGCGGTATTATAGAGAAGCATTTTTCTCTATTACATAGATATTTTCTCAACTCCTCAAACAGACAAGGTGTTTTTTTTAAGTTCAATGGTGTACAATAACAACAAGGACATAATAATGCGAACATGCACTGCTCCTTCCACAGGAACCTGTCAAGTCACGCATTATGTTTGCCATGTCCTTCCTGATTTCTGTTTTGTTTCTGTGACTTTAGTCTGAGTAGTGTTCAATTTTATTGAAACCACATCAAAGTTCTTCTCAATGTGGATTGCCTTCTCGTGAGCGTGCTAATTAAAAGGAATTTAAACGTGTTTAAAACTTGTTCCAGGCTGGCGTTGGAGTTGGCGGTGAATGATCCATTATCTTGAAGGTTGGCAGTTCAATCCTGACTCCTCCCATTCTTCCAGTCTTTGGACAACAAACTAAAGCCTAACTTGTTGGTCCTTGTCTGTTAAACTGGTGCATGTTTACAAAGGGTGTTGATGATCATGGGACAGCTATAGACTAAGTCCTAGTAGCTGCAACCTATACCATATAACTACAATAAATCAGTCAGTAAATATATTCAGTTAGCATAAAACATGATAGTGTTAGCGTTGACTTTGTCCTTATTAAAGAAAAGTTTGTTCAAGTCCTAGCAAACCATTCAGGCAAACCGCACTAATAGACCAACTGTACAAGTCTGTCATTTTGTTTTAAGTGAACGCTCCCTAAAATGTCGACTCTGAAACAGGAATTTTCTAAAACACGGTGGGATTAGTGCATCCTCTCAGCTTATCCATATTACAGCACATTGTTTCATGAACACACAAACAACTGGCCTGTCAAGTCGTTCCAGACCTGAGCTGAACAGTGTGAAATAAACCCATTTAAAGATATGAGAAATCAAACTGCATTAAGCACCAGGGGGGATTATGGGTAGAAGGGGTATCTCTTTGATGTTAATGCAAATGTTTTCATCAAGTTGAAGACAGTGGAATTACCTCACAGCGAGCTTGCACTTGTGTTTGCTTTGTTAATATAAAACAAGTCATTTACTGATGAAATTCTCTCACTCGGGGGAAATCATCCTCACGAAACAGCAACGCGATTTGGTTCAACGCCGTGAGATGCGAGTTAAGCAAACAAACATCAGGGATGGAGGCTCTTACCAGAGACTACATCCGATGCAGTCCATCCTCAAATGCAAACGCAGCGGCAGCCAAGTGCAGTAAAAGCTAATGAGAGTAATGGGGTCTAGTGTAGTCAGTGATGGGCTCCACATAAAGGGAATATGTGAGGGTTAGTAGCGGGCGTAATATATGGGAGTTGGGAGTCGATGCCTGCAGCTGTTGGCGCTGGCTCCAGCTCAGTTTATGTCTCCATCTCTCAGAGCAGATGGAAAATATTATGATGATGATGAAGCAGAAAGAGGAGCGGCAGACACAGAAGACAAGACAAGGCAGAGTCAATTTAAGTTCCCTATAAGATGCTAACATTTCACAGTGAACTGTCAAAAGAGACTTCATAAAGTGTACACGTATAAACAGTGGGATTTTGTTGCGATAAAAGCCAGTCTAGAAACCAGTAAGGTTCTGCAGAGACTTTCCAGGGGTTTATCAAAGATTAGCAGACTGTGTTGTCACAACTCTCAAAAAAGTTATGAAGCTATGGCCAAATTGAAGACTAAAATGTCCTAAATGAGAGCAAAAGGCCGAAAACAGCACTTCAAATGTACAGAAGATTAATATAAAGGGCCACAACAACATTTCTCAGAAACAAAATGTTAAAAAATCAGATAAAAACATCACTTCAAACGAGCAAAATGTTGACAGAAACAACTAAAACAACGCTTAAAAGGAACAAACCTTGCTTAAAAAATAAATTAAAAAAGCACTTCAAAGATGAGGAATGTTGCTAAGAAGAATCAAAACAATACTTAAAGGAGCAATTGTTACAAGAAACAAAACTGAAGGTTATAAAGCTAATTACAAACCCTCAACAATAGGCACCATCTCTGCCTTTCATCTTTGCTTGATTAGAGCTTTCTTCAACTTCATATTTCCTTCTTTCACTAAATAAATCATCATAACATACTGTCAAAGTAAAACCATCTCTTTCCATGTTCAGTTTTTTACCAACACAATTCATCCTCAATATATTATATCATCAATTAAAAAAACAGATGTATAATGACAATATAAATTGCAATAATATTTGTTACATTTATATTTTTTGACCGATTATTACTTAGACAATGTGTAAGCCACACGTTTAAGATTTAACATAATGTAGAAAAACTTATTTGGTACAAAGAGTCAAAGCCTTAAAACTAAAAAGGATATACAAGATACAATATTTTGCACACATGCCACTGGTTATATACAAAACAATTACACTGATACTGAAGAAAATCAAAGATATTTTTTCCAAAATATGTTAATTTCACATGGGACGACCCAACAAGGCTAAATTGATATTACCCAATTCAGAGCATAACCCTTCCAAATTACCACATTTTCTGTGCGCTGACATTTTCTTTCCCATTTGCCCAGAACTCGAATACAAGCCAAGTCTTTTCAGATTATCATAACTCTTGGGAACCCTGAATTATGTCTTATTAACGCTGCAGAAAATAAAATATCCTCAACTCCACCAAGCAACATATGCGGCGTAATTTATAAATATTTATGCCAACATCAGGTGAGCAGCAAAAGAGCCATTTAAGCTGATAAATCTCTACAGTGCAGCCCTCTGTGTAATCTCCCTCTTTAACAAATAGTCTAAGAGTTTAGAGTTTGTTAGAAGAAAACAAGGGGGGATTTAATCGGCGTGACACCAGCAGGGGAATCTAATAAGGTAGACACCAGTGGGGCTTGTTTAATGATTTTCTCCTCTCTTGCCTTTTTCAATTAGGGAGACTGTCTGGGATCTCTGCTGGGTCTGTCGCTCACTTTATTCTTTTACTTTTGCTTAGTCTATCTTTCTCCTATAATGTAGTAGAAAGACAGTATTGTGTTCTAAGTACAAAAGGTACTTGAAAGAAAAGTTCAGGAGGATTCTTTTTCAGATAGATGCTAGAAAACGTGCAGGTCACTGGCAGAAATAATCTTTCTGGGAACCACAGGACGTACACTGCATGTAAAACTTAAGGCTTGTGGTCAATAATATATACAGTATAGGCCTACTATAGTCTTTGGTCATTATAGTCTGTATCATTATTGCATCCTTTTGCTCTTGTTTTACTTTATCATTGTACAGATGCAGATATTTATAAAAGTGGTATTTTGGAATTTATGTGCAAAAAAGAGGCTAAACATAATCTAAAATCATGTGATAGACATTGGTTCATTTCACAAGGAACATTAAAATGACACGACAACGCACAAATTAAATGCACAAAATACACGTTTTGTCAAATGTAGGGCCATCTTTCCACTGCATCTTTACAGATATCCTGATTTATTGTAAGTTAATGTTGCTGTATTGTGACTTTATTGTGGACAATGTATCAGAAGCTGCTTTATTTTATGAATTTTGTATGACCATACATGAATTTTTCTGATGTTTTCCATTAAGTTGTTGATCCATAACCTTTGCTGCTTTAAAATAGCAGGCCCACTGAACATGAAGAAAGCATGCCTGTTCATATCCCTGCCCTTGTAGCAGTCAGTAGGTCACATTAGTTCTGACCCATTAGCTAACTGGTACTCTACCCCTGCTGCAAGCCCTCCCCCTCGGTCTGTCACTCCCTGGCTTTTTCTGCGTCTCTCCATATGCAGCACTCGCCTCGAGATACTTCCAGGCTTTACGTCGTCCTGGTTTCGGGGTGACATTGCATTGGTTGCAGCGGCGTTGGGCGGCTTCAGGTGACAGTGTGTGCCGGGGGTGACGTTCAGTGTGCGTGTCAGCGTGAGATAAAGTGTTAATGCTGCTGGGTGGAATTTTTGGCTGTTGGATGGTGGCTTGTAGTAGCACAGAGAAGAGTGGAATGACTGCAGAGTTACAGGTTTGAGGTCAGGAATGATTTTGGTGGGTGAATGTGGAAGAGGAGCTCAAGGGAAAGGTAAGTGAAGAGTTCAGAGATAATATAAAAAGTGGACGATGGGATCAGGAAACCTAGTCTGGAGGTTAGAGCTGCACAATATTAGGAAAGCATCCACATCACATATAAATCTGGAGAAAATATTCCCATGAATGAATGTGATTTAACAATGTGTCCCACCTGTGCTTGATAAACTTTGCTGCTACTCCAATGACCAACGACTGAAGCTACAGCTAACTTATTGTCATTATGCTTAGTTATTGACCGAGTCGTTTTCGGCGTCCCAGATGAAAGACATGCGATTGTGGGGAAATAATGGCCATTGTAGCTAAAAAACTGTGGTCGTACGACTTACAAAGGGGCAGGAACAAAGATGAAAGAACGACCAAAGACGAGCTGCGACAGATCTGAAGTAGTGTCAGAAATTTAGAGGAATCATCGAAGAGTGTGACTGCCTCTTGCTGCCCCTCAGATCTCTGTCAGCTGACTCACCAATGGTAATGTCCCGGGAAATTACAAAATCATTAGCGCATCCACACAGGAACATCAGTGCAAAACATAAAGATGGAGGAGAAATTTGGACACTTTGGTCACACCGGCTTGTCATGTGTAATTGCTGTTTTCACACTGCAACTGAAGTTGCAGCTAAGCTAACGGGAAGCTCTAAACTTAGTAAAACCTTATTTTTTTAATAATAAAAAAGCAGGAGAGGTCCCTAGGCTGCTTTATGGGGGAGAGTGGTGTCTGAGACAGGGACGGCAAAAAAAAAAAAAAATTAGGTAGTGGAGCTTTAATTCTTAACTTTTACTGGTTCAGGCTTAGTCTTCAAACTTCCACAGAGTTTCTTGGATTGTTCTTGTCACTGTCAAATGTCTCACTATTCTGCTTTTTTTCTCTCTCTAAATAATCTAAATTTCAGTACATTCACTTAATATATTCAACCTACTCCAGCTGCTGTCTCAGAATTAAAAAGACAGACAGTTATAGGAAGACCATAGTGTAAGAAACATATGATTAATTTTGACAGTGACACATTACAAATCTGAATGTGCTCAAATCATTCCTGCCACATGTCAATTAAACAATTCATTTTGCGAGCCACTGGTGTACACTTATTGCATGACAGTATTTAACATATTTTTCATGTACTAGTTATTGCCAATATATTAAAACCTGGTGATGACTCAGCTGTCTGCACATGCATTTATTCTGCACAGATGAGTTGGGTTCGTCCTGTACAGAGCATGAGCACTGTTCTGTCTGTGTGCACGCCTCGGGCCAGAACAGCCTGTTTTCACACACAGCACCGTCTGCACTTAATCATGCCACAAGTCAGTTCCTAAAGTGAAAGTTTTACCAAAATATTGTGGAATAATTGTCATTTGTGTGTCATGAGAGTCTTGGTTTAACCAAGTCTCTGCTCATTTCCATCATTGTTTTAGTATTTTAACATTTGCAGATGTTAGCACATTTTTTGGAATTGGGTGAGTTAAAGATTTTAAAAGTCATCAGGTTTAGGTGGTGGATGGGACATAAAACATTGGACTTAATTCTGCAGTTAATCTAAGCTGAATGCACTAAAATAGTCAAAGCTTTTTGTACAGACATTTTATCTGGGTCTTAATGTAAAAGCCGGCGTTGACCTGAGCTGGTACTGTGTGTCTGCAGCTTTCAGGCGCTTCGTTCAGAGCCTTTAACTGCTGAGTTGTTATTTCTCTGCTGAGTAACACTGACCAAATGGTTGCTAATGGTTTGTGTTTTATGGGACGTCTTCTTTAAGAGAAAATATAGCAAGCAGTAAAGCAGTTTTTCTTCTGTGTTTTCTTGATAAGCTCCAGTTTGACTTCTTCACTTTCTGTCAGCCAACACTCAGCCTTTCATCTACCTCCTTTTTTGTCAAAGCTAAAACTAGATTGTACATTTCAACTATAACGTTTTTAACAGTAGAAGTAAGTCTAAGTAAAGTAACCGGGACGGAGCACACCTGGGTTTTGAACACAGCCAAGCAGCCAGAGATGCAGCCCAAATAGAATGTACAGTATATGTAGTGTTTCGAAAATAATTTTACATTTACATCACAAATGGGTGCCAATAGGACACATTGTGTTTTGAAGTTATTAAATGACAGGACAAACAGAGCTTTTAGCTCTTGCTAAAGCCCATGGCATATCAGAATAGGTGTTTTTGTGGTTTAAATATGTATTGGCAGGATGGACAATATTGTGATATTTATTTTGGGTAAAGATCCTGATGCTTCTATGACACAGATATTTACAGGAATTTATAGCACTCCTTTAAACACTAAGAAAACAATCATTTCAGTTGACCTACATTCACCATTGTAGTTGGCTCTGATTTAAGCAACGCATGAAATTGTGGACCGTGACTGTTTAAAATAAATGTCAACCCCAGTTTTTCATTAAAGTTAAAAAGCCACAGGGCGATTCGGTAGATCACCTGCTCGATTCCAAGTTGGGTCATACGCTCAAAGTCATTCCCTTCTTTCTCATCCTATCTCCTGTATATCTGTCTTTATTAATAAAGGCTAAAAGATCCCCGCCCAGCACCTCTTTGTGAAGCACCAGAGGAAACAGAAATAATGACTATAATAATAATTATATAATTGACTAAACCATATCCCCTTGTAAAGTATAACATGACAAAGCACACTCACATCTGCGAAAAACGAAAATAGACTCCAGTTTCATTTTATATGCAAGGCTTACAAGTCTTTAACAATCTAATGAGATACACATATTGAGGATATACACAGCTTTAAATTTCACCAAAAGGGCTAATTTGTTTCCTCTCTATATGTCGTATATTCAGAGGAGAACGGTATCAGCTTACGGGAAACATACACATAGCCCTGGTGTTACTGTCAATCCCTTCAAATCGGTTAGAATTACTGGCTTTGGAAACAGATTGGCCAAAGGTTCCCATGTTCCAACACTAATTTAAAAATACAGCCTCTACTTGTAATTTATGTCCCACATCGAACAAAAGGTCCCATTCATTTGTGCGCCTCAACTCAAGTCTTGGGGAAAATGACACTCCATCTGAGAAGGAAATAATTCTGGCAGTATTAATCATTATGACATCTTCTCACTAGTTTCCCTTGCTCGCTTTCATAAAAGTTTTGTCCAACAGTAAATTTACAGAGCCCTGTCCGTTCTCTCCCCCTTCCTATTGGGTTGCAGCCTCCCCCCATGTAAAGGAAACAGTTTGGAGAACAGTTAGTCAATGAGACCGCCTCGTCCCGCAGAGGGAGTGCAGAATAACGAGCACTGCTGGTGGATAATGGCCATGATTTAGCTCCCCAGTCAAAAGGTTACAGCGCTCCTGCTCCAGAATGAATGGACGTAATAAGATACCCCTCGGATAAGTGAGTCTCACATGAACTGCACTGCTATCCAGCCCCAAATGTGTAGTTATTTTCACTTTTTAAGGGCGAGCAAAGTTGTTGTTAGCAAAGTAATCGGGTTTGTAAAAAGAAATTCCAAGAGACTACAACTGCACTAAGAGAAAGTGATGGATGGAAAAGTTGAGCCTCAAAGAAGAAAAAGATAAAAACATATATATATATATATATCAAAAAAGTAATTTGATGTAGTCTTTGGAGCAACTGAAGCACTCCTGATAACTCTGCCTCCACAGACGTGTACAGTAGGCACTAGGCATGATACAGGCAGATATTAATATCAACATAAAAGAAACTAATGTGTACTCTCTTTGTTTTGAATGATGGCTTGAGTTGTCAGAGGTGGGTTAGCTGTACATCATTGCAGAAATGTGACCAGCTTAGCAGACCGCAGTTGCTTAAGTCTTGTCTCTAATGTTGCAGTGGACTCTTGACGCCCTTTCCACTGACACACTACTGACACACCACAATTTCTTCATCATGGGGAAATCCTGCTGGCAACTTAGTATAAACTGCAGTTTTTCAACAGTATGTTATTTCTGCTATTGCTCTTTCAAAGTAATCAAAGTCCCAATTCCCAGTCATAATGGTTTCCTATTGTTGACCCTATTTTTATCAGGTGTATTAAATGTCAAGCCATTCTTGCTCAATTTTAGTTTTTTATTCACAGCCACACTCAAGGTTATTTTTGTGAAATATACCTTCCAATGAACTAAAAAAAAGACAGTTGCTATTAGAAACCCACACAGGACTGGTAGCTCTAAGTAAGTATATTGAGGCTGGGATTTAATTTGCTCTCATAAGATGGTAATGGGCTGGCCACTCATAGGTGCATTGATTAAGAAGTGATTAAAAATTAGTTTTATGTCAAGACACCATTAAAAGTGGCAAAAAGTAGGTGAAAAAGTTACAGTTTTATTTTACTTTATTTTTTTACTAAAAAGCTTGTGGGTGTGTTACACATGAAGCAAGAAAACACTGCCCAAATAAAATCCAACCCCAGTAGGCACAGACAGAAATGGAGAAAAAAGTCTTGGTTTGTGTCAAGCAGCTGCTGCAATGCATCACACAAAGACAGTCCTGGTGTCAATCAACAAACCAGTGAGTGAAGTAAACCCAACAGTTCCATGTTGTGAGAAATGCTACTGCCTCCCACACATAGCCTCAACACGACAAACATAAAAGGTGCCATAATCAGGGCTTTACTTTGCTCACTCCCGAACTCTCTGCTGCTGTTGTACAAGGGCTTCCATATTGATTTGATTAGCTGCTTGGCTCATGTTGCCGGAGCATATAAAGTATTGGTTTCCACTGCTGTGTGTTTGTGTGGCTGTTGACACACGGTAGTGATTACATGTATATTTCCAGTCCTGGCTACTCCAAACACATTCTTTCTCTTGTTTGTACGATGGCTACTGTGGAAGGATCCACCCACCCACACTCTCTCACAGCGAGGCAGGGTGGTAACGTGCTACTGAGTCAACACTAATTAATGCCATATTGTCTGTTTGCAAGCCAACTTTCATGATTTTTCTATTTCTCTTGTGGATTTGTTGGCGGGCCTCGCTGCAAACTGTTCTGTCGCTGCTTTGAAAAATCCCGAATAGACAAAGGTCAATCAATAGTTTTCTAGTTTGATGTGAGATAAACATCATTTAGTGGAAAATAGCATCTAAGAAAGATCAGTGGCTCAGAATGATCGCTAGACTTTGCTCTGGTTGACTCTTGACTCCTTTTAAAATCCCACACAGACAGTAATAGTTTTACTGCAGTATAAAAAATGTTAGTCAATGCAATGTTGGATATTTGAGCTTTTTCTCAACTAGAGGAAAAATATTAAGAGTAATGATAAAGGTGCGCTTCTGGAACATTGGTAGAACGAGGCTCAAAAGGCCAGTAGTCCAAGCTGTATTAATATTTTTAGAGTTAAATCCATTGTTAAATCCCAGTATCCCATATAAGTGTACACTACTACGTTGGTCACCCAAGAGGCATGGTTACTAAAAGGTGGAGCTAATATCACAATCTGTTTAGTGGACGACAGAAAATCCTTTAAGATGGGCCAAAATCAGAATCAAATTTGAAAACCTAAAACTGCAGCATGTTCACAAATAAAGTTTGATCTTGTTCTATCATGTGGCCCTTAGACACACTGACAAATGTTCTTTCTTTTTTTTTTTAATATTCAAATATAAATGCCTGCTCAAATCCAAAAAAAGAACTCTGACACTGGTTACCTGACTAAATGTTAAATGCATTATTGACATTTTAGTTGTTTTACCTATTGCACATTAACTCTTTGTTTTATTAAGTGATTACTGTGAGATGTCCCACACATAAGAGAGACCTGCACACATTAAAAGTATGTATTTTATTGCAATATAACATTAATAACCAATATCTGAGTTTGTCTTTGAACAGTAATGCTAATATTTCCAAAATAAAAGCACATAGCCGCACTGAAGTAAGAAATATCAGAAACATGAACCACCCATGAATCACAAAAAAGCATCATTACTTTGTGAAATAGAAATATTGCATTCACTATAAACATTATATTACACAGAAATCTGGTCCAGCTCTCTGAATTTAATTGGAAACAATCGGATGTTATGGTCTATACCTTCAGCCTATTGCATTGTTACTAAAGAGGCTTTTACTTGGCTGTTTAGAGACGTTTTTGTCATGTACAGACATGACTTTAGTTCAGAAATAGCTAGGGACATTGTAGACATTTCTTTAAAATAGGACAGTCCCGTTCTAATTGGGAAATATTATCACTCTTATTTAATAGTAATATGTAATGGTTACATTAATGACATGCTTTAGTGTAAAGCAATGTCAAAAGCGGTGGAAATATAGATAGATGTGCATAGCTTGAGGATGTGGGCTGTTGTCACTAATTTATCCCAGTGACAACAATCCAGACTAATTTTATTCCATAATGCATTGTGTGGGATGAAAACAGTTTGTGAAAGATCTTGCAGTATCACTTTGTCTTTTCCACTCACTCTTCCATTGTTCCATTGTTACCACTTTTGGCCTGTTTAACAAGTGTTCCTCCCTGACTCTGTGCTGCATTATATCACGTCTACATCTGTCCGTCCCGGTCCTCATTAGAGCGTTGGAGTGCATGTTTAGGTGGATAACCATCTAACCCTTTGTCAGAAGCTGTCAATGCTACTGCAGTATATGTCCAGGTTTATCTGGACAGGAAGAAAGAAGGTTTAAATGGGCACTGGACGCCACTGAAGCACTCAGACTGAGGCCCTAACCTGCCTTTAGTCTGTGCTTTTAATTCCTGTCCAAATGCTGCTTTTAGTCTTTCCTCATACGCCCACACACTCTAACATGAAGGGACCTTTTTCTTTTAGTCTTTATTTTGACCAAATGAAAAGGCACCGTCTCTGTCTTTATATCAAATCAAAACGGCAAGAGCTCATACTTTACTTCAGACTGTCAGTTTGTCTGTAGAAACACATAAAAACAAGTCTATACTGTAAAAGAAAGCAGCTGTACAAATGTTAATTATGGGCTTATTAGAGATGTCCTATGTTAGTATTTGTCTCCCTCTGTGTGTTTGTCGAACCCTAATTTAAGTTGAAATGAAGACAGGAGCAGAGGTGGAACATCAAAATGTTTATTGAAGTAAAAGTGCCCTACATTGTCAATACTGGTAGATGTCCAAGCCAAGGCTTGAACTCTTTGTACTACTTACCTTGGCTTTATTAAAGGAGCTACACTGACTTATTTATGAAAAACACATGTTCTTTAAAGCTGCATCATCCCAAAACTCTCTTTTCTCGCATAAGTTCAATAAAACGTGCAAAAAAAGTTGACCGTGAGCAGACTGGTAGAGATAATAAACCAGGACTTGTCTTTTAATGCATCACAGTTTGACATAAAGGATTGTTTGGACAATAATTTTGGCAAAAACGAAATGTCCGTCACGTCTTAGAAGACCACAACAATAAGTAATATTTTTGATAAAGATTTTGCTGTTGATGTGTGATACATTGTGCAGCCGTTATTACTACTTATAGATTAATATGTAGTTAATATTTGTCTAGCTGACTTGCATGAATGAGGCAAATATGGGAGTAGCAATCATTAACATTTAGTTGCTTTATACAAAAAAAGGCTGACTTTGACTCCTATCTTAAATCGCACTTCAAAATAAAAGACAATTAACTTAAAAGGAGCCCTTCTTCAACAACCTTTAATGATAATACTTTGGAAATGAGGACAGAAAAGATGAATTTAAGTCCTTTTAAAGATCAAACCTTGGATTTTCCTTGACCCTTCATCGAAGGGAGAAAAAAAAACTTCTGTATAAAATGAGTCACAGAAGAAAAGCAGCAGCTGTTAATGCTCTCTATTCAAAGTGATGGACTACTTCAGGTATTGATTTTCTTTCTGTTGGATGTGGACGTCTCTGAAATGCATTCTCCACTTCAAGACCTGCCTTTATTTCCTCAAAATCAGTCTTCATTGTGTCCCTTCTTTTTTGGGTTCTCATGGTTCTTCTGCCTTGTCCTTTTAAAATGAATGGATAAAAATGTTCTTTAGTGCAGTGCTTTTAAAGCTGGGCTAAAATGCAGTGACAGTATTTGTGTTTTCATTCATAAAGTATATGCATTTGTTTTTGTAAATACTGACTGAGAAGTGTTTTACAGAACAAAAAGGTGTCTGAAAGACCACACCGTTTCTGTGGTAAAAGCAGTCCTTTGTGTTACTGCAGTAACGGTACATTTGTGATTTATTGTGCTCCACTAAATCTATAAACCTGGAGTCATTTGAGTTACTAAACCTGGATTAGCCCTGTGTAACTGTAAATGAACCTTTTTGGTGCAATTGACCATTAAAATATCAGTGTTGTTACTTTATGTTCCTGTAACAACGCAGTTGATTAGAGATTAGTGAGTTCACAAAGTCACAGAAATCCACCTTGTCTCTCTATTCTGACCAATGGTGTGGTCATTGTTGCCCTTTTTTCCTTTTTGTGACAATAATATTACTAATGGGATACTTTGGAAGAGATACCAGGGAACGGCTAGAAAATCCTAACAGAGCAAGTTCAAACTCATGGAGGATCAGTGTTTCGAGAAAGAGTAAGAGGCAGATTTGTCACAGTCATCCAGTCACAAGAATTATGTAGACAACTAAACCATTTGTGGTCTTGGTTAGTTTAAAAGATTAGCGTTAAACAAGATTTGTATCAAGTACATAACTATGTCTTTACAGCATTACAGTTGGAAAGCTTGAGCCAAAATGATTACATAGTTACATATTGAAAGAAATATGAAATGCTATACGCTAACATTAGGGGTACGGTGTTGTAAAAACATAAATTTCCCTTGAAAATGTGTAAAAAGTGCATCCATATGCTCTGTATGTGCATTGAACGTGTTCCCATTAATCTCTCCGTACAAGAAGACTGTGCGTTGTGTTGTATCATTTATTCTTCCTGTCTTCAATGTTAACGCTCATACATGCAAATATATTTCCACTTTTATTTAGTTCATCTTAGACACTTGCACACCTTCCTATGATTGACAAGCAAGACAGCCAATTATAAAATAGAAATGAAACTAAACATGCAGCGGTGGGCTGCTGGTCTTAGTTTATGAATTATACATCAGGAAAACAGCTCGTGGTTAGATTTGAATTCTATTTGTTTGCTGCCTCATGTTGTCGGCTGACAGACAATATTGGGAGAAAGTGTCAGGTAACAACATGTATGTGCAAAAGGGAGTCAGAAAATGCCAGACTTTGACACATGGCAAAAAACCCTCATGCCGAAATGTCACAATGAATAAGCCTCTGCTGTGTTTTTTGACGAAGGATTACTCTGTGGTTGCTTTGCTAAAAACAGATGACAACATAATTACAGCAAAACAATTGTACAACTCAAAACCTACCAATTTGTCATTTGAAAAATCAGTGCTTTTTGTAAACAGCGGGACAATTTTGGGATGTTATTGTTGTCATTGGGGAAAAGCATTTTTCTTCTGGCAGATTCTCGACCACATCAAAGCACCAGTAGTTTAAAGGAAGTAAGAAGTTTAGTCACCCTTTGAGAAACTACAGTTAGTGCGTTCTGAGTTGGGTGTATTTTCAAAGATTTTAGATGGTTAAATTTTTTTTTTTTTACAGTTACACAATAAGTTTTTTTTTTTTTGTAATTTTATGCTAAAATACTGAGTGAGACCTGGTACAAAGGAAAGAATGTGATTTCAAAATGTAAGGTTGAGTGGCCAGCCACAAACCTCATCCACCAGAAAACACTCTGCCCCCTCAGTCTTCATCCCACCAGCTTCTTCAACACCAGCACTTAGTCATGACCACTATTTATTTAAAAGCCCTGTCCAAAGAGCATTAGACGCAGGGTTTTATGAAAAGGCCTCCAGGATGTTTTTTTTTTTTTTTTTTTTACAAAGGACACATTTGAGACCTACATACAGTATGTCAACCTTTACAGGGACAAAGCTGACTCTTATAAATGGCACAAAACTGCACAAATTCCTGGAGGCATTTATATGACGTCAAACTTATAGAAGTCTCTGTGATATTTTGTATGCATTATGTCATAGGTACCATTCCTGGTGGTTCTGAAGCTTTCTATCATATCCGCTTGATTTGCTGTAGTCAAAAGGCTCATGATGCTCAATCTAATAGAGCTGATGGAAGTGTCTGGGCAGTGGGAGGTCTGGACATTTTTTTTTAGACTTTAGATAAAAGTACACCTGAAAGTCACATGAAAAATGACCAAATGTACAGAATGCTTCAAAGAAACTAACTTCCTGCTCATACATAACCATGACCTTGTGACTCACGCACACACAAAAGCACACAGCCAAACAAACAGGCAGTAACTTATAACAAAGGTTTTAAAACTTCAGAATACTGCTGCCACTTTCATATTAAACACAGCTGGTTATTGTGCCGGTGTCTCTGCTGCTCTCACAGACTTTTTAACCATTGCTCCACTTAACAGCCACTGAGAGATGTTGTATTCATTCTAAAGTTTTTTTCTCTCCACCCATTGCTCCTCGTGTTGTCTTGTGCTAGTTCAGTCCAGTCAAAGTTGAAAACAATATTATAATTTGTAACATGAATAACAATGATCTGGTTTCTCCGAGTGTGTCCTGGATATTGTCATAACTAGAAAAAGGCTCATAACCAGAATACACATTTCATTTCAATACCCAATACAATAGACATACTACTGTATATACTGTATATGTGGACTTGTCATTATTGGTATTGAAGAATTATTTTATGACCATTCAACTCAATACAGCTTTTACAATGTAATACATTTTTTCTGTGCTTTAATAATAAAGAATTGTATTTTTGCCATTACCCAATTAAGGCACATTCACAAAATATTTCACTTCCCTTTTCCACTTTTCTTATCTGTGACACTTTCCTTTCTATTTTGCATGGGCTTTTAAAGGTGTATTTGTAGTTCTGCAGACGAGCTGGTGTTTTTCTCCATCTACTGTATACGGGTAATGCACGGGCACTCAAGTGGAGTTTATGTCCTGACTTACTCTGACGGACTTCCTTGTTGCTACAGGGGGAATTGTTTATTGTATACGACAGGAAATGGGTTAGTGATGGAAAATGACTGTTCCACATTCAAACATACACTTATTGAATAAAAATGAAAAATGGACAGAGTAAAGCTTAAAGCAAGGGAACAAGCAATGGCTAAGAAATGTGGAAAATGCAAAAGAAATGCAATTCCAAATGTCAAAATTGATGATAGGATGCACTATGACAGAATTAGGCTTTGCAGATATACATGTCCCACTCTACATCCATATCTCTGTGACGCAAAACAGTCACAGTTTAAAACCAATTTTACTGAAATGCCTATGTTGTTTATGGAGCTAGAGAGTCTTTTCTGCATTTATTATCCTCCAGCTTTGGTTAATAAAAAAACAAAACACACAAAAAAAATGCTTGTATATGTACTTTTAAAATGCTGATCATTACATTTTACTAAATACAAGGCTGTTTACTGCAAAGAAATTTGGACCATTCATTTACACAAGCACATTTGAGAACGCCACCCACTGCATTGTCATGTAAACTGTCAGTCTGCCCAGACAGATATTGGGTGCTACTGACACAACAATGCACTAATACAGTTTCATAACAGACAATATTAACACTGTTGGATCAGAGATTATTAGCACTGCTCCAGGAAAAGCCAGGTTTGGAGAGTGTGTCCTCTAAGTTTTATGCTAGTTTGTTGTATGCCTAAGTCTGCCACGCAACATCAGCACAGTCACTCTTAAAGCAAAATCAGAAAACAATCCAGATCCTCTAGATGTCAAATTACAGATGTAGTTAATATTTTATCTGGATGTACGTCAATAAGCAGCTTTACAACAACATCCTCGACTCTAAAGGGTTGGTCCTTTCTTTGGTTTCCATAAATTACCCACAGTGAAGACAGAAATGGATATCCGACTTCCTGTTTTGATTTGTCCCTCAGCGCTCACCTTGCCTCACAATCCCTCCCTGTGTGTTCTCCACATCCACATTAGTAACCCTTCTCACATATGCACAGCCCACCCTGCTGCTTACCCCCTGAACTATCCACTCATGGGACGCATAAAAATCTGTCCACCAATCAGCACCAACAAATCCCAACACCACACTCTGTCCGGACACTGAACACTGTTGACTTTCTTCTCCCTTCGGCTTCCGTCGCGTCTTGCAGAATTGAAAACCCTGACATTTTCTCACATATATTGGTTACTTTACCCCCTGGTTCCTTCTTTCTCTCCTTTCCTATTCCCTAGACTGTCGCTAACACAGCAGTGGATGGAGCACTTAGAAAAGTACAAGCACACACTGGGGGATTTGGAAAGTGGTTTAGGACATTTGCTCTGCTTCTAAAGTGGATTTGAGCTGGAGAAAGGCAACGGAGAAGGAAAGTGGAAGGATGCAGGGAGGAAGAGTGTGGCTAAATAGGATAATAGAGGACTGGGTTCTTCCTCAGAGTGGTGTAGTATCACCTAGCTGCACTTCAGTTTCAATGGTGTCATTTTGCCTTGGATTTCAGATTGTCTCTTGATGTCTTTATGTTAAAAGCTCACATTAGATTTTGTCTTGAGATAAATGTGACTGCTCTGCAGGTCTGCGTTTGTGTTTATTTTACTTCATGTTGCCAATTCACAATTACGTTTCACAGGTATAAATGGTTCATATTTTGGTTTTGTCTAGAAGAAATGGCAATAGTGACCTGTTCTCTTGTGAGCCCATGACCTTTACCTCAACCTTTATAGCTTAAAGGTCACTCAGATGCCAGTTACTAGTCATTAACCACCATCAGCATCAAACTACTGAGACTTATTTTAAGGCTGATGTAAAGGACATGTTGTCAATGATTTGTTTTATAAAGGGATTTATCATTGAGTCAATCATAACCATGGAGAGTCTAAATAAAAAAAAATACAATAAAAACATCTGATTATCCTTCTATCTCACTTTATCTAATGCAGCATCGCAAGATTTAACACAATATTGCTTTTATTGGATATAATTTCCTGGTGATACCTGCAGGTGTTTCATCCAATACCTTTGAGGTTTTCATTCAAAATGCCGGCCCTTTGCAAGTCCTTCTGGAAGCCTCCACACGGTTCAGTGTAACAGACCATCTTGGACAGTCAGGTATGATATATAGACACAGGAAACACTTCAAAAACACATTCAGTCACTTTAGAACATTTCAATTCACAAATTCAGCAATCTATGCATGTCTTACAAAGGAAAGAAGTGTTTTAGTGCTTTTCTTTTACATTAGTCACAGTCAACCTCTAAAGAGGCCACACTTTGCTTTATTCTCTGCCACTTAATTTGTGCCCCACACTTAAAATAAGTAAAAAAAGTAGTTTTTTTTCCCCATTTACACTTAGCCTTGTGCGCTCTGTTCATTGTAGTCTACAGTCACTCTAAAGCAGTGTATGGCTAATAATGCTAGTGGACAGTAGAATAACCACAAACGGCTCTAATAACAGCTATTCTCGTGAGAGCATAATGACCGTAATCCTGATAAAATGCACAATTATACTCCGCAACAAGGACACAAGCTCATGTAATTCTCTGCTGACACTTCAGTAACAAGTGGCTTTAAGGCATGTGACGGAGCACAGCCAATAAAAGAAGACCTTGTAGTAATGATACAAGATGAGCAATTACAGAGCAGGTTTTTGACAAGTTAACTACAATGAAAAAGTTACCATTAAAGTAAAATGGGCACTAACACGTTTTAAACAGAGCCTTTTCAGAATGAGGTAAAATTGACTACCTTCAAGTTGATGATGTAAATGATCATTTTTGTGTTCTTACAGAAAGTAATTCAATATATTTTGGTGACTCGGTTGAGTTACTACCTTCTCAGAGTAAAAGACAACATTAATAGCTCCACAAAGCCCATAACAATATTATTTAAAGGGCTAAGTATTAATTAAAGAGACAAATCAAAGCCAGAGCAATGAGGCCTGTTTGACAGCTGCTATATTTCTGCTGTTAATACAAACACAGCTGCATATTCTCAATATCTCCCTGAAACACAATATTCCAGAGAAACAGAGCTGTCAGCGACCGAGGAAAGAGCTGCAAGATTTTTATCATCTGCAGTTGTGCATTTTGACATTTCCTAAAGTACTTTCAGTGGAATGGTCATGTAATATTTATCCGCTCCGGGGAAACGTTTGTCACTTACAATAAAAGAATGGGAAGGAAGTGAGGAGCAGGGGACGCAAAGTGATATGTTGGCTGCAATATGTTGGTGTTTTTTTACAATATTCCTGAATGCATCGGAATAGTTCATGCCTGGATGTAAATGAGCACTGGCCTTACCCCTCCCCCTCCCTGTGTGTGGTTTATGGACATTTACTGCATGACTTAAACCTCTCTGGTACGTAATATGATGCCTGCCAATGGCATCTTTGTGTAAATGTACAGTTTTATGAGCCTTTTAGTGACAGCTGTTTGTTTTCTTTGATGCCATGATCCTGTGCACACCACCTTCCATATTTGGCAAAAACGTTTAAAATGACTTTGATTAACATTGTTATATCTTCACTCTAAATAACTGCATTCCTTAGACGTTTAAACAAGAAACATCCCTTCAATAAATCAAAAAATTTGCTTGTCTTTAAACTATAAGAATGACTTCAAGCCTGTAAGTTTGAGATTTATCATTTTTGTTTTCTTTCCACTAAATTTAACTCAAAGACACTTTTTAGACATGTCAATTTCTTCAGTCAAGATGCAAACCTAAGTTTTTGGTTGCACAGTCCTAGGTTTTATATCCAATCTTCTGCCCGACCTGTATATTTAAATACATTTATTCCTTCAATAAATCAAAAACCTTGCTTGTCTCTTGGTTTAAAGTCCGTCCCTTTAGCTGCACATGTCCCTGTTTTCATACTGTTGACAATATTGAGTTTATTTTATCCGGTTCACTTCCTGTCTTTGGTTCGTTGTTTGGTCCTGTTGCGTTGTCATTTGAACTGTGCCAGTGTTCACTCGAAAGTGGACCGAGACCTCTGTTTTCAGTCCCCTTCTGCGGTCCGCACCAGACTTTTACTGCACATTTGTTCTGGCCCAAAACAAACCAGCCCAGTCTGTGTATCTTGTAATGCAGGGGGTTGAACACAACATATACATTTATTGCACAGATCCTATTATAGAAGCAGTGTAAAAGAGCAATGGACTATGTTGGGAAGGGTATAAAATTATATTGGGAATGTAATATGAATAAAAGAGCAGAATGAATCATAGCTGTAGACAAACATCTGAATGGACACGGTAATGGTTTTTAGCATTACCCGGCGAGAAATGCATTATGACCTCAGTAAAAACCCAAATCTCTCACACAAACACACACTTTCATCAAACGGCTGCTCTGTAAAAGCATATTCCTTTTCACTGTTACTGCCATGCTATAAAATGTACTGTAACCATTCATTTAACATGAACTTTCCAATCCAACATCCATACTCTTATTGTTCTCAAACTAAATATTGAATTAAAGTTGGCACAATGCAAGTATAAATTTCCAAAAAAGCTTTTTGCCACTAATTGCAAAGGTTTTAAAGACTTGTTTTCTTTCTCCAGATGTGAATGAAATGTCTCAGTGGGTGTTTGTTGTCTTAAATTTAGAAAAATGCATTGGTTTTGGACGTTCTTGGATGTATTTTACACCTACTTGGAATGTGAGGGAAATTAAAGTTAATAAGCAGGAAAGAATGACTTGATTGTGTTTTTAACTTTTAGACGCACGATGCTGAAAAACAGTGATTGAAAATGAGAATAAATAGCAAGATGTCTGTGAAGGTTCTCAGTCATCCAGGACATCTTGACAAAAAGTAAAAGCATCTGGACTCAGTTTTCAAGGTGAAGACGTTTCGTCTCTAATTCCAAGAGACCAACCCTTGCTAAATAAATAGCAAGGGTTGGTTGCTGCGACCTACAAAGTTCTCAATCAAGCACTACTCTGTTCAATATGTATAAAAAAAAATTAAGTTTCAAACATTGTGAATTGCCATTTAAAGTATTTGATGTTTGTTTAGTAATTCTTACAGTTCTTTTTTCTTTGCCTATTGGACTACACACCTCACACTCCTTTATAGCGTGTGAACAGCTATGGTAGCCCTGCAGGGACATGCTGTCTGTAAATAGTGGAAATACACTTCTTAAAAAATAACACTCAATGTTGATTGTGTAAAAAGACATGTTATGTGTCTGTCTGTAGTGACTATTTCCAATTGTTGTAAATAGAATTTATATTTGGTCTAGGTGTCTTTAGGGAGGGACTATGGGCAAAATAATAGCCACAGTCCATCTTTGACTTTGTAAATGCCCTATCCTATTTTGATTGTAAATGTTTTCAAGTCTGGCACATGAGCTAAAACGTAATTAGGTAATGTAGCCCGACTGCAAATTTAGCTGATCGAAAAGAAAACATGCAAACTGTCATACTGGCTTTACCGTCGTCCACCAGGGCTTAGTGGGAGGGGCTTAAAGACACAAATGCTAAAACCTATATTCTTCTTCTTGGGTCTTAGGTTTTTCACAAGGTCACAAACACCTTTCATCATCTAAACATGCAAATTTTTCCAAAAGTTTTCCTCAATAATGTATTTTTCACAGAATATATTAAAGTATTTGCTGACTACAACTGTAGGCCATACAGGCAGTTACATATTTGTATTGTTTTTGAGACTATTTGAATTTGAGAATAAAATAAAAACACAACCCCATATGCTAACACAGATTTTTTTCCATTATGTAGAAAGCATGTTTTCAGCTGAATTGTGGGTCAGGGGGTTCAGTCGTCTGCGAGCCCATGTTAGGTTTAGATTAGAGAACAGTATGTGCTCTGGTGGAGTTTTAAGATTTGACGTCAGCAGTGTAAATGGTGTATTTGTGAGTGTAAGCCTCATGCATATTGAATGTGTGGCTGTGGAAATTGCTGACCGTGAGTCTGTGAGGACGGAGCGGTCAGAATGGAGCCGAGGTGCTGTGTTAGCTTTTGATAACGCTCAGCTTTGATCACATGACCTGAATCTACACATGTAGCTTTTTAATTCATCTCTTTTTATGCTTCTCATGTTTGCATCCTGCTGAGTTTGGAGTCAGAATCAAAGTGTGTATTTGTCCAAAACAACCCCATGCCCACTCAGACTCTTCATCCAGAATTCATTGTTTCATTTAAATTCTGTTTGAGCTGTTTGCAAAGGTGAGTGTCATTGTCCGTTTTTTACCATGAAGCGTTTCTTTTGTTGGAAAAAGTGCTGTCCTCAGACAAAAACAGATTAGTGTCAATACCCACCAAGCATTTACTTTGCCTATTGACTAACGCAGCTAAAATTGGGAGATAAGAGTTAGTTTGTTGCCAGGTGAAGCTATAGGGTTGCATGATATTTAAAAAGAACGACATTATGACCTGAGACAATTTCCTCTGAAAGTAATAAACCTTTTTCCAATTGAACTGGGACAGGGATTCTCATTTAGTCATAGTAAGTATATTTGGTTGCACTGTGATGCAGTCTAAATACCTAAATATTAAATTTAAAAAATCATATATAAAAACTGTCTAGAGATGAGTTGTACAATGGCATTTGTTCTTCCAGATTATGAGAACAAAAAGGTGGTGTAGGGAATAAAAATGATTAAGTGGGACTTAAGAATAAGGTTCATCGTGTTTTTTTTTTTTTTCTCAGTAAATGGAACATGCATACATACAGTACATTATTTGTTATGATGAAAACTAAATGTCCCTTAAGGCAACTGACCTTTTCATTTGACCTTAATAACAAGTTTGTTATAATTCCTCATCCTTTGAATGTTGATTGCTCGTCTGTACAATCCTACTTCCTTAAATCTCATCTCAGAGATCTTTTGACTATTCATGCAGTTTGTCCCATGTGACTAGAATGAATTGAACTGGTCAACATCCTGCACATAGTATTATTAATAAGAGTAATTGGAAACCAGAATTAACTTTCCTCTCTTGCTTAAGTTTTTCCACTTTATTACCAATAGTCTGGATCCATAGACTGTCCGGGCGTTGGGTCTGCGTCAGTGCTGCATCTCCATTCCCGACATGTTGTGTTTATCAGGCTGTAAGGGACGCCTGGAGGCTAGTAGTCAATTGAACCACTCTGCGGACACAACACTGATAGATTCTCCAAAGTCTTGCCATTTCTTCAAAGAACGCTCCAGCTCTCTGTTAACTCATGCTTCAATACTTTAGAGTACCGTTCGTGAGCAGACAATGGTAAAGGACTAAATAAAACATGGCAGGAGACGTCGGAGGCAAGTTCAGATGGTTCTTTTGGATTGACTTTCTTTTACTTGGTAACAATGGCCAATTTTTCAGCAAAGAAAAAAAATAAAGTTGGT
This sequence comes from Perccottus glenii, assembly GCA_024416835.2. Lineage (NCBI taxonomy): Eukaryota > Metazoa > Chordata > Actinopteri > Gobiiformes > Odontobutidae > Perccottus > Perccottus glenii. The sequence continues at coordinate 29,823,561 of CM044556.2, read as the reverse complement.
TGAATCCTGTTTCGAAAATAAATATTTCTGTAGCTCAAGTATAAAACCTGTTTCCAGCTTTTGTCTCAAACGATTCAGTTCTGTGTGTTGAAATCCTAAGTGTTGTCTTGGCAGGTTGGATATTGTTGTTATTGTAAGTGGTATTTAATTGCATTGCATTGTTTTGAGACTCGTGACACAGCCAGCGTGTAGTTTTATTAACTTACTGTTATAAACTTCCTCATCACAAGTGCACGCTGAAAAGACAGCTTTGTGAAATACTAAGAGACACAAATGATCAGCTGTCATCTGCTGTGCTTTTGTTGAGTTCTGTTTTCAGCTTTGTGATAGCCTCGCTAGCATTCCTTTTTCTAGTCATTACAAAGACTTTAATTAATCTAATGTAGTCAACACATGCCTCATGAATCAATTTGGACGGACATACTGTAAACGCAGAGGAGTGAGGAGTCTGCATGTCCTCCACGTGTTACTGTGGGTTCTCTCCGGGAACTCCGGCTTCCTCCCACGACTAACTTGCGACTAACTGGCCACTGTCCAGGGTGTACCCCGCCTCAGGCCCAAAGCTGCTGGGATAGGCTCCAGTCACCTGCGACCCCTAACGGGACTAAGTGGTAGAAAATGAATGAATTAACCCAGAGAATGAATCACTGCATATTTTCAATTTCACAAAGAGAGATTTTAATTTTTTTGTGAAGGGTATGAATAGCTAGGCTATAGGTAAATGGGATTAAACTGTTTCCTTTAAGTCCAATGCAGAACAAAACTACAAACATAAAGATAGTCATTAGTCATTTACTTCTAGCTCTAACTGAATAAAGGTTTGATAAGCTTACAGAAGCTGTAACAACAGTAATTACGAATGGTGTTGATGCAATATGCACATTTTAATAGAAAGTCTAAGAACAGCTTTGTTCAAGTGCAATGCAATCCTTAGGTCCATGTCTGCTACCTAAACTTTCACACAAAAATAAGACAATATTGCACTGAGGAGCATTACAGACACCACAAGAACAGAGACATTTGTACGAGTTTGTTCTTGAGGTGGCAAGAAAAAAAAAAACAAGTTATTTCTGATTAAGACTTTCCATATTTAATGAGAAACTCAAGCGCAGAACTTCAGATTTCTAACTAATCACACAATAGTTGTGTCAAGAATAAGCTGCAAGAACACATTTCTCTGTTCTGGCGGAGTATGTAAGGGCCTTTACAGCCAACAAAATACTTTGTGTGTGTGTGTGTTACAAACCATTAATACATACATTTAACATCAAAGTCAACAATCAAAGTTAAGTCACTATCTTCAATGCAGTTGAATTTGTGTTTAGATGGATCATGCCAAAATTTAATCTGTCTCAGAGTTAACAAGAAAATCCAAAGTGAGCGTGACTTCATTTTTAGTCTTCATATGCTGACATTTGCACAAATCCACAAACTAAAAATGAATAAAGCAGATGGCCAAACGGATGGTGCAATTCATCAGACACAAACTGAACAGATTGGAGTTTGCAAATAGATAGACTAAGACAGGGCAGAATACCAGAGACAAAACAGAAATACAAGCGGACATGTCTTTACACTTGCAACAATAGAAGATGAATACTTGTATGACTTGGACACTGAGTGTGTCACATGCACAAAACATCGTAACATGCCGCTCTCCCCACAGTTCATACTGTCGCTGTGTCCTTGGGCAAGACACTTAACTCACCTTGCCTCCAGTGGTCAGTTGTAACACTGGTAAAGCGCTTTGAGTGCCTACTAGGTGGAAAAGCGCTAGTGTTGGACAATAGTGTTGGACAAACTGCACCGTTTTTGTAAAATATCACTTGCGTAAGCAAAACGGTCTGAAGTTTTGAAAGCACCATTATCATGGTTTTGTGTAAAAAAATGCTGCTCATGCCATGTTTGTTTTTCTGTGCATTACCTGACTTTGGCACATGCTCAGGTCACCACTACCTGTCAGAAAACAGGATACATGCCATAGTATCCCGGTTTCTTTTTAAATTTGTATTTGTAGCGTATCCTGGTTTCTCCAAACCAGGATACTGGCTTACCCTGGTTTCTGAAATCAGGATATGATGTTTACATGCACAAAGACAAAACAAGATTCTTTAAAAAAAACACGCTCATAACCGGCTACTCAAGTGCATGTAAACATACTCATTGACTTGTACTGGAAGAGAAGTGGGCAGTTGTGTAATGTGTTCACAAAAACAAGACAACAGAAAGGCTAATTCTTCTCTAATGAGGTTTTTGACTTGTGTTGACCTCAATTAAGTCCCGGGTTTGATTTCAGAAGACCCCACATTGTTTTGGAGTTTTTCCTCACAAGAATCCACTGATGGTGAAAAAAAAGTTGATTCAATTAAAGTTTAATGGAGCCTAATGTTGGTTGAGTGCTTGGCTTTTAATTGCTGCTGCTGCGAGTTCTGCAGAGGGTGTGTGTTTTAGAGACCCAACTTTTTTATGCAATGTTTTCACAGATCAAACATTGGGTAGCTGTGGGGAAGGATATTTAGCATTTAGTTAAAATGCCAGCAATACTACTAAAATTACTAGAATTTTCACACAAACAAACTTAGTATTCAAAATAAATTAGGCTTCATTCTTCCGCAGAATAAGAATGAGAAAATCTAGGAGAGAATGTTTAATGTCCAGTCTACTGTACAATAGTTAAGGTCAGTACTGAAAGGCCTACACTGAAGAGACAGGTGTTGACAATTGAAGTAATGCTTTTAGTAATTTTATGGTCATCTCTGAATATTCTAACGTAAAGAAGATACATGTGATACCTTTTGACAGTGGTAAGTATTTGTTCTATTCAGACTTCCACCAATGTGTTTCTAGTTTATATTGTGTAAAGGGAAGGTAGTGAGGGTAAAATTGAGACAGCAAAAAGAAAATCAGGTAGTAGAGCTTTAAGTTCAAGGACCTAATGATGGTAGGTGCAAAGTTTATATCTGAATAAACTATTACACTTATCATAAATATCCATTTTGCTGATATTAAAAAGCCACACATAACCCATGTTTTATGTCACAAACAGGAACATCATACCTTTGTAGACTTTCTCAATAAGACTTGACTCAAACTTGTGTCACTGCTGGATCTTCACACAGTGGAACTTAAGTGTGGCCTTGGAGCAGGTTTATTTTTGTCAAAGTCTTAAGTTCTTAAGGGTTGTAACCGTCCAAAATCCCTTTTACCTTCTACAAGTTTTCATTTGCCAGCCATAGCGTACAAGCAGAACTGCAGTTTGCCCCATCCATTGACCAGTGTCTATTGAGCTGCAGAGTCATTTGAAACGCTTGGAAAAGGGTATGGAAATTCTCTTGTAGCTGTGAATTAGGCTGTCCCAGTTCAGTGCACTCCTCACCAGGGAATAGTCGGATCCTTGAAAGAGTTCGGAATGAAGCTCTGCTGTGTGGAAAATCTGCACATGCACGTCTCCCAGCCATCCAAATTAAATTCTAGCAGTGAGTTTTCATTTTAATGCACCATACTCCCAATATGAAGTACTTATCATTCAGTGGATACTATTCATCCCCTAAAAGTACGGCAGAGAAGCTATTTGTGCCACTAAATATAGTCTATTTTCTTGTGTTGGTATGACATTTAATCTGCACCTACTCGTAAGAAATGAATTATTAAGAAAATCCATAGACAGCATTGTAAGTGTGTGTCCTATTTACCATCTTTGTTGTGGTCAAAACTAGCAATTACTTTGGGAAATTGCAGCAGACAGAAAATATAATGGTATGTTTGTCAGATAAATCCATTTTCCGGCCAAGACAAACAAGCTTTCAGATAGAAACAGTATTGCCTTTAGCTTTTTGTGTGTCACCTCAAAAAAGCCGTCTCAGGTTATTGGATGCAAAAACATGGTCAAGACTTTAGCAAGCTCATTAGTAGCAATTATTTACTATCTATGTCAATAATTCACAATTTTGAAGCAATTCTATGACAGAAAGGAAGTATAAGAAGCAGGTTTGCTAACATAATGTAGTTTTACTAAAAAGTATACCCATCCTTTATCTTTTATCTCTTTATTTCTGCTTGCTTTCTAATCCTTAAATATACCTCTGTGCTTAAAGCAACAGTACTGTTTTGGATTGTGTGAGTCTTTAAAGGCCATATTTCAAATGTATGACAACCAATAATAGCTGGTCAAGCCAAGGTTAAGTTATGCTATAACTATGCAATAGCAAAAAAAGGTTTAAAGGGAACTAAACAAAGGTTCCATGGAGCAAAATGTTTAGCAATAAAAAAATGTTGCAACAAAACAAGGCCAAGGTGTAACAAAATGTTATAAAGAATCAAAGGAAAGGATGAATAAAGGAAAGTGATGCTAAGGAGGAACAACCAAAGCAAAGTTGACAAATAATGCTACGAACCAAAAAAAAAACGGAAAAAAGTAAAAAGACAGTTAAAACAAAATCAAATAATTACTAAAGTACAAAATAATTTTCTTTTTTATTATTATAAATATAAGAGTTTAAATTGCAATATTATTACTTTAGACAACTATTCCAAGACAACATTTTCCAGATATTTTACCAGGCCCTCTTTCCTTTTCTCTTGACTGCTAAACAGATGCAAACCCTGTAGCGTGGAAGTTGCAGCGTCAAAATGAAACAGTCAGTGGTTGTTCTACTGCTATTGTGTTTATTCAGTGTTTGGTTGTACAAGGCTGAGACTCTTTTGCAACAATAGGAGGGAAGCAGAAACTGCGAGTAAATGAGATGTAGTGTATGGGAAGAGGCTCATGGGAATACAGATACAGACTGAGCGCTACAGCAGGAGACAGCAAACGGTGGAACAAACCGACCAACCAGCCAGTGAATAATAGAACAAGAGGACCAGAAAAGATGTGGTGCGTTTGTTAAAGAAATCTAAGCCTATAACAGAGCACCTGAAAATGCAACAGATCTGATGTTATCCCCAGATCAAATGCTTGTGTTTTTGTAGTTTCAATACAACAATAGAGCAATTCTGCCTTCATCTCTTACTGAGATTTACATCAGCCGTAAGATCTTCACTGACAAAGACACACAGGCTGTCTACACTTTGAGCCACTTTGATTTATTAGTGGTCCCTCGTATGTGTGTCCCTGTTAGAGTGGTGCGTGATGGATATTTCACACTGAGATACTAAATCACTTTCTGTTGCTCTTATTCCTTATAGGTGATTCTGTGCAGGGCAATTGAATCGTATGTTATGTGGAAAGAATTTTGTGACACAATGAGTTTATCTCACTTCATTTTTCCATTGCTTTTATTGCACTGTTGCACTGAATTGAAGTACTATTGGTGAGATTACAATGTATTTTGTAAAGCATAGACTGCTTACTTAATCTTCACTTACCATAATCAGATGATTACCCACTGATATGAAGATTTGTAGATTATGTAGACCATATAAGATGTGGTCTACATATCACAATACTTGTTGTGGTCTACATATCACAATACTCAATGGGATCTACATATTTAAAATTAGATTTGTTAATTTTAAAGGGGAATTGCAATTTCATAATGCACATGATTAATTACGATGTCATGATGAGTTAAAAAGCTAGAATTAGCCAAAAGGCTATCTATCATCTGTGATTGATGTTAAAAGGGCTTAAAAATACACATAAGTAAAAAATATAGCACAGACACAGAACATAGAACATTCAACACAAACATAAGACAGAACAATTACAATACCTGTTGCGGTCTAGATTTCAAGATACGTGGTGCCGTCTACTCTACATAACATTTTACTGGATCTGGCCCACAAACAAAAAGATTTGATCTGGCATATATCACAATACTGGACCTGGCCTACATATCAAAATACGCAATGTTGTCTACATATCATGATACTGGATCACGCCTACATATCACAATACTGGATCACGCCTACATATCACAATACTGGATCACGCCTACATATCACAATACTGGATCACGCCTACATTTCACAATACTGGATCACGCCTACATATCACAATACTAGATCACGCCTACATATCACAATACGATCACGCCACGTCACAACACTAGATCACGCTACATATCACAATACTGGATCACGCCTACATATCACAATACTGGATCACGCCTACATATCACAATACTGGATCACGCCTACATTTCACAATACTGGATCACGCCTACATATCACAATACTGGATCACGCCTACATTTCAGAATACTGGATCACGCCTACATATCACAACACTAGATCACGCCTACACATCACAACACTAGATCACGCCTACACATCACGATACTGGATCACGCCTACATATCACGATACTGGATCACGCCTACATATCACGATACTGGATCACGCCTACATATCATGATACTGGATCACGCCTACATATCACAACACTAGATCACGCCTACATTTCACAATACTGGATCACGCCTACACATCACAATACTGGATCACGCCTACATATCACGATACTGGATCACGCCTACATATCATGATACTGGATCACGCCTACATATCACAATACTGGATTACGCCTACATTTCACAATACTGGATCACGCCTACATTTCACAATACTGGATCACGCCTACATATCACAATACTGGATTACGCCTACATTTCACAATACTGGATCACGCCTACATATCATGATACTGGATCACGCCTACATATCACAACACTAGATCACGCCTACACATCACAATACTGGATCACGCCTACATATCACGATACTGGATCACGCCTACATATCACGATACTGGATCACGCCTACATATCACAACACTAGATCACGCCTACATATCACAATACTGGATCACGCCTACATATCACAACACTAGATCACGCCTACATTTCACAATACTGGATCACGCCTACATATCACAATACTGGATCACGCCTACATATCACAATACTGGATTACGCCTACATATCACAATACTGGATTACAGCTACATATCACAATACTCAATGTGGTCTGCATGACGCAATACTGAATCTAGCCTATATATTATGATACTGTATCTGGCCTACATATTACAATACTGGATGTGGCCTACATATCATGATACTAGGTCTAACCTGCACATCACAATATAGAATCTGGCCTACATATGCAAAATGTTGGATTTGGAAATATTGGATATCACAATAATGGATAACGTATCATGACACAAAATCAAGCATCTTGACACATGACCTGATATAGGTATTGAGATAGCTCCGTGAAGTTGGCCCCCCACCAAAATGGATTGACTCCAAAACTATCTGGATCGTTTGTGCTTCGTTTGTGCTAGTTTGTGCAGCAAAAATTCGTTTGTGCTGTTATAGTTTTAGAGATATTAATGATTCTTTTATAGGTCATATGAGGTCACCCAGCCCCGAAAATGCTTTAAAGTGCTTTAAAATGCCCCAAATGGTGTCATTCGTTTGTGCTTCGTTTGTGCTGTTTTGTGCTGTAAAGATTTTCGTTTGTGCTGTTATAGTTTTTGAGATATTACAAGATTAATTTTCGGCCGATGACATCATCGTTTTTTTTTTGGCATGAAAGGTTGCGAAATAATGGCATTTAAATCCAGTTAATTTTTGAATAGCCACGTAACTGAAAGTCATGTATATATACTTATATATATGATACAAGAAATATTCAGAAGAAATATTAATTTGCTTACCTAGCAGAGGACCACTGCGCAGATGATTTTGTTTCGCAACCGTTCATGCCAAAAAAAAAAACACGCCTCTAACCTGTCCGGACGTGCGCATCAGCTGGCCGGAAATGAAGCCGTTAATACTGAAAATATTTATTAGTAATATCTCAAAAACTATAACAGCACAAACAAAATTTTTTGCTGCACAAACCAGTAACATATAGTTTATAACCATATTTCAAATATGGTTGGTGTTGATTTTGTTAGAGTTTTAGCACTTTTAGATTATACTTGACATTTAAAAACATTAAACTTTTATTCTATGTAAGAAACATCAGCATCAGTTTAATCCTATTACCTCATATCTGTTTGAGCGTCTCGCCTGAATAAATCCACCCAGCACTGCTTCTCTGCTTTAATCAAAATTGACCTCACACTTTTCTAGTCTTATTAGCTCAATGATTGTTGATGAACACAGACTTTTAAAACAGGAAGATTAGTCAACTTTTAATTCCCCTCTACACCAGCTACCCAATCTGTATGTTCTGACAGCGAAAAATAATTCTAGCTAAATTAATGTCTGTTTTTTTTTCCCCTCACATCTTGTGGTTTGAGGTTTCCACAAATTCTCCCCGAGACAAACATCAAAGATCCTCTAAAGCTCTTTACAATTAGACGAGGGAGAAGCTTAAAATGGATGATATGCAATTTCAGGCTCCAGAAATTTTTATTTTATTTTATTTTTTACAAGGAAGATAGAAGAAGAAATTGTATATCATACCTGTTTACCTAAATATTTAATTGGATTGGGAATGGCGTAATTAGTCTGTGTTTCAGGCTACTCTGGAGAGATGGGTTTTTCCACACTATCAAAGAGAATAGTGCTTTTAAGGTAAGAAAACTCCCACAGACTGCCAGCTGTAAAAAAAATGTCTAAAGGTAAACTCTGAAAAAAAAAAATTCAACATGAAAAGGCTTCTTTTCCAATTTATGAGCAAAATATTGAAAAATAAAATGCTATTGTCTTACTGCTATTGCGTAGTGTATCAATAATGCCAGATTTGTGAACAATATTTGGGAGAAATAGCCCTTTTGTGTGCATAGAAAAAGTCTTAGATCTTTGAGTTCAGCTCATGAAAAATTGGGGCCAAAACAAAAGTGTTGCGTTTAAATATTTGTTCAGTATATGTTACTTCCTGGCTTCGTTTTTTTGTCTTTCTTTTAAATGTAATGCAATTGGAAAGTGTCATGTAAACAAATAAATTGACTTATTGATGGACTAATTGATCTTTTAAAAATGAATATTGTGAACTTTGATGGAAATTGTAGTAGCTGTTGTCCTGGTCTAACCTGGCTAGAACGTGCACACCACAAAAAGTTCAAAGAAACAACCATTGTCTGAAACTTTAGATGACATTGTAGCTGTTGATCTCTGAGTAAAGAGCTACATGGTTCAGGTGGTAACATTCCCCATAGATATGCCATACATAGCAGAGTATAAAGGTCTAGTTATGTTAAAGAATAGCCTTACATTAATTAAGCCACAATGCTTTAAAAATCTTGAAAGAAAGCAATACAGGAGACCAGTGCTTAAGGATCCACAATAGCAGCAAGGTTTTAGAAAGTGCGGCATAATGCTTTTTTGCAGATATTACCAGTTTTCAAGCCTCTTCCACTTCTAATGCCATAACTTGTGCATCACAATGATTATTGGAGACACCGGTAAACATGCCAAAATCAATCAGGAAGATGATAATAATAAGGAACTCAAAAAAAGCAATGTTCTAGCTATTACCTTAAAATGATTATCAATTGGGGTCTGGCTTAAACCATTCAATAAATTGTGCTCTAGATGCACCATAGAGTGGCATAGATGTAACATCACTCTAAATATTGATATTATTTTTAAACTGAGGTATGTTTTTTCCACTCTCAAAAAGCCAAAACAAACATACATTTCTTCATATTCATTCTTAAATATCACACACTGACCTTGGCCCTGATCAAGTTTCAGTCTCTGTAAGTCTCTGTACCCAACATGTTCTCGTGGTCATTGTGGCTGATCTCAGTCTATTGTTGTTGAAGACTTATTTCTGGCTTTTTACTCCAGCATACAAGTCCATGCAAAAATGGAAACTAGAAATGTCTCCATAAAACGTGCATTGTTATTGTGGCATAAATAATAGCAGGAAAAGTGCTTCTCTCAATAAAAAAGATCTGTCGTAGAAAATGAAGCTGGCAGCCATTAGCAAAGGGCACGTCCTCCTTTGCATTTGTCTTTGCAGATACTGTAGATTTGAAAAAAGAAGCTGCAGACAGACAAACAAACCCCAAGAGTGACAGGAAAAATGCGCCGGCAGACAGATAATCACAGATAATCACACACCCAAACAAGTCTCAGTCAATTCAGCATGCACAGAAACATAGATGGAGAGGTGCACTGTGGGGAAAAAAGCATTTCCAATGACAGTAAAAGCTCATATACGGACATTGTTAACTGCTGCGTAAACACCAGCCGTAAAGAGCAGGGGAATATATGTGACACTCATCAGTATATGTGTATACAAAGGCAAAGCAATTGTTGATTATGAAAAGAAAGCACCACTAAAATTCAAATGGTCAAGGTTGCAAACATACAGATCATAAAACTAAAATAAAAGCAGCTAATAGTTTTAATGTACATATGTGTCGCTAAAGTGAACTGGAGTTGAACTCTGAGAGGAAAAAGGACAGTTTTAATTTGATTTCTAATGTGTTTCCTAGAGCTTTTCACCAAGCCTTCCACTGTCAGCACTTAGCAATATATTTACATACACACGAGTCGCTAATAACCCGACGACGTGACATTTTTCTCACTCTTTTACCTCTCAGTAACCTCACACCCAGTTTCATTCACCAGAAATCAAGTCAGACTGCTGCTGCCTCCTTTATTAAGGCTGTCTTTTTAATTTTTCTGTATTATCTGGCAGTGATCAAGAGTTGATTTGTTTTAAACATTTTCATACATTAGGAGGAAAACATATTTGTTGATATAGAGACTGACTTTATTCTTCACCCATGCCTTGTTCTTAAAGGCAACAGTAGGTTATTGGTGATAGTGGCGTTCTTTAGAAAGCTGAAATATGCTCGAGGAGATGCTAAAGCACTAACAGTGCCACACAAACGGCGCTCAACCTTCTCCTACCACCACCAAACACACCTCTACAGTCACACACATTCATACACCAGTGCTACAGACACTGGAGGCAAGGTGGGTTAAGTGTCTTGCCCAAGGACACAATGACAGTATGAACTGTGGGGCGAGCGGGAATCGAACCTACTACCTTCCGGTTGAAGGACGGCCGCTCTACCACTGAGCTACTACCGCCCCAAAATGCCCTCAATAGCTTCCGTATAGGAAGACTTACTCTCTCTTTTCAAAATAATGGCAGCACACGTAGGTTTTAAAAGTACAGTATGCTCTAAAGAAACACAACATACAAAAACAGCTATAAAAATTGAAGTAGACTATTTATTATTTCACAGGTGTTTTTGCTTAAAGGTGGAACCTTAACTTATTTGTCAAAAAACTCCTTTGACATGGGAAATTATATTCACACATGGAACCTGAATATCACATGCCATTTATGTATTTTAGTCATTTTTATGAGTTTAACGACCGTCTGTGATCATAATTATCCAAATGACAGATTCATCATATTTCAGAATACCTCAGATGTTATCATAGATAGTATTCATAGAGCACAAAGAGGGAGATTATGTTATTAATTACAGCTGGTCTAATGGGCAGATGGGAGCCAGAGCGCTGAGCAACATGGCCGATCGAGTGGAGATAAGCAGCGTCCTGGGCGTGCTGCAGCCTGCTCACACTTAATGATAGCTGCCGCGTTGATTGCTCTGAAGCCAATTATGCCGCGAGGTAATTGGGGTTGATTGCTTTGAGGCCAATTACGTCCGTTTGCACTCCCTGCCTGGATTTTCTGTGGCGGCGCATGAGGTGCCAGTGTTCTGTGTGGTCAGATCCAGCGATAACATCCAGCTCCTGTTCCATAAAGACTAACAATTTAGAGGTGATATAAAAAGTTTTCTTGGTTTAAAAGTGCTGACTCAGCAAACATATGAGAACAATTAAAAGTTCAATTACTGACAGAAGCTACAGGTTACACAATAATTGTCTTAAAGTGCTCGTTAAGTTGTGTGGTCCTACAGTAGTTTTGCATTATGTTCTATTCAAGTTGAGTGAAGGGATTAAGCTACAGACAGTGGGTTAAAAAGCTATTAGCTACAGATGTGGAGCTAAAGACCAAGGGTTAGAGAAAGTGAGATATTGTCATTGAGCTGTTGTAAGTTAACTATAGACAGTAAACTATAGTAAGTAAACTATAAATTGTCTCTGAATTCAAGTACCTTGAGGTGACACTTGATTCCACTGTGTTTCAAGAGCCACATTAAAAGAATATCTGATACAGTGAAATTCATTTCATAATACTTGGTGCTGCTAGAATGTTTTTACATTCAATGATTCTGTCACACATTGAATATTGTATTACATGTTGGTCATTGGCAGGTGTTAAATAGAATCACTCAGAAAAATCATTAAAGGTCTTTGACAGAAAACTAATGTCATTTTACGTTTGTAACATTTTGAATAAGGACAACTTAGTGAGCTTTAAGAATAATAATAATAAAAAAAGATTTACAAGGTGTTACATGGACTTGCCCCACCTCTCATGTCTGACCTTCTTTAAAAAAGGTCTCAAAGTGGTCTCAGGACCAGGGCCTCCTCTAGAAGGTGAGGTCCCACGCAGAAAAAAACAGCTTTTGTACAAAATGCTCTTTCTGTAAAGGCCAGTAAGATCTGGAACAGTCTTCCTCTCTCCATAAGGTAGTGTCCCAGTTTACTATCTTTCAAAACTTACCTTACTTTTTTCCCCTCTGCCATCAGACTCCTAAACAGCTGACAGAAGCTTGCAATCATGGACAAAACTGTTTACATGGACACAACTTAACACAGACAAAACTGTTTACATTGATTTACACCTTTGCTTTTGAACATTCATTGACTTTTAACTTCTTATTAATGCACTGCCTTATGATGATCTCTTATTATTATCTTGTTGTGTCCTATGTCTCATTATTATGTTTAGAGACTTCGGATGCAAATTAGCGTTGTTGCTATAATACGTCTATTGTTGTTTTGAATAGCTGTTCATTAATGTGCCCTATCAAAGAAATAAATAAAAATAAAATATTAGACCTTTCTGAGAAGACTTTTGTTCATAAAGTCCCAGTGTTGTGCTTGGTCACATACAGTATACTAATCTTAAACCATGACTCACAATTTGGCTTGTTTTCCAGTAAACTTCCTCTTTGACTGTGTCTAAATGCGCTCATTATTTGGTGTGGTTCTATAGTAGGTGCCATTACTGTACATTCAAGCTGCGCCGAGCCCTAACACTGGGCTTCAGACCCGGGCTTGGCTTCTTAAACACTGCCGCTCTATTCACAGCTTGCATTCAAATGAGCTGCAGCTCGACGGAAGACTTATTAACTTCAAACTGGCCCCGTCTTCGCTGAGATTTTGGGACAACTGCCTCCTGTCACCGGCCCAAACAGACTTCAGTATCTGTGTGTTTACAAAACCAGCATTTAAAACTCGCCAGCTCTGTTTTGTGCAACTTTATTTTTTGCTAACTGTTAATATAGCTTTCAGTACAAGCTGTTCTGCTTCTACTGGGAATACGTTTCGTGAGAACAGCTGCTGCGTTGGACTAAAAGATATATTTCAGGCAACACAATAGGGCTTTCATAACAGTGGCACTTCTGCATTTGCACAGAATGGATTACATATCATATTTACATTTACATAACACACTTCATACTTTTCTTGTGCTTTTCCTGTTCGGATGTTGCTTAGTGTCAGATCCTATTAATTAAAAATGTGAGCTGTGCGTTCCAAGTGGAGTAACTGTGAGTCCTGATTACAGCTTGTTCAGTAGCGCTCCGTGCTCAGGTATCCAGTGTTCTTTCACTTATGTTGTCCTCTCCAGGGCTCACATTGTGCACATATCACTCAACTAAAGTAAACTGTTTTGAATAGACAACGGGCAACTCTTGTATAACGTTGTGTGTGATTTGATGTGGAAGATAAAATACTCAAGGTTATTTGAGGGATTTGGAAGAGATTTAACTTTTTTTCACCAAATAATTTGATAAAGAGACACATATTGCAGCTGGAATGTTAAGATTTATGTTTTTAAGTTAAAAACTTTTAGCCACTAGATGACGCAGATCCCTCTACAGAATGTCTGTGTTAGTTTCTGAGAGGAAACTACCCAAAACCGACAAGTTTGGAAGAAAAAAAGGGTCATTTTAGTTTATTCTGTCCAAATAAAACTCTGTTTTTTCTTTTTGCCACATTTCAAATTTCCATCTAGGACTTCCTTACAATTGTAAATCCATGGTTTAAATGAAGAGCCTAGGCTTGGGTGAGAAGACAGATCCAGCTGAAGTGAAGAGGTAAAGGGGGAATAGATTCATGCAAAAGAGAAGCAGCAGCAGGAGGAATAGAAGCGTGGGATACAAATAGCTCGGTGCTGTTTCCCACCGGAGCTGGGCTGATGTAATATTTAGAGGTACAAGGGCCAGCGGTGTCACCTCCACTTGCTTTTAGACCTCTCGGAATAGCAGTCAAACAGTCCTGCAGTGCAAGAGCGCAGCGCAGCACACAGCTGACAACCGGCACGAGCAAGACGGGTTAAAGACTCTTTATGGAAATCAACTGTGTTTACCACCAGCAACAGTGTTTTCAAATGTCTCTGATATGCATTTATATAATGTAACAGAAGAAAATGACTGAGATTTTTGCATTACAGAAATTCTTGTCAGCAGAATTTTGTCATTTTTTAATAATACAATATTTGCAGATGGGTTGCTTTCAAAGTCATAACTAAATCCAGATTTAGCTACATTTTGAAATATCACATTGAAAATTTAGAGAAACAGAAAATCTGCAAAATGGTTGTCTTCTTGTAAAAAATAAATTAACCGTTAAAAGTAAAAAAGAAAATTTTATCCGGTAATATCTTTTTACTGATGACCATAACACATTATGACAAAAGTAAAATAGCAATACTTTTCAGAAAATTGCTAAAGAATTTTACTTTATACTTTTAAAAAACAGGACTGATTAAAAGTAAATGAAATTAATGTTGAACAATTAAATATGACACAACCTTTAATTTTCCAAATTGAGATCTGTTGCCTCTTAATAAATAATTGTAAGTGAGTTGTGATGTGAATGTTAAAGTGAAGGCTTTTGTCATGAAACAGCCCCATGCCCAGAGTTACACAGCGTATCTGTTTTTCTTCAAAAAACGGTTTCTCTGTTTCATATAAAGGAACCAGTACAAATTTAAGCTATAATTTTACTGTCATGATTATGATAGAGCGTATATTTGAACAAAACAAAATTTGATTTCTGTTGGTTTACATACTTTCCCACTCCAGGTCTGAAACTAAATTGTCTATAGACACACTTTTGAAAAGGTTTTATGTCCTGCCCATTGCCCCAACCTACCCCAACATCCTGGAAGTTGTGTATTTTTGACATATTTTAAAATTTTCAACTGCGCATTTTGCTGGAGACATGTTTTATTTATGCCCTCTTATGGTAACTATAGAATCTCATTCCAATAACACTTTAGATTGGGTTGCCATCTATTTTCCATCTCCTACAGTAATCACTTGACTTCACAACAACTAAACATATTTATCTCCTGAGTGCTCACAGTTGCAATTAAAAACAATCATTCCAGAGCCTGTAAGTGCACGCTCACATAAGTCCACGACGCACATGTACAGACCCGTCCCTTTAACAGCGCTGTGTGGATGCTGGAAGTGAGATGAGATATGATTTAACACATCACTTCTCGGCTTTACCTAATGCTATTTTTAACTCTCAGCAGACAATTATAAAGAGGCACTAAAAGTGTTTTATTGTTAATGAGAGAACAACGGAGGCATTTCACAGTAAAAGTGTGAAATAGCTTTCTGTTTATATCTGACTAAGTGTAAAAGAATAATATTATAATACAATTATTTTCCAATAGTTATAAAGAAAGATTAATGTATTAAATTTAATTCTATTTTAAGGAAGTTTTTAAATAAGGAAACACACCAAAAGAGCACTTTCTTTTCCGGTTCTTTTGAAGCAATGTAATTTCTCTTCCCATAGTGCAATGGCTATGTAACGTTTTTTGCTTTCCTGGCACCTCTTAGAAGAACGAGACAGTAGTCATGAAAACCAGTATAATATGACCTCAACACCCCTTTTACCTTTGTCTTTAAAAAGTAGACATTCAAATCCATAAAGAGCCATTTATAGCTTTTTTTCTATTACTTCCTGTTCCTACAGCTGCCTGCTGTGGACAAACTAAGGACTGCTAAAACCATTATAAATAAATGTATTTAATTTCTGAATGTTTTTAAGTAAATCTATTTATAAGTTTGTTCATTCTGTAAATATCTGTGTATCATTAGCAGTTTATTTTATATATTTTTTGAAAAGAAACTTTAATCAGTGGTAACAATGATTAATAATTGATATCATACAAAAGATCTGACATATTTTTAGAGGGGGTCAATTGCGCTACTGAAACAGAAATCCGGCCTTAGGCCGACAGGGCAGTTTTGTTGAGAGCACAATGAAAAAATGATACATGGATTGTTTAACTCTTCAACTTTGAGTTATAAGTTTGGACTCTTTCAAACTCTAAACTGATATAGGCATGAAATAAATCACGCTCACAATCCATCCTTAGCCATAATAAATACAAACAAGCAGCTGTAACACAACACTACCATGTTAAGTTATATTTTGCACACAGTTAAGGAATATTACTTGTTGGTCATCTCATCTCTATATTGCTGCTTTAAAATGTATCTATGATTTGACCTCAGTTGGTATATGTTGTATACCACATTTTAAATAATAGATACAGATAGTAAACACACAGAGAGACAGAGATTACATGAACTTTGGAGCTCCTGGCCCTCGGGACTTTTCAGCGCCTCCCTCTGCCTCAAATTGTGTGTGAGAATGTGTGTTTGAGCGTGACAACAGGCCCTTTCATAAGGTCTTGGCCTTCCTCTTCCTCGGGTGCAGGCTGCACGCTGGCTGCCTCCGGAAAGACCTACATCTTCTACTCTTTTATATGCATTTCCTCCACTTTCTGTCCTGATAGTCCTATTTTGAAAGCTTGGTTTTGTACCTAGTTTTCTTCTTCCCTTGACATCTTGGTCTTATTCACCTCTTTACCTCCTGTCATCTTATTTTACAGCTTACACCTTGCAACGTTCTCCAGCTCCATGCACACACAGTTCCATGACCTTTGTATGTTTCTACTAACGGTTACATAAGCAAAAACCCAATCCTGCCTTTTATTAGCAACATGTAAGTGGACAATATGACATTTTCTCTGGCAGTGGTTACATACCAATAACGTTTGTAATATTTGTGCAGACCAACAATTTATAGACTTGTGCAGTCAGATTCTTGATGAATGTTCACTAAACCCAAATAAACTATAAACATTTTTCCACATTTTTGCAAAATTACGTTGAAAAAGTATTGGAATTAGGGTGGATATTACTACGAAGCTTCAAAAATGTACAATACAACGTCAGTTCCGTCACATGATAAGATGAATTAACTTTAATATACAAGTCCAAAGGAGCATCTCCACAGAAAAATAAATAAACAATGTAATTTGTCAAGAAAGCAACACAAGAGACGGAGATAACCTGGTAATTGTGTAACAGAGATGCACTTTGCACAGTCATCTGCTCAAACCACGTACATTATTTAGCATCTCCTCTTAATCTCGTGTTCCCCTCCATCACTCAACATGTCTCCGGTCATATCTCCGTCTCTCGGTTGCCATTTTGCCGAGCCGAAGCTGTCTCCTTGTCTGTCTCCGAGTCACCTTGAGAATGTGAGTGTCCATTAAGGCTTTCAGCGTTTCCTGGAGCATGGCACTCTCTGAGCTTTTCTGGTTTTACATGATTTCACCCGTCACTGAATCCTCTCACCCCGACATAAAAACATCACAGAGTGCAATCTTCACAACATAGAATTTCACACTTTAAAAAATACATTTGCACTTATTTTATTTCACAGATTTTTTTTTACAACCTTTGACTTTGTGACTTTGGAAATGTGAAGTGGCTTATTGTCCATGAGACGTCAGCACTATACTGCCGTCTTTGTGGCCGTGTGTTTGGACCTGTCAAAGAACTGTCACTTCATGTTGTGTTACTGACAGAATAATGTACTTTTTATGTTTTTTAATTGCTTTACAAATGGCACAAGACGTTTAAAAGTGATGTTCTGGATTTCCAA
Source organism: Perccottus glenii (assembly GCA_024416835.2). Classification (NCBI taxonomy): domain Eukaryota; kingdom Metazoa; phylum Chordata; class Actinopteri; order Gobiiformes; family Odontobutidae; genus Perccottus; species Perccottus glenii. The sequence continues at coordinate 29,805,523 of CM044556.2, read as the reverse complement.
GAGCTATTTGTCAAAGGTACTTTCTTTTATAAATCTGAAGGTCAACTCTTTCAACCAAGACTTTCTGTTGCATACAGTAGACAACATTTTTTTCCTTGTTTTCTTAGATCCGGTCATTATGCAGGAGAGAGGTTAGGGTGGTGGATGGGATATAAAAGACAGGACTTTGTGGGAAACCACAGAAAGTGTAAGCCGAGACAAGTTACGCAGATCTACTCTTTAATATATATGACCTTTAGTGTCTGTTTAGGTGTGGGTCTTGAGTTCTTAAGCCGCCGATACTATCTTCAGAGATTATTTTATGTTTCTTTTACTATTTACATTTACATTAAAATTATTCTAAATAATGTTTAGAGAAAAAAGGACATGCAGGTGATTTTAAAGGAAGGTCAGTTTTGGTGAAGTTTATTCAAATCAATGGATTATTCCAAAAATGTAATGCAAAAAGGAAAAGAACTAAATGATTTCATATTTTTCTACAGGTGCTCAAAAAGGACACACTGAGCGCTACTGGAGAAGTAAAGCCATGTTACTTTTTGAGGACATTTTGGTTAAAGTTTATTTTATTTTTTAAATAGTGAAATTACCATGAGTTTGTTCACAGACAATAACATGTCCCTGCAGGGCTACCATCATTGTTTACATGTAGTTCAATATTTAAAATAAAATCATTTAAACTAGTCTACATTGTCAAGTTTGTGCCTTTTATTTTTTGCTCTTTAGCCCAAAGTGCAATAACAAGTAAAAAGTATTTACAAGCTGCATAAAAACGTGAGTCCCTTAAGTTTGACATATCTCATTTACAGTCTCTCTATCGCACTGTCACACAGATATTTTTGATCAGGTTCTTCTCTACGTGGTTGCCAAACACTGTAATTACCTCCATTCTCACCATTGTTCCCATAGCAACAATTATAATCTGATTGCCAATTTGTCCCTGTGCATCCACCATTATGGTTCATTTTTTTGTGCTACAATTCTTTTAGGCCCGGTGATACATGCTTTGTCTTTTTATGAGAGACAGAGTGTTTAACAAAAGCTCTGGGAAAATAAAATAAAAATATAACATTTACAGAAGTTTACGTGCCCATAGCCACTTATATTTACATTTACATTTAGTCATTTAGCAGACGCTTTTATCCAAAGCGACTTACAAGTGAGGAAAACAATGGAAGCAATTTTAACACAAGGTACAAAAAGCATAAGTGCACAAAAAACTAGTCAGTTTAAACCCATACAAAGCTAAGAATAAGAGAATTTTTTTTTTTTTTTAAAGAAAGGAATCGATAGAAAGGAAGTAGAACTCAGTGTTTGTCAGTCAGGTGTTGATGTAAGAGATGTGTTTTCAGGCGTTTTTTAAAGATGGCTACAGAATCTGCTGATCTTGTAGCAGCAGGTAGATCATTCCACCAAAGTGGAACAGATCCAGGTACGCGAGAGTGATTTTTTACCTTTTTGGGACGGTACCACCAGACGTTGTTCATTTGCAGAGCGCAGGGATCTGGTAGGAACGTAGGTCTGTATTAGTGAGTGAAGATATGAGGGTGCAGAACCAGTGGTGGTCTTGTAGGCCAAGAGCATAGCTTTGAACTTGATGCGGGCGTCAACCAGGAGCCAGTGTAACCTAATGAATAGAGGAGTTACGTGCGCTCTCTTCGGTTCATTAAAGACCACTCTTGCCGCTGCATTCTGGATCAGCTGCAGAGGTTTGGTTGTGCAGGCAGGGAGTCCAGCCAGTAGAGCATTGCAATAATCCAGTTTGGACAAGACAAGAACCTGGACTAGGATTTGTGTAGAGTGCTCTGATAGGAAAGGTCTAATTTTCCTAATGTTGTAGAGGATGAATCTACAGGACCGGGTGGTGCTGGCAACATGACTTGTGAAGTTTAGCTGATCATCAATTACCACTCCCAGATTTCTGGCAGTGCTGGACGGTGTAATGGTTGATGGGCCTAGTTGAATGGAGAGGTTATGGCAGGTCCCTGGTTTGGCCGAAATCACAAGCAGTTCTGTTTTTGCAAGGTTCAGCTGCAGGTGATTGTCCTTCATCCAAAGTGAGATGTCACTCAGACATGCCGAGACGCGAGCAGAGACCGTCGGATCGTTTCTTGTGTTCAGTCTAGTCTGTTCTATTGTTTTGAGTGCTTTCACAGCAGAGAACCCCATTTCATTTTTACCTAGACTTTATTACTTACAGTGACAGGGTGGCAGTAGCTCAGTGGTAGAGCGGCCGTCCTTCAACCGTTGGGTGGGCGGTTCGATCCCCGCTCGAAACATTCCGCTCTCCCCACAGTTCATACTGTTGTTGTGTCCTTGGGCAAGACATTTAACCCACCTTGCCTCCAGTGGACAGTTTAACATAAAGGTCCTCAGAGGTGGATAGTGTTTGAGAGTGGTCCCAAGCTAGGAAAAAATGGAGAGGGTTGCATCAGAAGAGCATCCGGCTTAAAAATATTATACTACTACTTTGCTGTGGCGACCCCCAGATGGGGATAAACCAAAAGATACTTACTTTTTTTTGCTTGGTCTAAAGTATTAAGGCGTAATTTTGTGATGCGGTGAAAGTGAAGGAAAGTTGTAAATTCTTGTAATTTTTTCTTTTATCAGCAGATTTCAGGAATAATATTTTAAAATTTGGCAGGGGAAAATCAATTTGGCAGGCGAAAATCAATTTCATGTTGAAGGCTTCTGGTTCAACGTATAATGACCTCAAAAAAAATTTAATCTGGCCAAGGATTTGATGTGGTAAAGCAATAAAGTAGAAAAGTTGAAGTGGTGTGAAAAACTGTCCAAAAGTAAATTTTTCAAAAGAACTTCATGTTAAATGTATTTCCTAAAACCCAAAGCCACAATGTCACTCAGCAAGCCAGTCCACATGGAGTTACAGACTTTCGGAAAACATTTTGAAAAATCATTTGCACCATTCATCGCCTCAGTGTTCCCTCCGTGAGTCTGGCTTTGTTTAACATTAGCCCAGGAAGATAATCAAAAAGTACTTTCTCTTTGTCAGGAAACCCATATAAACTCTCACGAACCGATGCACGCCAACACACTATCAACAAGTAGCAGCCGCCAGTGCGGACAAAAACCGAGACAAAGCCAGTGTCGTAAACAAAGAGCCCATTTGTTTGGACTGCAAAGATGAAGGGCCTATAAAATGTCTTTGCTCAAAGAGAGAGGTCAGAGGTCAAGTGTTTTAGTGCTTTTTCACTGAGTGTGTGTGTGCACTGTTTGTCATGGTGGTCTTTAAGTATCCATTCAGTGCACACAATGCCTTGCACTGGCCCCTACTTATGTTCATCTGGAAGAAAAGCACACACACGAAACGCACAACACACACGTTCATCCTCCCAGACCACACATACGTCAATGTCTTTGTATCTTTCTGGGAACCCTCACTTCCATATTTACTTCTCGTAGCAATAACCATCACAACAGAGCCCTCGCTCTACTACAGTGTTCTCTAAGTGTTTCAACACACAGAATTGTGATATGATTCTTTTTCAGCGCTGTATATACTAGGGCTGCACTGTACATCACAAATTTTTTCACATTTATGCTCTTCATATTTCCATGATTTTGTTCTTTCTGTTCACATTCAATCTATACTCCACCATCGTCCTTAAGTCAAACTGTGCTGTGCTCAAAAAAGTAAAAAAATCCTGGGTTAAACCTGACTGAGTATTTGATTTAGCAAGATTGATTTAATTTGACAAGTGTATTTTTGTCAAGAAAGCTTTTTTTTTACATCAAGTGATTTTTAAAGCAATATTATAGATAGGTATAGCACGTCACATGTTTTTATAGTATTTTGTTTAGTCCTAGTCTCAAACACGTACATTTAAACAAATTTGTCTTTTGCATCAATTCAAAAGGCCAGGAAACTATTTTCTGAGTTTTTAGAACTTTGAGTCTTTTGTAAGAGTTCAAACTTACATGAATATTTGTGCAATCTTCCAGAGACACAATGAAAGTGATTCAAAAACATTGCATAGATATGAATAAGTCACAGCCAAAATAAAAATGCACACAATCTGAATATGAAACAGCGGCTTGTAATACAATTTTGTTGGCCTCTTTTTTAACATCGACGTGTAGGCTTTTCAACTCTGCTCTGTTTCACATTCCGACTCAGAATATTCCTTATTACTTTTCTTTCCACACACACACACACACACACACACACACACACACACACACACACACACACACACACACACACACACACACACACACACACACACACACACACACACACACACACACAGGCTCTTTTCATTGACATCATGGGGTAGGCTTGTTAATCTAGGGTATATTGATGTTGGTTGGACTGTGTTAGGGAGCCTCAATTGCTGTTCAGTGCATAGCACAAAACAAAAGAGGAATCTTTTCTAAAAAGAGATTTCTAAAAATCTAAAAGGATTCAGGACAGGTTTGTTTAAGCTTAAGGTAAATTAGCATTGTTGTTTGCTTACATATGTATCCATCTATCTGGTTCAATAAAGGTTGTAGATTCTCTTTTCTCGATTGCTGTGGTCATACAACAGTGAGGTGGTCAACTTGAATCTTATCTCACTGTGCAACAAACGACCACTGATTTATTACCACATCAAGCAATTGTTCTATTCTTCAGCTCTTGCAGGTGTATCATTGTAGAAAAGTAGAGAAAACCGAAGTTTAACGCCACACAAAAGTAAAATGTGTTCTACCAATAAAAAAATAAAATGTAAGTAGAGACCATTATTTATCTTTCAGACTATAAGGAATAACTTATCTTACACTTGGCTCATGGAAATGTATGAGCTTTTTCAGGCATTCCACATTATTTGATTGACTCATGTATGTCAAACACATACAGAGTCGATAATCCAGACAGCAAGATGAAGTTAAAAGTTTTTAAAGATTTAAACAAGGTGTCTTTGGATGGAATGAAGCGGGAGGTGGGATACGCAGACTAAACAGCAGGGAGGAACAGACATGAGCGAGGTGGCGCGACTAGGGGAGGGGGCTAATGTGAAGACAAGCGCTGTCCCTCGGTGACTCTCGGCGTCGCCTGCGTTGCCAGATTAAACGAGGATAGAAACGGAGCGACGGTGCAAATAGGCGTGGCACCCTGCTGTGACCCTATCAATCAACCCATACATACACTCACAGGGGTGTACTGTACGCCCCCCGCACCAATACTAATGAGCTATTTACACACGGGCTTGTTTGTGCTGCCGTACACTGCTGCCAAAACACACAACGCTTCCATACACTATATTCCACACACATGGGACACAGTGGGAAAAACAGTACACCTTTATCTCTCCAAATCTGGGCTGCACGCATTCAAATGATATGTATCTAGGTTGGAAAGCTGTGCAAATAAATTCATCTGTACCACAAAACCTTGAGAATCTGTACAGTTTTCATCTTATAGCAGGTGGTGTGTTACAGTAGAGTCTAAATGGATTGGAGAGATACAGTTTGTCCGTATGTTTGGAACCGAAAAATACCCGTCCACCTGTTCAAAGCTGGAACAGGGGAGCAGCTGGTGGGTATGACAAACACACACTCCAAAGTTAGCATTTCCAGACCAATCTTAATGCATAATAAACAGACATTTGGGCAACACAGCATCTCTTGTGTTACCGGCTAAAGTTTTTCTATGTTTCCTTTTCTTTGTTACCTTATTCTAAAAAGTGCAGTGGTAGCATGAATTGTGAAGTCATTCAGTCTTTATCCCATAACATGCAGGACCAAAAATGATTTAATTTACCAAGTGCTTTTTGTGCTTTGCTTATATTGTTTTTCCTCATTATTCAAATACTTTTTGTGATATGTTCAATATATATCATACTGGACAATGGCACTATCAAAAGGTTTGTTAGTGTGCTTTTTGACTGCCTCCTGAACTCAACGTCAATAGGCCAAGAAGCTAATTGAGATGGAGTATTGGGAGAACACTGCCAATATCAATAAAAAAGGGGCTTCAGATTAGTGACCTCAGGCTTTGAATAGACTTGTCTAAAAAGTAAATCAGCACACATACAGTTCTTTGGATGTAGATTTTTCCAGTTGATTATTATGTCATTATGCAAGTGTTCATGTTAATATTTTTCCACCATCAGACCATTCTCAAACTCTAGGCAAAGAAAAAACCTTCATAGTTAAAGTATTTATTTAATTTATTAAACAGGAAAGGTTAAAAGCAAAATCAATGCTACAATTAATCAGGTCTGACCAGGAACTGGTTTTCAGCAGGTTCTGCAGCTCAGAAACCAAAGAAAACCACAAACCCAACAAGGACAAAGACACAAAACCCAGGCTAAAAAAAACACCCAAAACATTACAGCCACATGACGTCCACACAAAGAGAGGACTTGTTTTCACCAGAGAACAACAAACGTCTCCAACACTATTAGAATGAGTTAGGCCATTGAACAAATGTTGCTCTATTACATCATGGGAAGAACACGCTACCCACCCGAGATAGACTTTTGTTTCTGTGGCTGTTAAATCTAATCACAAAACAGACTGTATGAGATCAGACCACAGATTGCTCTGAATTTAATACTTCATCACATCTGTTTTTATAAAGTCAGTCCATATGGGGGCTGTCAGTGCAGACATTTTAATAAGGGCATGTTTTTAGTCATAATACAGCTTTAAATTATACTTAATGCATGTGTTATACTAAACAGAGAGTAGATCTGATTGGATTGTAGATTAGTGGGGAAGAGGAAACATCTGGAGAGCACAAAAGACTCTCCACAGCAATTTATTCAATAATAACTTTACGGATCAAAGTTACCATTTACAGAAAATGAATGCACAACAACATATATCCATCTAAGAGCAACGGGCCCAAAAGGAAGGCTGAATTAAAAGCCCCACTCGTGTCTGTGCTCAGAGTTCGGCCTGCAGTACACTGGCATTTAAATAATTTGGATGAAGAGGGAATAAGCCGGGGTAGTGCAATCCTTAAATGATGCATGGCCAGTTAATAACAAAGCTGAATATTAGAGCAGCGTTTTAGTTTAAGGTCAATGCATCTACCCAGAGGTGGTTCAACAACATTAAGCAAAGCTAATTCCACTATCAATAATGTAAATGTTTGCTTTTGTACAGAACTTGTCAGTATAAATGGACGAGAAAGAGGATTTAAAGACGACAACAACACAAAACGTATGTAATGTTTTCTAATGTTTGAAATGTAAAAATTAGAGTAGTGTTGTATATAGTTCATTATTGAACAAACAAAACATTCTTGCAAAAATAAATCTCCTCCAGAACCACTGCACCCCTTTTTCGTATTTCAGTATTGAGATGTCTCTTTGATCCAAATCACTATTTACAGATTAATATGATCTTCTCCGGCTAATACTGTCCATGTTGAAATACCACTGAAGGAATCTCCACCTTCTATAAAATTTTGTCCTTTCTGAGATATGTTACTTATTTTGATGAACATAAACTTTTGTCTCCAGTGATAAAGTCCCATCCACCTCCCCAACCATCTGGTCCATGTAGGAATAGCTCATAAATCATTTCAGAAAAATGTGTTAAAAACAAGATGCCACAGCTCACGTCCGTCTCCTCGGGTGTTCATTTTGCAGAAAAGTACTGGAATGGAAAAAAAATGTAATTTGAAAATTAAAATCTTGTGTGAAGGATGAAAGGAGCGGGGAAGCTGGGATCTATATTTAGAATAATAATATTAAGAGAACAATATGCAGCAGATTGGAGTTGAAGGTCGACTCTTCACTGAGACCGGGCTTGAAAGCAGGGGATTTATAATTGCAAAAAGCATGTGGGGGACACTGTTACTCAGATAATAAGTCATAATGGTTGTGCAGTTTTATCTCATCATTTCTTTGACTTATCAAGAGTTATTTCTGCTCAGATGATGTCAAAGCCATAGACTGTGAGTTTACAAATAATTCACTACCACTAAGTAGCTTCAATAATAAAAGGCTTACTAAATGAACCAGGTAGTATAACATGTATAATCCACTTTGACACTTGCTCGAATTCTGTTGTTAAATTACTTGTTATTATACGTTATGTAAAAGAGATACATTACAATGAGTTCTGGGACATGAGCATCTATGTTTCTAGAGTGTTCAAAAACAAGCTGTACTAAAGCTTTAAAGATTCCAGTAGATTTGTGTAACCTGGCCCAATGTTATAACCTTGGCTGCAGCTGGATTCTTGCGAGATTTGGGAGTTTCCAAACTCGGTTAAAACCCTCTTGTATCGCGCCAAGGGAACCGTTTAAGTCAAACCATGGGCTCACCTCTTGTGACCAATGATGTGGCAGCACAAACAGGAAGAGGCGGGTTTTTAATTTGACAAATGCAACAAGTGTTCTCTTCTCCTCTTTGTTATCAACATGGCTACACTGAAAGCGTTAGTGTTGATGCTAATGTTTTTCAGCATCTTTTCCCAATTTTCTGGAAGGTTGCAGCGGTTTGTTGTTTCTTCAAATCTGCTGCTTTCTGGTTATGTCAAATGAAAAGTTGCTATGATTGGCTAAAACTAGTCTCATGGTAGGATGACACTAGTCGGTGCTTCATCCAATCAACACAAGTTTCCGACAGAAGGTGCCTCCCCTTTGCAAACGCTTTCAATGGGAGCCTTCCCAGATGGTTCTGTGAAACAGTGGTAATTAGAAGCTCAATGTAAGTCGTTTTGGATAAAAGCGTCAGCTAAATAAATGAATAAATGTAAATGTTATAAAGCAACAAAAGAAAAATAGTAACATTGCTTAAAGACATCAAAACCAAAAAGCACATGGTTAATTAGCATACATGCAGTAAATACAACATAAGTTATATGTCCTTAGCAAAAGTGTGTTCCTTAACTTCCTCTTTAATACATACAATACCACAACATTAATGCAGTTCAAATTGTTTCTGTTCATGGATTTTGCAACAGCCCTTTTTTTCTGGTCCTATTATTTTTTACAGCCTAGGTTCTGCTACATAACTACGTCTTTATTCTTGAACTTGACAACTGTTTCTCTTCATCTCGGTAATGGCCGCCCATGTGCTCGGTCTTGGCCTGTCTCTGTTTCTTAGTTCTAACCTTTTTTTCCCCCTTTGTAACTGTCTCCTCTAACAACCGTGCTTCCATGGAGGATTTATGATGGTGACAGCCTTAAAATTGACTGGAATGGAAAGCAATATTTCAAAGGCTTTGTGAAAGGAAAGGATTCTGCTGTCAGTGTTTGTGTATGTCTTCATAATACTTAACTATATACATATATTTAGTATTTGGTTTTAACACTCCCAAGCAACTATTACTTTATAAAAGCTTTCTCTATTTAAACACCCCACTCATCCACATTTTCTCATCCAATTCTTGGTACAATCAGTCAGTCAGCAAAGCATACTCCAAATTGTCTGCGACGTGAACACCTCACAGACAATCAATACGCCTTTAATTCATCGCTCAAAGATAATTTCATGCTCTCAGAAGTCCATTGGTTATATTAATACATCTATTAAGGCATTGGGCTATGAACTTAATATTACTCAGCCTCAGAGGGGAGTGGAGGAAGGGAGGGGTGTTGACCGGGGCCATATCTCTGCGTGTTAAATGGACGTTTAAACTGTTAATCATCGCGCTTAGCTTCCCTTTCAGATGAGGTCCAGCTCTTTAATGGCTAATAAGAGTCTAGAACAGACCGGCGCTGCCAAAAAAGACACACACACAAGGGCTACGTCCAGATGAATACATTTAAAAAGACTTAATTTAGGCTGTGTTTTAAGAAGTGTCTTCAACACTTGGAGGCTTTTGAAATAGCTGCAAACTGTTTTAGCTCCATTAAACATCTACTTAGTGCAAACATTTTTATGTTTTTTAAAGCTTTCCAAACTTAGTGCAATCAGTCAGGCTTGTGTCAGTGAATTCAAGCTGGTATTGTAGTTTTGAGAGAAATGGTATTATCTTTATTTTCAAACAGTCTCTATTCTGCTCCTATTCTGCTTTTTTACAATTTGTCTTTTGAAAGTCAGATCTCTTTCTCCCTTTTAAATAAAAGGTCTACAAAGCTCCTAAGATGATTTCTGGAACATTTTTCCCTGTAATTGTGTCACCTTCTCTGGAGTTCCATCAGGATTTGTAGAGGTCAAAAATATCTGGACTACATCAGACAGCAACAGGACTTGAGCAAAAAAACTGTGTAAATTCCAAAACTTGCGTCCAGTGTCCAGAAAGTAATAAAGAACCTTACATCTATGTGATTCATTAGTTCAGTCACAGGCTTAGTTTTCTATAATAATACTCGTCTTAACAACAGTTACCATGACTAATGCATTCATGTGGTCCCTGAAGGTCAGCGTTTCCAGATTAAGAAGACATTTTTTGTTGTGTTTAAGTACTTTAATCTGGGAAAGTTTGTTTAACTACACAAAACACGGAAAGCTTGAACACACACATAGAGTCTGAGTTAATATAATGCCCAGTGTATGGTCAATGGGAAAAGTTGTAAAATCAAACAGTACAAGTCCATTCTCAGCCCAATGGAGTCCTCTGTGCCCAAGACAAAAAAGAAAATCAAGAAGAACAAGGTCAAAAAATGTTCAACTTCACAATGTGCTCTTAAGACTAGTCTCAAGCCCTAAACCTTTCTAAAGAAGTCCAACCAGACAAAGTTCCAAAAAGGTCTGTGTGCGTCATTACAACCTCAAAAAATATAGGCTAAATGAACAGAAACCGACATTTTTTCACATAAGCCGGAAACAGACGGCTGAAAGAAGTTGATGAAAAGAGTAGTTCTGATGCTTCTGTCGAATGATGAGTCATCTCCCACGACTGTAATGACAGCTATCAGTCTTTCCGCTCGAAGCACTCAGGCTTATTATTGCTTAAGCTTTTTTAGTGCATTGTGCTTGGTGCATTGTTGAAATCCAGAAGCAGCGTGGAAACGTGCCGCCCAGCATCTGTTTCGTGAGTGACTGACGAGTGATCTTTGTGCTGCCTCTCTCCTTTTAAGACAGTCCTGACAATATAACCATGTGTTTGGTGCAAGAGCAGTTTTATATTCATGTTCAGGATGGGAGTTTGAACATTTTGAGCTATAAATCATTGAAAAAATGTTCTTAAGAGTTCATACTTTCTGGAGGTAGTTTAGCAAATGTTGTTCTACACACTACGTTTCTGTGATTCTCGAACAGATTTATTTCTGATTCTTGTGCCAAGTAATATAAAAAATGTTCTGACTTCTCTCTCTGTTTAGATTAACATTCTTCACATTGTTTTGGATGTAATATCATATCAGGGGCAATTTTCCTTGTAATCTGGACATAGCTTTAGTACTTTGTAGACAGTGGTTAAGTTCTGTGTTACTGAAAATATCATAAAAAGCTATAGTCAATAGCTAAAAAATTTACTTTAAATCTTTTTGTTTTTTGATGCTTGTTTCACAAATAAATAAAAAAAAAAGCATCATTTTCAATAAATAAAAAACTGTCCAGATGTGGGACCTAAAATTGTTAGTGCTTGTGATTGAAAACCTTTTTAGACACAACAGTGTGGAGGGCATTGTGCATGTGACTTCTTGTTCTAAAAACAAAGTTTAAACCAGTTTTTGTTTCACCAGACTAAATTTAAACGTTCGAGGTTGGTTGTGGATGTTAGAGATTAAAATAGGTCAAGTTTTTGTGTTGAACTGTGATTGCTATGGTTGTAGAAAGGGAACATGGGAAAAGCATTATGTCAGCGTGTCCTCTCAAAGATACAGAGACAGGCGTGTCTGGATGGTGTGTGCGGTGATGAGAGGTAGTGTGGTCCGCTGTCAGAGGTCTTTAACTAATGTAGTGTCAGGTCAGGCTTAGAGTGATAATGAAAGAAGCAGGCCGTGGCAAGTCACTGGGGGGTCATTCTGTGTGTCCCGCTCTTACACTCTTACACACACACACACCTGGCTTCTATTACACACGATACTTCAGTGCACATTTGGTCACACACACTAGTTTTGGCGGACAGTGTCTCTCCTGAAGGAGGTGTGGTGGATATACATAATGTACAGGCAGCATGCAGATATTTAATGCACTACATTTACAAAAATACCCACCATTTAATCCTTTACAAAGCTTTTCTAGCAACAGTGACCTGTGTTATAATCACAGGCAGAAGGAGTGTCAAGTCTTTTGAGGTCTGGGATTTGTTGGAGCTCACAAAAGGCCAACTTTTCACTTTTTTTTTTTTTTTTTTTGGGGTTGGGGGATACTGTTGTACAATTTCTATTACATCTAATAGAAAAGTTAAAGGCACTAATGGAAATTAGTCTTATGCCTTGAATTGTATTATCTATTTTCATTTTTAATGTCATTAAAAAGTGCAAATTTAAATACCACAAGTCGTATGTCTTTAAAACATTATTGTATGTCACTCTTTTCCTTCATAATGTGCAGCTTTAGTTTCCATCACTAACATGTGTCTGGGCTTTTGAAATAAAAAAATTGGAAATTTGGAAATCATACCAATCTGAGTTATGTCTAACAGAATAAATGTATATGTCAACATTGTACAGGAAGGTTTGGCTTAATCTCTTTTTATATTAGATGAGTGCCTATGTGACAAGCTGCCTTATATCAAATGGATAATAACCTGTTAATGAATAATCTTAATATAAATTGGAAGTTTGTCCCATCAGTTCAAACACCTATACATTTTCATTTTCTCACAAACACATGCAGAAACAGTCTATTTTAGGTTTAGAGAATACTTAAACCTAATTCTAGGAGCATTTTTTGCAGTTATCATTGTCTTTGTGGGCCTTGTGTAATTTATTAAAACATAATTAGTGTTAACACTCAACCACATGCCAGGTATGAAATTTATTTTCTTTCACAGTGTGTGTGGACAACACCGCCTTGATTCCAGATAATTGTGTAAATGAATATATGATTATTAAACAGCAGTTGACTTCTCTGTAAAAACAGTAATGACAGTTATTGGTTTGTATTAAGCTGTGAGAAAGTCTTTAGTGGGTCGGGTGACATTCAGGTAATTGCTTTGAGTCTACAAACAGGAGATGAACCGAATGAGTGCACTAAGAACTCTCTGCTGTAGTTCTGTAAGTGCAGTATAACATTAGATCGACCATTAGCTAAAGAGACGTTGACACAGGGCCTGACCTCGCTACACAGCATTTACAAACAGATGCATACATGCTTTCACACAGTGGCACTGACATTCTACATTCCTGAACAACCATTCACGTGTTTGGTGTTGTTTAATGAAGCTATTTTCAACTAATGCACATCATTAAAATCACTTTGAATAAGGCTTATTTATTCTCAACCAACAAAAATTACAAGAATAATAATCATTGGGTCTAAATCTCTGTCTCTCTCTCTCTCTCTCTCTTTCTCTCATATATATACATATTTATTTATTTATTTATATATATATATATATATATATATATATAATGATAAAAAATGTAAATGTCGTCACAACTTCACATAAATCTGTAAAATAAACTAAAAGTATAACAAAATTAGATTAATTTATACTATTATTAATTATTATTATTTTGGATTAATTAATTTTCTTATTGAGTTAGTATTTTATTCAATAAGGAAAAAACACTTTAGTCTTAAGCAAAACAAGGCATAAGACTAAAGTGGTCTTATTATTATTATCTCTTAATTAACTCAAACTTAAAAAGATTAATTAAAAAGATTAATATTTACTAAAATATTTTCTTTATGTAACATAAAACCCTTTACCTGGGATTTTTTGTTAGACCTAAGATTTAAAAACAAAGCCTACAGTAAGCCTGAGAGGGAAAGCACGTCCTCCTTTCCTAACCCCAGTCAACCAGGCCATTTTGTGATTGGGCTTAATGACCCTATAAACAACAAAAGGCCTTTCAGAGCTCTTGTTTGGTCGTCATTTGCTGAATTGCACATTAACTCCCACAGGAAGTTGTTAATGGCAAAAACCTGTCCTGATAGGTCAACAGCAGCTGAAAAGGTTCCCCAAACCAGGAAGTAATCAGGTGCTGATTATCAGCATGATGCTGGGTATAATTAGACCTCATTTGATTGCAGCTTTGCTCTAACTGTTGTGCCAAGAATATCAATCCCACCTTTGATAAAAAAAAAAAAAAAAAAAAAATCTAGCTTTGTAAACTTTAAACACTGCTAAAATATTAATGGTGAGATTTTGTGAAGCTTAGAAACACTACCTGCAATGATGTCTTTTTAATACAACTTCATTTATAAAAGTGCTTTATCTAAACCCTTGTTTCTTCACATGTTGTGCACTGATGATGTTTGCATCTACAAAGCTGGATCAACAGTTATCAGTGGAAACTTCAGCCATGTTGAAGCAGAGGCAGGTTTACTTTGGCACACAGCCTTCCTTTCACTTGTTGTTCTTGACATAATAGTGCATGGATATGTAACTGTCCAGATGGGAAAACATTGTTCAGGACTTTGTGAGCATCCCAAAAGATTCCTTGATGCAGCCAACACTGGAATAGGTACTTATCTGCCACCATTGATTCAATGTAGACAAGCCATGGCCAACACAGCAATGGTCAAATGGTAGTTTCCCTTTTTTGAATATATTAAAATACTCATAATAAAGCCTAGATGATGTCTAAATGAAGCTAAAAGACAGTAAGAAATAGGTGTCACATCTTAACATTCTCACAGCAAGAAGGTTGTGAGTTCAAACCCCAGCCGACTCAAACATTCTCGGTCGACTCCGGTCTTTCTGTGAGGAGTCTGCATGTCCTTCTCGTGTTACTGTGGGTTTTCTCCGGGTCCGGCTTCCCTCCCACCGCCCAAACACATGCATGTACAGGTTAATTGGCAACCATTCAAACACTTGCCATTTTTTCTCTGATAAACTCTGATATTGCTCCACTATTTTTCGCTGCAGCATTGTGTAAATGTCCATCTTGACTTCTGAGAGACACTGCCACTCTGAGAGGCTCTTTTTATACCAAGCATGTTGCAATTGACCTGATAAGTTTCAAATTGACCTCCAGCTGTTCCTTAAATGTACATTTAACTTTTCCGGCCTCTTATTTCTATCTGTCCCAACCTTTTTGGAATGTGTAGCTCTCATGAAATCCAAAATGAGCCAATATTTGGCATTACATTTCAAAATGTCTCACTTTCAACATTTGATATGTCATCTATGTTGTATTTTAAAATATTGAAATTTAAAACTTTTACATCATTGCATTCTCTTTTTTATTCACAATTTGTACAGTGTCCCAACTTCTTTGAAATCGGGTTTGTACATTGTACTTTGTTAGTATAATTGTTAGGTGAAAAGATCTTGTGCATGTATCTGGAATATAGGTACAAACAGAAATGTTCATATTTTATTTTTTGGTGAAATCTGACATAGGTACATTTGATTTGGGAGACTGGGTTAGTTCAAAAACTGTCATCCATGATAAACAGCCTTGTGATGGACTGGCAGCTCTTGTTGTTATAAGCCGCCACACCTGTCAACAGCTGTCTACCTTATCCTCTCCCCATCACGTCGAAGCTCACCGGCTGCAGTGGTGATCAAGCATCTTCAGTAGAATGTCCCACCTACACTTCGACAAACAGACACACACTCCACTCTAAACACACAGGTTCTCTTCACCGTGATTAGCTCAAATGCCAGAGATGGGGTCTTGATAAAGCATCTGCGTTCACAGAGGAGATGTGTTTACACAACAACACCAGGCCTGAATAATATAGAGCAGGGCTTTCGTCACATTTAGAAAAGAATCCTTGGGTACAAAAGGTGTAGAAACTCCTGTAGCATCACTGACCAATGGGTGGCTCTTTTATTTTAGAACATGCCCAAACTTATCAAGTGAATATGAAAATGGAGATAATGTGAGATAATGTGGCTCACTGCCCAAATACTACCTGGTGCTTGCATGAACATAGGAGCTGAGACTAAAACTGTTCCATAAAGACCAGTATGTTCTTCTCTGGGCTAAAGCTGATCATGTAAGACATATAGGACATATGCATCTCTTGTATTTTATGATTTTCATATCCTTAACAATTTGCAATTTATGAAATGCTTACAGTCTTTTTGCCTACAAAGTCAGGCAAACGGACAAACTGCTACAGAAGTTTGTCGTGTTATGCAAGAACCGTTTGTGGGTAAACAACACCTGAATCGATAAGCAGCAGCGGGGTCGTCCTGGGGGAAACAAAATAACTGTGGGCACAAGCCTGAGAAGTGCAGATGAGTATTTGACTGAGCACGAACAGTCGTAGTGGGAACAGAAAGCTGGGAGGGCGGAGCAAGGGGGAAGCAATGACATTAAGTGTGAAATATTTTGAAGAGATGGGGAAAAAAAAGCACGTGAATATTCTGGAAAAGGATGAGACGAAGCCAGTGAATTCTTCAGTTCAACGTGAACGTCTGGGCGGGATACATGCTTCATTTGTCTCACTTCAGACACTGACGAATTTGCGCGGCCATCTTGCCAGTTTCTTTTCCTCTTCGCCGCTCTGTCACTCTGCATTTTAACACTCTAACTATTTCTTCATATTTACTCTTCACTCTGTGCACCCGCCCCCAGTGTTGGATGCAGACAAAGTGAAACACACACACAACTCGGTCTTGACAGAAGCCAGACAGTGCAATTAGGTTTTATTCCAGTGGCCTGCGTCTTGTCAGATCTGATTGGTTCAAACAAGGCATTGACTCATCACAGTGAATATACGCCAGAAAGAACAGTTAAGCCTCGTCTCTAGCAAGCAGTACAATATATTAACTTTTGGAACGGCTAACTGCTAACTGCTAACTGCGTTCTGTCTTGTGTTTTTATTGCGTCTAAAGGCCAAGTGGCTATATAGGTTGTGTTGTGTTAAAAGTGACATCAGAATGGCATAATACAATCTATTTGCCAATACCTTACTTTAACCTTAACAAAGGACACTAATGCAAGACATAAGCATAAGTAAACCTTACAATTCTGTTTGTTGAGGGATTTAAAAATGTAGTAGAACTAAATTCTAATCAGATCATCAGTATTGGTGTTTAACCAATTGGATGGATTGGGTGGGATATAAAAAGCTAGTCTAATCCTTTAGCCTGCTGACAAGTCATAGCTGCTGCCGGGTTTTGGAAGAAGTACTCAAACTTTCAACTTAAGTAGATGCACAAAAAGTGACAAAGGGCCAGATTTACTAAAGTTTTGTGACAAAAGATTAAAGGAAGAGAAAAGTTGCACAACATCCACAGCACAATAAACTTAATTTGAGGAGTTATCAGATTAGATGTAGGTCTTAGCTGATAATTGAGTTTCTGTGAGGAGCCTTTCCTGCTTCGCTAAAATATTCTTTTTTATTTTATTTTTTACAGTAAAATGCAAATTAATGTCTAATAGGATGTAAAAATAACTATAGTATAAAAGATGTAGTGAAGGTTTTACAGTTTGGGAATGATATGGTATTTGAAATGTGACATAGAAAAGTGCTACTGTGTTGTCTTTTATCCCTGGCCTTTTATTCAAATAGCTTATTTTTCTATTTTTATCGATTCATTATCTATAGTACTGCAGATGCCACTGTTGAGGTCATCCATACAAGTACAGCTTATGTAACATGATAACAGAAAATGAAAGGTCTACGCTCATGCTTTAACTATAATTGTTTTTGAAGTACTTGGTGCACAATATTTCATGATCTAACTAGATGCATTTTCTCTTTCTTTTCTGTTCCCTTCTGTGCCTGGCCTTCCTCTGCTGGGATCATCTCAGGTAAGAATGTTTTCTATAATAAAGGCTGATGTGTCAGGTCTGATACAGAAATAGTTTTATAGAAACCTCACTGTGCACTGTCCCAGTTTGCGGTGCATCGACCCGTGAGGGAACTACAACAGTACAAACTTCTGCACACTTTAGGTTTATATGAGTTTTTGATTGTTATAAATGTCTGGAAAAGTAATGTGTACTGAAGCACTTGCTGTAAAAGTATAAGTGTATTTTTAATGTGACAGGGACGGTCATGGGCTTGTATGAGGTACTTGTGGACAGAGAGTAACTTACCTCAATTAGAAGACAGAATCCACATCATTGCTTACTTTGGGGCCTCTTAAATTCATTTTACACACCAGAAGGTTAACTCAATTGCTGGTACAAGAATTCCTCTTTCTTTTTAGCACAGATTATTCTACTACAATCTTTTAATCGGCTTATGTTTTTATAACACATTTAAATGAATACAACCCCGATTCCCAAAAAGTTGGGACACTGTACAAATTGTGAATAAAAAGAGAATGCAATGATTTCAATATTTTATTCAGAATTTGAAATGTAATGCCAAATATTGGCTCATTTTGGATTTCATGAGAGCTACACATTCCAAAAAAGTTGGGACAGGTAGCAATAAGAGGCTGTAAAAGTTAAATGTACATATAAGGAACAGGAGGAACAATTTACAACTTATTAGGTCAACTGGTATAAAAAGAGCCTCTCAGAGTGACAGTGTCTCTCAGAAGTCAAGATGGACATTCCCCCAATGCTGCAGCAGAAAATAGTGGAGCAATATCAGAAAGGAGTTTCTCAGAGAAAAATTGCAAAGAGTTTGAAGTTATCAAAATCTGGAACAATCTCTGTGCATAAGGGTCAAGGCCGGAAAACCAGACTGGATGCCCGTGATCTTCGGGCCCTTAGACGGCACTGCATCACAAACAGGAATGCTACTGTAATGGAAATCACAACATGGCTTAGAAATACTTCCAGAAAACAAACACAATCCACCGGGCCATTCGCCGTTGCTAACTAAAACTCTATAGGTGAAAAAAGAAGCCACATCTTAACATGTTCCAGAAGCACAGGTGTTTTCTCTGGAGCCAAGGCTCATTTAAAATGGACTGTGGCAAAGTGGAAAACTGTTCTGTGTCAGACAAATCTAAATTTGAAGTTCTTTTTGGAAAACTGGGATCCTGTCATCCGGACTAAAGAGGACAAGGACAACCCAAGTTGTCTTCAGCGCTCAGTTCATCTCTGATGGTATGGAGTTGCATGAGTGTGTGTGGCATGGGCAGCTTACACATCTGGAAAGGCACCATCAAAGCTGAAAGGTATATCCAAGTTCTAGAACAACATATGCTCCCATCCAGACGTCGTCTCTTTCAGGGAAGACCTTACATTTTCCAACATGACAATGTCAGACCACATACTGCATCAAATACAACATCATGGCTGCGTAGAAGAAGGATCTGGTCCTGACAAGGCCAGATCTTTCACCCATAGAAAACATTTGGCGCATCATAAAGAGGAAGATGCGGTAACGAAGACCAAAGACAGTTGAGCAACTAGAAGCCTGTCTTAGACAAGAATTGGACAACATTCTTATTCCTAAACTTGAGCAGCTTTTCTCCTCAGTCCCAGACGTTTGCAGACTGTTATAAAAAGAAGAGGGGATGCCACACACTGGTAAACATGGCCCTTTGAGATGTGTTGATGCCATAAAATTTAAAATCAACTTATTTTTCCCTTAAAATGATACATTTTCTCAGTTTAAACATTTGATATGTCATCTATGTTGTATTCTGAATAAAATATTGAAACTTGAAGCTTCCACATCATTGCATTCTGTTTTTATTCACAATTTGTACAGTGTCCCAACTTTTGGGGAATTAGGTTTGTAGACAGATTGGACATAAAGTGCTTGGCATTTTCTGTGGAGAAAAATAAATGTTAGTTATATCTTTAGTGTGAGCTGAACTCTGTGGAAGTCCTAATGAAGAGAAAGGCTTGGGCATGTCTTTCCCTTTCCTGGGTATGTGGGCAGAGACCTTTCAGGACCAACACTCTGAAGCGACTGTGGGACAGATTTTCCAAAGCGTTGGGCCAGTGCAAAGCCTGTTTTTGTTCAGAAAGTGATTTTGTGTCAGGCCTCATTGTCTATTTATTTGTGGGGGTCTCTTTTTTACTGTGCAGAGACTGGAGAGGGGTGTATTTAAATGATCTTAACTATTGTGTGGCTTCAGCTGAGTCTGGTTCATGACTCACCAACAACTTTCAGTCTCTTCTTTAACACCATTGCTGCAAGGCTTTATTTCTTCGCTTTACATGTTGCTTCTACAATGGTGCCTGTTGAGCTTGACCATCAGCAGAAAGAAAGAAACACTTCATTTCTACGATGTCTGTGAAGGTTCTCAGTCATCCAGGTCATCTTTGACGACAGAGAATTTCTTCAAATTTCTCTGATTGTCATGATTTAATTTTGTCATTCCCATTTAGTAGCCCTTTATTTGTCAGTTGTTATTGTATTGCTTTGCTGAAGGCTCTTTTTCTGTTTACAGCTGACTGGGAAAAGAATGGAGTGGTCTATTGGTCATTTAATAGAAAATAACAAGTTTTCCATTAAACCCACTGAGAAAACAATTTTAAAAGAAGTTGTGTAAGTGCGTGTTTTGCTGTTTTGAGTTTGCGATGCAGAACTTTGTTGCATATGTCTCTCTGTTTGATGTAAGTGGACTCTCACATCTCAAGTCCTGCTCAAGCTGAATTTCTATTAACCGGCGGTGATATGGCAGCGCAGTAGTGGATCTTGTTAGATGACAGTGACTGAGAGATACACGTTTGTGATTCACAGAGAAATGGCCTTAGACAGGAACACTGGTTCTCGATCTCCAATTCCCCCCGGGGTGCATTAAGTTTTTCTTCCAGCTTATCCCCTCATCTAGTCGACTCAATTGTGCTGTTCAGTGAACAGTGAAATGGACTTAGCGGCTCCTCAGTACTGTCAGGTGTGTTTGTTCTCTGAAATAAATGAACAGATGGCTCTCAAACCGGTGCAGGTCGCTGAGGTGCAGGAGTCTGTGTGGGGTGTATGGATGCACAGACGTGTGTGAACCATGTGTGAAGGTGTCCAGACATGCGCATCAGAGGAGTGTGTGTCTGGAGTGTGTATATTTAGAGCGCTGTAGTATTTTGGCACTCTGCTACCTGGCTAAGCTTTAAATGCCAGTGCCTGAAAAAAAAAGGTCATTATTGAGTGAAATGTTTTGAAAATTATCAAAGTTGTCCAGAATTGATTAAATGTGTGGATCTGTGGTTGCAGAAGCTTTAGCCAATTAAACAGACATGGTCCTAAAGGATCTTAATAAATCAATACCCATTATTCTGTTCATCAGTTTCATTCATAGCAGTTTTGCTAATGGGACCTGAGAGGACTATTGAACAGCAAGAGTTTATAAAGCTTATAAGAAATCTACTCAAAATAATATCTACTTAAAACAAATATCAAAGTTTTAATCGGTCAATAAACTGACATTAAATGATCCAGATATATATGAAAAGCTGGCTTTGTCATTGTCTTGTACTTTTCTGTACTATATACAGTACTATGTAGTGAAACTGTTTGCTTTGAAAAGACATGGGATGGATGGGTGTACTGCACTTCTGCTCAGTCCAAACACATCAAACTGTTGAGGAAAGCTCCCGACACCAAGTAATAAACCAGGCGTACTTGTATGCCATAGATAAGAAAACGAGATTATAAATCAGTGTATCACCTTTTATTTCCTCGAATAGAGGAAACTATAGACTTTCCTCACTGAAATAGGCTTATTGCAATTTTAAAATCCTCTGCACCATAATTAGAGCCTTCTCCAATAATAATAAAGTTCAATCGCCAATTGTTGCCAAATATTCTAATAAAACCATTTAATCCAACTGAACAAACACAAACATGCACGGTCATGGAATTTGGTTTTGGATTTTTGGCCTAGAAAATCAGAAATATAATTATTGTGTTGAAGTACTTGGGGCATAATATTTTATTATGTAACTAAACAGTTTTCTGCGCTGGTGTTGAGTGTGTCTATTTAGATTGGTGCAGTGAGTACTTTGGCATTGTGTTACTTGGCTAAGCTCTTATTGTCTGGCACACACAGAAGCAGAGATGACAATCAAAAAGCACCGGTAAAATGAGAAAATGGAGCAAACTGTGGAGAAAGTGGAGGCCATATTAGAGCAGAATTTAAAGTAAAGGTAGAACCCAGACACAGATATAAAGGATTTCTTGTGTTAGTGGAGGTAAGAGGTGGCACAGAGGCAGCCAACACAGAGGCCCGGGAAAATAAATGGGATCCAAACAGGGAAGATGATGTGTTGGGAGTTTAAAAGGAAAAGTCTGAGAACAGAAAGAGACAACTAAAACAAAACAAATGAGAATCACAATGAGAGCTGACCTGGGGTAAAAGGAAAGTGTAAATTGTATTGGCACAAGTCTGAGATGCTCAATGGAACTGAAAACTATACGTATACACCGGGACATATTAGCATTGTGATTTTTCAACTTCAACAGGCAAGTTTATTGTCATATATACAGTATATGGAAATATTATTGGTGCTGCAATATTAACATAAATCCAATAAAAATAGATCCTAAATCCAGTCAAAAATGTAAAAGTGGTTAGTGCTCTTGCCTCACAGCAAGAAGGTTGTGAGTTCAAACCCCTCTGGCCTTTCTGCATGTTCTCCTCGTGCTACCATGGGTTCTCTCCGGGTCCGACTTCCTCACACCGCCCAAATACATGCATGTATAGGTCAAATGGAAAATCTAAAGTATAGTGAATGAATGTGAGAGGGTATGGTTGTCTGTCAGTGTTTGTCTCTAAGTGTTAACTGGCCACTGTCCAGGGTAAACCCTGTCTCAGGCCTTCTTGTGTTATGCTGTGTCATTACGCTAATGAGCTATAACTCACATGAATGTGTATATTTCATTGTGCAAGAATAAACCTGTCTCCTCTTGTGTAAACCCTTAATTAAATAGATATGATAAATACACAGTGATCAATTCATTATGTTGCTTGCTCTTTGATTCCAATAATCTATGAATATTTTCTCTGTAGCTCATTAGAACGTTTATTAGACATGGCTTTGTAGGGCTTCTATAAGCATGCCATTTCAACATGGCAACAGTATGTAAGGGGGTTAGGTTGAGACTGTAGAGACATGTTGACACAACTTTGGTTTTAATTCATTACATTTTGACTTTTGGTTTTAAAGTTTAGGCTTTGTCGATCTTCCATACTTGAGGTTTTAATTGGCAATTTTTGTGGATATAATGAGTAAGTTTAGAATGAATTATTTTTAATTACTATATTGAAAAAGAAGCTTATTTTGGCGGACTTCAAAGTATTAGTGCGGTAAGTTACGTGAGTGGACTCTCTTCTCGTTCGGTTCCCGCTTTAGTCTACATGCTAAATAAACAAAATGGACATTCGTCATTTTTTTTTATAAACCCACTAGTAAAAGTGTGGAGTTTTCTAACTGACACGCCTAATTGGAAATGTTAATCGTGCCTTCTCTACATTTTACTATCACACGTTCCCATGGATGGAGTACTCAATATCACTGGATTCTTTTTTTTTGCTTTTGCTGTCGCCACTTTTCTTCAAATATTGCAAGATCAGACGCAGACGAAGTATTTACAAAAGTGGGAGCTCGGAACTGGAAAAAACTGTCAGAGAAGCTGACAAGACACGCTTCGTCACAGGTACATTCAAATAGCATGAAGATGTGGGAGAGTTATAAACAGGCTGGTGCATCGGGATCTGTGGCAGCACAGCTGTCACACAGCCATCAAAGCACAGTAGAAAAAAAAAACAGAGTACCTGTACAAATCCGTTAACATTATAAAACTGCTTGCTAATTTAGGTCTCCCTTTCTGCGGACATCGTGAAGATACTGATGCAAAAGCAAGGGGGAATTATTTAAGCATATGTAATTTGTTTTCAAAATACGACCCTGATTTCGATTCCATGCAGTCCAAATATTTTAACTGCACAAGCCTAGGTGCCCCCCCACGCACAAAAGTGAAACTCCGCCTATGCTTGTAAGTTGAGCTGCCACCGACTCGATGCGAGTCATGTTCAGGCGAGAGTGACAAAGTGCTTTATGGAAATATAATATAAATAATATAATAATATATAAACAGTGCAACCTCCCGCAGTATGATAAGCGTTGGATCTCGCTAAGATCAAACCTAAATGGCCTACACTTTATTTCATCATTAGTCATAGCGAGGCCACCAAAGATACAAAAAAAAAAAAAACTTTTGTCCAAAGACTCAAGGAAGAAAACGTCAGTTAAATTGAGAGAGAGCTCGTTCTCAAGTCAACCTTGGACAAACTTTTACAGAATGGCGTCAGCTCAAACAAAGTGAAAGACTCCGAACCGATTCTGACTTGGCTTTTATGTTGATGAACGTGTTAGATACTTTGCCAAACAACTTTGTATTCTTCCTGTTTCCATTAGATCTATTGTTATTTTATGTCCGTGAGATTTAGCTACTGTTATGTGACATTTATTCAGCTTAGGGCTCGCAGAGGTGCTATGCTATGTTACTATGAGGTGAGGAGTGTTTGTTTCATTTACAGGCTTTATGTGAGACAACAGCAGTTCAAATTGTAGTTTCAATATTTCAGAGAGGCCAGATGGTTTGAGAGAGGAGGGAAGGAAGCCATTTTTGTGAAAATTTGTTAATTTTTTGTAAAAGCCTTCTATGAACAGAGGAGGTGGCCTCAGATTCATGTTGCCTAGTATTTATAACAGTGTTTTGAAACCTAAAACAAGAGTTTTACTCTAGATTTAATTGTTATGACAATTAAATGTACAATAAATTAGAAAAATAATAAAGTGAAAAAAAATATATTTCAGAAGTAAGTTATTTTATTTTTTTTACATATAATGATTGGTTGACAGTGAATTAAACAACGTATATATTATGACTTTATCTGCCGTTTCTTTATAAAAACTAGTGCGGATGGTGAGTGTTGTTGTCCAGAGCTGCGCTCACTGAAGGAACCTGTAGGGGGAGCTGCGCAAATCTTACTTAGTTCTGCTTTAATTAACTCTTTCCAAAAATAGTAACATTTGATTTGTGAGGCTGGGTTTGATAGAAGTGAACACATGTGTGACATGACTTTTAGTGAGTAACAGTTTATCTCTTTTAGACATTACAATGAACTGAAGTGAACCCAGGAGCAGACAGAGACAGACAGAAGGTGTGAGGAGCTCTGACATGAAGAGTGACTGACCCTAACACTTGTGTAATTAGCATATGGAAATGACCACTACCTCTTCGTCTCACCTTTCTGTTCCATTACTCAGAGCTGACTCCTGAATAACCTCCTCACGTCATCCCCTTGTCCTGCCTCCACCGGTCTTTTATACCTGTGGCCTGTTTTATTTACTCGCCTGGCCAAACCGCCTCCCTTCTGTTCTCCACTTGGCAGATAGCGCTGGCTGTTTGCTGAACAATTGTTAGCGGTATTATGGCACACTTCAGTGGGCTATTTATGCGCTCTGTAATCTAAGCCTGTGAATAATCCAGCCAAACGGAGAACTACCAGGCGAGCTGTTAAATGGTCAGAGAAATGGGACCGGCAGGATTTCCTACAGCGGCTGAAATAAGCTGGACACAAGGGGATTTTCTAATACAAAAACTTTGAACTGTATGAGCGCTCACTTGTACTGATCAGGTGTTAAAATGGGTCCTGAGTGGTTTGATCTCAAATCACTCATTTTGTCCTGAATGCATCCACAGATCCCATCAGTCACTGCATTTACCAACACTGTTTACACTTAGCACAATCAGCCCATTTGACTGTGGGAGTTTACATTGGACTGAATTAAACTGTTGCTCTTCTACTCTCTACTCGCTAATTCAACAAAAGCAAGTGCTGACAAGTTTGTGATGTGTAATGTAATATTTTTTACCTTTGTCCCAACCCTGTCCTGCCGGTCATGTATACTGTATATGTTAATGCATGCTGGAGTCTTGTGCTATAGAGACAATAATGTGGGTTAAGGTTCCAACAGGTTATACGACATCCTCACATATGCTGCACCAAAGAATATTTTAAATGTAAATGTGTGTGGAGTTAGTGATGAGTGGGCAAGCATTTATCATGGAGAACATATGAAGATTGCACAGAGAGTTGCAACCAATCAGTATTTGTCAGGCATTGGACCTTAGCTTGGCTCAGTATTAGCTTTAGTATAAACCGAATCATGTAGGGGTGTTAGTTTGTCTAAGATACAGGGGATTGAACCAAAAGAGTGCCAGACTTGTTTTCATCGAAGGAAGTGAGGCGGGAACATTTCTTTGTCAACATCTAATATGTGGACATACAAGAGTTGCTTTCTACATAAACGTGTATTTTTAGATTATGTTGCTAAGTATAAATTCATGTCAGTACAGTATTTGTCCCTCATTGTTCAGTAAACACCAAATTATTCCTGGCTGTTTGTTAAACAGCGTCTCATTTTTCATCTCATCACAGACTTCAAACGTCTTTAGAAACCCCTCGGGTCTCAGCATCCTCAAATCCTTAACAAGGTGTTCAGGCAAAGGAGGGCTCTCCATAAACATCCTGCTTTGAAGTTGCTAAAGTTTTACTCCGGCAACATCACAATATCATATAACGGCGGCATGTTTGTTCTGTTAAAATGATTTAATTTCACTATTTTAAATGATCTCACGTCGACAGTCTGTGGCCTTAAACTGGAGCTTTGATTCTCAAATGCTTTGTTCCTGGTAACTTCTCATTACCAACAACGCTCAAAGAAGAACAGCGGAAATAAGAGCGCTTTGATTTACAGAACACTATGTATTACTTTGAATAAAACTTTTATTTACTTTCCTTTTCGGCAGTTGCATTTATAGATGTACAATTAA
Organism: Perccottus glenii; assembly: GCA_024416835.2. NCBI lineage: Eukaryota > Metazoa > Chordata > Actinopteri > Gobiiformes > Odontobutidae > Perccottus > Perccottus glenii. Next base: position 29,778,848 of record CM044556.2, on the reverse strand, counting down.
TCTAATCCTTTAATTGATATGAATCTATGAAACCTCTGCAGAAATGTGGACCAGTGAAATAAGGGCATTTTAGAATTAGAAATATGTTTTCATAGTATTTATTAATTTGTTACCACACATCTTATTGCTATAGGGACCAATAGGCCCCCAATTCCTTTAGACTATAGGACTCCCTTGTTTCATAAACTCCATGTACTGCTCTAATTATTGTGTCAGTTATAGGTTTTACCATTACTAATGTCAACAACATGACAATGCTTTGTTTAAATAAAAATGATTTACTGATAATCAACAACCAGGTATTTATCTGAAGTACCTACTCCAAACTTTTTCCTCTCACATGGTTTTGTGGAGCAGACTGTCTGGAGAGCGAGGTTATTAGTCGGAGGGCACAGGAGTGAAGCCACGGCATGAATACAAACTCCACTACGGAAGGTTGTCGACCTCACAACTTTCTTGCTGCAGAGTGCTAACCACGTTTACACTTTATTTTCTCTTGTCCTGTTCTGATTAAATCCTGATTTAATTCACATTTTAACCCACTTAGATTACATTACATCAGGTAAAGGTGTCTGGTGAGCAGATGGGCCACAGGGGACCAGTGATGCCAGTAACGCGTTACTTAGTAACGCGTTACTCTATTCTGACCACATTTTTCAGTAACGAGTAATCTAACGCATTACTATTTCCAAACCAGTAATCAGATTAAAGTTACTTAACCAAGTCACTGTGCGTTACTATTTTTGTCATTTTTTTGTCAAGAAAGACATACCTTGTTCCCGTTCTAGCTAGGTGCTTAATTATCCACTCCTTTCCTTTAGAACTTAATGATTTCGGAGCGTTTTAAAACGAGATGAGATTACTTCCTCCTGACTTCGCATGCCTCGCTAACCAGTCCCCCTTTTCTAGACTCGAAATTAACGTTCCACTATAGAGGCGGAAATAAAAGGCTCATTACATTTACATACAGAGGAGACAAATCAATGACTGTAAAAATACAATAAAGTACAAAATAAATTATTACTTATTTACTTTTCCCTTAGAGTTAGTTACAAAGGAAGACTGCCTTTATTTTTTATTAAAACAAGTATTTATGTTAAGTCAAGAGATACTGCCTTTATTTATTGTAAAAAACATGTATTTTTTCAGGAAATAGTTTTTAAATTCAACTTTAATTGTCAGGAGATAGATTGTTGATGTTACTGTAAAAAAACACTATAAATAAAGTGATTGTTGGCAAAACCAGTTGTCATTTTTATGTTGTCGACAGCTGCTGAATGTAACTAATAAAGTAACTTGTAAAGTAACTTAGTTACTTTTAAAATCAAGTAATCTGTATAGTAACTAAGTTACTTTTTAAATCAAGTAATCTGTAACGTAACTAAGTTACTTTTTCAAAGTAACTGTGGCAACACTGCAGGGGACACCACAGATCATAGCTTTAAAGCACATGGCCGTTTACCTTGTGCAGCAGCTGGATTCTTGTAAAACTCACACATATCTTGTTCCTATAAAAGCTATATGATAAATATGATTCCCACTGCTCCACGGCCCGTGTGGCCTAACCTCCTGACACCCTCCAGCGATGATGCACTGGCAGCTTCTGCACGTTTTGGGTTTGACAAATGCGCAAACATTACTCAGCATTAGCATAGATACTACTATAGTAGTGTATGTGATCAAAAGATGGGAGTATTTCTTCACTGAAGTGCATAGAGTGGCAGTAACATCTGTATACAGCTGTTTCTTCTTTGGGTCACATGATTCATTGCTCTGATCAATCCACCATGTGATTTAAGTCCATATTGGGCTAGTGTTGGCAACAAAACAATTCTTATTGTGCTACTTTTGTGCATCATTTGTAAATTCAAATAAACATTGAATTGATATTGTTCTATTGTTCTCACACTGTTCCAGTGTTTTGAATTTGTCTTGTGTCCTATTTTTGCATTTTATGTATACAGAGTTGATTATCTTGAGTCATATTTATAATGTTCCTCTTCTTTGTTCAGAATTAAATCAAATTGGCAGGACACACGCTTTGCCAAAGCTGAGGCCGACAATGACTGTTTAGATTAGATTCAGATTAGATTCAACTTTATTGTCATTATGCAGAGTACAAGTACAGAGCTAATGAAATGCAGTTAGCATCTAACCAGAAGTGCAAGAATATAGTGTTTTATATACATAAAGGTGCAGAGTAAGTAAAGCTATGATATACAGAATGTACAGTGGAGTTGCTATATACAATATTAATCAGAGTATATACAGAATATAAATATAAATAATGAATACAGTTGAATGAGTGTGCAAAAAGTATTGTTGAACAATGTATTGTATGCAAAATAACAGTAGTGCAATGATTTTTTTGTAAAAATAGTCTACTGTGCTTGTACAGTAACCACTTAGACAGTTTATAGTGTAATGGATTAACCATGTGCAGTCTGTGCAAAATATGAGTAGTGCAATACATGTATGTAAAGTACTGTGACCAGTGCAGTGAAAGAGCAGGTGCAGGTTAGATTGGTGGTGCAGCGTTCAGGAGTGTCACAGCCTCAGGAAAGAAGCTCTTCCTGAGCCTACTTGTTCGAGAGCGTAGGCTCCTGTAACGCCTGCCGGATGGAAGGAGGGTGAAAAGTCCGTGGTTAGGGTGAGAGGCATCCTTGATGATGTTTCTTACCCTGCCCAGACAGCGCTTCTGATAAATGTTCTCGATGGAGGTTAACTGGGTGCCGGTGATCCGTTGAGCAGTTTTCACCACCCGCTGGAGTGCCTTGCGGTCAGATGCAGAGCAATTGCTGTACCACACTGAGATGCAGTTTGTGAGTATGCTCTCAATGGTACATCGGTAGAATTCAGCAAGGATCCTGGGACTGAGGTGAACTTTTAAGGCTCCGTGAAGTAAAGGCGCTGCTGAGCCTTTTTGACCAGGGTGGAGGTGTTTAGGGACCAGGTGAGGTCATCTGAGATGTGGATGCCAAGAAACTTGAAACTGGACACACGCTCCACTGCAGCTCCGTTGATGTAGATGGGTGTGTGTGCATGATTCCTAGTCCGCCTAAAGTCTACAATAATCTCTTTTGTCTTCTGGGTGTTTAGTTCCAGGTTGTTGGTGGCACACCACACAGCCAGGTGCTGCACCTCATCCCTGTAGGCTGACTCATCGTCATTCTTTAGCATATGTAATAATAAAACACAAAGCAAAGCCAAAATGACTGCATAGGTCCTTTTTGTGTCAACTATTGTCAACGCCCAGATTACAGGATGAATATCTCAGCTTTTTACTGCAACAAAATGGGCTGGACTATAAAACTCCTATTGCGTTTCTGTCAAGAGAAAGTCACTTGTTTGTTGCTCATTTTGTGACTAACTCGGCATTGCGCTGACATTCCCCATGACACGGTGACTTTGTCCTAACACATTTCTCTTCAGAAGTGCGGCTGATGTTTGGGTTTGTTTTTCTCCCTCGCTGCCAGTGGGAGAGATGTGTGTGACATTTTTCCTGACAAACCCAGACCTTTTATGCTTTGTGCTGGAGATGTGTCTAATGAGCGTGTGCACTGTGGAGCTGTGGCCACAAACTCTGTCTAACTTCACTGACATGACATGGTAGAATCTAAGAAATGTTGTTTGTATTGTGTTTTCTTTTTGTCCAAAAGCTAAAGAAAGTAATGACATTGGAACATGAGCTGAATATGGTTGATAGATATTGTGTCAGTGCCGGGATATGACACTTTTTTTTTGCAGATATGGCCTGCTCTACTAAGAAGAAAATAAAATGGCATGTGCAGTTTGTGGGTGTGTTGAATGTTTTTTAATAATACTAAATATATAGATATTAATGGCGATCAAAATGAGATGCAGGCAGCTGTAAAAAGGAAAATTAAATAAATGAATCCTGAAAAAAATGGACATGACATGTTTTTGTTTAAACCAGGAAAAGCATTTACAACTTTTATAGTTGTGTGGTACATTTATTTGTTATTTATTTACTTTTAAATTTGTTAAAACTGTCCGTAACCCAAGCAGCTGACATCATGGTTCAATTTAACCCTTGTGTAACTGCAGCTTGTGACTAAAATATAAAATAAAACTGAAGAAAACGGCAATTTAGGGGAAGCAGGTGTGTTAATACTTTAAGTGTGCTTCTTTTAGTTTGGTTTATCTACTTTGGTTAGCTCCTGGTTTGCCTAGCGTTCACATTTCAGCACCAACTAAATAACACAACAGAGCTTTTCTATTAAAACACACTAGATGGCGCTATCAAAGGAAAGTGTGGGGTTAAGGGCCAAATCTGATCTGACTGAATAGAATAATGGTGTTTAACAGGTTTCGTTCTCGAAGCTATCAAGTCCCGTGATTTTAGTGTCACATCTTGTCATGCTCATCCTGTTTTTAGTCCTTTTTAAATGTCGGTCATCCGTGTGGTTTAGTTTAGTAAGACCTGTCGTTTGAAGGGGTCTCGGGGCATGTTTAGTGCACACTGAGGTTCAATGGCAGCATTTGTATACTTAATCCGAGTTAACCACACTAGCATCGCAACTGCACCAGAGTTCATTTTAACTGCACCAAATATGGCAAGTGCAAACTCGCTTTAGTGGTAAAAGAGAACAACTGTTACTGTTTAGTGTCACCAAAAAGATTCTTTTTAATGATTGGTTGCTGAATAATCCACTCTCTGTTCTCACCAATCATTTCCAAACCAGTTTTCAGCTCAGTTTTCTTCTCTTATTCAGCAGCCTTCCACCGTTCTGTGTTCTTCTCACTGTCCTCCCAACCCTCTCTGTTCCGCTCTGGTGTCCAGGGCCCACAGGGTGGATTTAGTTTGAAAAATGTGGAAATGACAGAGTGCGGCAGAGTGAGGAGGGCAGGGGACGGAGGACACACATAAAGCAGTGTCTTGTGAAGCTGTTGATGCACGTCAAAAAACACTGTGTGATCCAGTAGCGCCCATTACTTCCAAACCATGAGTGGCTGTGGTAAAACCCTTCAGATCAGTGGTGGAGTGGAAATGGTCCAGGTTTCCCACAGGACTCTGCTGAGGAACTCCACGTGTCATTATTCAGGATTTTACAACTGGCTCTGAGCCCTGTAGACTGAATAACTTTAAATCTGGGCTCAGCTTTTTGCCATATGGTGTTCAAATTTGATAAGAATGCTTGAATAGTGACAGAAAACTGTACATACTATTAATATTGAAATTCAGTGCCCTCACAGTTATGTTAGGGCATATATTTCAATGTAAACTGATACTTATTGTGGTCGAGACTGATCTTGAAACCATCCTTTGCCAAAGCCACCAGTTTGACTTTTCTTATGCCTGGACATTAACTTCTATCACGTTTCCATAGAGTCTTTTGAGGGGTATTATGGGTGGTCCTGATGAATCTAGGGCACTGGATCAGTCCTACATACAGTTAATAACCCACTTACATTATGAGCCATATTGTGGTGTGAGAACTTGTGTTTGTTATGAAAGATGGAAAGAGATATACAGTTTCAAGTAAATTTATTGGAAAGGCTTTGAAAAATAATTTACTAAACTTAAAGAGCACTTTTTTGTTTGCACTTACTTTTAATTTATTGTAATCACTCCTACAACTCCTACAAACACACACACAATCATTACGATACACACAAAGTGGGCATTATCATATTCCTCATTTGCAGCCCAATAGTGAGAGACACAAAAGGCATGATGGGACACTCCGTAGTGTTTCATGGGAGGCTCATAAATCACATGCACACACACCAGGACCCGTGTGTCTGTCACATGTGTGCTGAGGTAATTAGGTCTTTCAGGTTATGATAATGTTTGTGCTGTTTTCTACTTCACGTGCTCAGTGGTGCACACAAGGCCATTAATCACAGCAGTCCACTTCACCTGCTGATTCCTCCACACCCTGTCACACCATGTACCAGTGTGCACGCCTCATTTGATACAGTTCATTTTATTTTATTTTGCACAGGAGAGTGAGACCTGGAGGATGTAATATGGTTGAAGTATTTTTGAGATTATGTACAGTACAAACATATTTTTGGCACAGTTTCCTAATTACTTGTTAAACCATTTATGAATTAACTAATGGATTTAAAGGCACACTGTAAAAACATTAAACATGTGGTTTAAAAAGTCTAGTATAGTACAATACAATAATGTACATACAGTATATTATTCTGAGACCAGGTGTTGTGGCGCTTAAAAACATTGCATAAAAAAAAGTGATTTGAGTTGACAATGATAAGAAGGTATGCTCAAAACAGTATTTCCTTCATCTTAATAAAGGGCAGGAGGGTCATGAGTTAGATCCCCAAACCTGACAGTGATCTTCTGCAAAATCTGTGAAAAGGACAGAAAAACATTGTCCTCATCATAAATATGAGAATACATACTGCATAACTCGTCCTGGGACTAAGCAAAATACCATTTCCAAGAACTTTGATTAAATATTGTCTTGCAATTTTCTGGGCTCCATTTTCTTTTGTTCTCCATTTCTAGCGTTATGTTTGACCTTTTTACTGCTTTCTTTCATCCTCATACTCGTTCTGCTGTTAGCGCCGCACAAACCCCAGCCACACACTACACCGTCCTCTGGTAATTTGCAGACATGATGTTGCCTGTGAAATATGCATGGTGCCGCAGCGGACAGATAAAACCAGCCTTTGATTTCCCACAGAACCATGTATGCAATGTGATATAAGGGAAAAAAAACGAGGGGCTGAATAGATTAAAATATCTGCTTGTTAAAACGATCCCAGACTGCGGCTGTGAAAAATGTCACCGTACCGTGCTGTGGTCGTGTAAGACACCTGATAGAACAAGAATACGTCTTTGTTCTCCTGTTGTCTCACAGTAATCCGACTCCAATTACAGCGCTGATGCCGAGCAGTTTGCACAAGCATTCAGGGCTCCATTTTCTTTTTTCATTAGACAAACGTCTGTCCTGTATACAGAAGAAACGCATGATTGATTCAGTGGGAAAATTTGATACAGCTTCACAATGTTGGCACTTTTATTTTAGCTGCTACCTGAAGTTTTTAGACTCACAAAACATAACACACGTCAAAAATATGACTGGGGCAAAAGCAAATATAGAAACTTTTGGATGGATCAGAGACTGTCTAGCTTTTCATAATTAGTTTAATGCATTTCCTAAGCTTCTTACTTTTAAACTATTGCAGTGGTTTATAGCTCAATATATTAAAGTACATTTGAAAATAAATTGAGCCTTAAACTCTCAAATTTCAGTGGAATTGGTTTTAATAAATAAAATATTATTTCCAACAAGTTATATTACCAAATCTGTAAGAGACGTGACAAGACAATGCAAAACCTTTTATCTTTTTACTTTTTGCGTCTGGATAAAATGTGGAGGACAGTGCTTGTGTGAAAGGGGCTTAAATAGTCCTGTGTGTCCTGGTGATTGTGCACAGTGTACGCCTATTCACTTCACGAGTTTGAGTGTTACATCTGGTTTAATACTTGCATTTACTTTGTACAATGGTTCTGTAGAACTTCAGTGGAATCTGGGTTAGTTTAAGTCCATGATTTTTCTGTCTCTCACAAATACCAGTGTGTAACTTTTTAACAGAGCATACTGTTCAGCGTTTATCCCGTCTACAGTACAAGCTAATCATTTCCAAATGCCAATCCAAGGTGTTAGCTTACTCTGCTGTGGTTTTTTACATCAGAGTGAAACCGTTAGAAGTTATTCCTCAGCTCCTTGATGCAAAGAGGATGAGAAACAAACATTTGTACTAGTTATTTGCCATAAAAAACTTAATATAGTCTCTTACCTGTGGATGGGGTCTGTTTTAGACGCTACTACACTTGAACTTGTGACCTAACCTGGGACTCTTTTATCACACAGCACATCTGTATGGCACACACACACACCCATGAGTGAACACATGGAGATTTATAGACACCTAATAGGTTCAGGTATGCTCAAAGCCATGCTCACTCATTGCCTGCTCACCTCTGACCTCATGACCCTCATTTTACTAGCTCACCTCTTGTTATTGGGCCTGTTCTGTGCCTCTGTGTGTGGGGCCACAGTGAAAAGAGCCAGTCATGCAGAACCAGTTGCCCCCAGGGCCATTCCAGCTTTCAACCCATTAACAGGCCATACATCTGGGCTTTCCCTACACTTACTCAAACACAAGCAAGTGGCTGAGTCAGTTGTGCACTTGAGCATTTGAACTTTTAACCTTTTAAGCAAATGTCTGAGATCAGTTAAAAAAAGTGATAAAAGAAAATCAAAGGCTGTCACTGGACAACCACATGTTCATGCATTAGTTAGTTTTGTAATAAAAGACAGTTAAACCACAATAATCTTTCTCAAATTATTGATGATTTGCAGTTCATTAAATCAGATGCTCTTGGAGTATTATAGATTTATTTAGTTGAACTACTTACTACCACAAAACCACATACTAGATAAAAAGTTATTACATTCCGTATTGATCCTTCACCACCTCAGCTCCTGGGAAATATTGTTGCATTGTTAAAAACTTATTCCAAAATGATATTATTGATGAGACTGTTGTGCTCTTTATTTTTTAAATTTATAGTAAACAAAGCCAAAAATGTGTTAATGTCAAAAAACTGAACCCAAGCATGGTATGTAGATACCCATAGGCATAGAGTAAAAACTTGAGTAAAAATTTGTTTTTTCTGTGAAGCTGTCTCTGTCCCATTAACGTTAACCCTGAAGGACATTTTAATTGCCACATTTGAACCTTTACCCTTCTTGTTAATATATCCCCTTGTGTTAGTAATAGATGCCCCACCAACAAGCCTGGGCCGCTCAAATCTGTTCCACAAAGTTAATGGTGCATACAGCCACTCACTTCCATATGAACTGCACTTAAACCTTATCCTCTGCTGAGTAGTGCTGTGAGCTACATCCTGACTGGCTAAAGTGAACTTCCCAAAGAAATAATTTACAGCAGAGTAACTCTTTATATTTATAAAATGAATGGACTTACAACTATACTGTCCTGTATCCTAATGCTGCCTCTAAATGGTAAATGGTGTTTTTTTATATAGTGCTTTTTTGCACCCTTCTCAGGCACCCAAAGTGCTTTACATTGTGCTTCCACTCACCCCATTCACACACATTCACACCTGGGGCAGACAGAGGGGGGGGCTGCCATACATACAGCCCTCACAGCCTTCTCCGACCGAACACAGCTCTGCAGTCACACACATTCATACACCAGTGCTACGGACACTTGAGGCAAGGTGGGTTAAGTGCCCAAGGACACAACGACAGTATGAACAGGGGGAGTGGGAATCGAACCGCCAACCTTCTGGTTATAGGACAACTGCTCTACCACTATGTCCCAATGCTATGCTAGGTTGTTATTGTAAATAGGAACAGGTTCTCTATTCAACACCTGCTTAAATAAAGGCAAACTATATTGAAAACATATTTCAGACTAAACATGCATGTTTGTGTTTTAGCCAACTTTTCAGCAAAAATGTAAGACTATTATTAAAATGCAAAACCTTTAAACCTGTAAAGATCAGCAATACTTTTTATTCTACTTTAACTAGAATGAGCAATTTTAAAATGTGACAATGTTCAGCTCTTACCAAAAGCTGTGTTCTCTCATATGCTTCCACATTCGAATTAAGGGACGATCCCAGGCTATTCTTCCACTCTGATTCTTAACTCTAACATTTCCGTCGGCTACAGTATTGCTGCGTTCACCGCTAAAAGTTAGCCATAAAAAGCTAGTCTAAAACAGCACTAAATGTTGAATTTGTTGCTGGCTAAAACAGCTACCAGACCATTTCCTTTCACCATCCACCCCACTCACACGCCACTCCAAACCCTTACCCTTAGATAAATAACACAGATTTCAGACCAAAGTCAAGGTTCGACTTGAAAGGGGAAAGGTTTGCCTTAAAAGTTCCTTGTTGTTCCCTTTTGCAACAAAGGTGCAGTTTTTAGAGTCTCACTACCTGCTGCCATTCGGGCCTGTGAAGTCTGACACAGCTTTGAACCAGGGCCTTGTAGCTAAACCATTGTTTTTGTGCCGACCAGCATCAATGGCCACATGTCAAAACTCTAATGATCAAACTCAGTCAACAAACCAGTCACAACACAGCTGCTTTTATAACCACCATTACTGTCTGCATATTAAGTATTAAAGGAACAACTAGGCCAGTCTTTGACATGTACTTTCTGTACTTGGCCATGCATGCCTCATATCACTGTTTGAAGCTCTGGGATTATAAAAACTGCATGGTGACATTACCTTGGATACACACACCATTCATTTTTGATGTTCTTGTGAAAAAGCTTACTTGGAATTGCAGAACAGTCCAGGTCGCAGTGGGTTTGATCACTAGCTGTGAACTTAATGTTGGAAAAAGAAAAATGAAGAATTTTCCAGAGTAACTAGTCATGGCTCCAGTTTAGTAGGCTGGACGTCTATATAAACATCAAATTAAACTATTTTAATCTATGAGTTAAATGTCTTTGTAGTCAATTGCAAACACAAAGAAAACATAGCAGGAAACAATCATGTCTGTTGAAGTGGAAGGATTGAGTTGTTCATCGTATCCTCCTGTCGCTCACAGACTCAAACCGTATTTTTAGCTGGAACTGCATAGACGGCACTGACAAGCATAGCAGTGGAAGATCTCCACTTTCAAAACTCCAGAAAAGAAAAATCAATACTTTTTATATTTTAAAGTCACAATCTCATGACACTAGTGATGGCATTGTCGCTTATTTGAACATAGTTCCAAGATGCTTTCCAGAGCAACAATAAAACAGACCCATATAAAGTACAATAAAATAGAGCAACAATAAAACAAAGCAAACATTACATTACATTAAAATGAGTCAATATTATATGCTTTAGTAAAAAGAGAGGTTTTCAAATGTTGCTTAAATTTTACATGACAGTTGATCAGCCTGGAGAGGGGGGGGCGAAGAGTCGTCCTGGCGGAGACATGTGGGGTGAGGAGGAAGGATAAACTCTGGGGAGCTAGGACATTGAGAGCGTTTTAAGTGAGTAATGAAATTTTAAAATCAATCTGGATTACAGGACCGGGGTTATATGTTCTTGTCTATGTGGCTTAATTTTAAGTTTCAGGTAATAGAAACAATTTTGAACCACAATGTTGATCTGACCTTTTAATGACATTTAAAGCACAATTAAAACACATTTTTTGCAGAGTTGTTTTGTCAGCCAAGTTACCGAGATGTGTTTGAAGATCTAATTACCATGATTTCACCTATTGTTTTTTTGTGTACTATACAACAATACTGTTACAACTTAATTTCTTTCTTATATGTTGTTTCACCTGTACAAATTTTTCCAACTTGATAATAATGATGACAATGGAAGTAATTTGTTTTTGTCTGCTCTAAAAGGGGCTTTCATTTTTTGTGTTTTTCAATTTTATTGCACTTTATTGTTTTTTTGTCTGAGTGAATCAGTCTAAATCGTTGGGACTTCCGAGTTCAAATGATTTCTCCTCAGAGACTGATAAAAACAATTCTCATCCTTTGTGCCATTTTACAAAAGGTCCTACATTTGACCAAAAATAACTGAAAAATCAAAAAAGGCTGTTTGTCTTCCTCCATCATCATCACCGCTGTGGAGATGGTGCTTGGTAACCACTGCTCCAATTCCCAGCGGCCCGATGCACAAAGTAGCACTTGTGGAGCTCGGGCCCAGCCAAGATAAAGTTAATTAGGCCACATGCAGCAGAGGATCACACAGACAGAGTGTGTGTCAGAGGAATAACTTGACATTTCGGACAGTGGTACAGTTTTTGCGACTCATGCCAAACCAGAATCCCGCTGTTGGCACTTCACTTTTGAACATCATTAAATCTGGTAGCTAACGGTATGTAGCAGTGTGCCAGCTCATTAGCTCGTACAGCAGCCACCGGTTACAAGGCACAGTGCTGCACTAATGATATGTTTTCATTAAATCTCAGTAACAAATTTAGATTTTGTTGTTTCCCTGTGCCTCAATGGAAGAGTAAATAACTCAACAAGGAATCCTCGGTGTTTTTGCTAAAATAAGGAGTGATATAATTGTAGCAAAATGTGAAAGCTAATTGGTCAAACATGGGTTGTTAAACTCAAGATTGTTTTTTTTTTGTGTTGGAACTGGACTTAAGGCGAAATAAAAAAATGCCCTGCTCTCATTATGGAGATTTTTACTCACACAGGCAATATTAAAAATAGTCATCTGGATGTAGTTTAAAGACTTTTCAGCTCTAATCTGAAAGACACCTTTATTTGAGGACATTTTATAATTCCTGATTTGCTGTCAAAACCTTAACTCACTAGTGTTGTAGTCAAGATGAAGTTATGTTTCTGCTCAGTGACTCAAGACCAAGACAAGACTTTAAGGCTTTGAGTCAAGACTAAGACCAGTTTATGATGTATTGGTAAAAATCCAAGGTTAGAGTTACAAAATCCCAAAAGTGTGAGTCCATTTTTTTTTTTTTTTATTAAGATAAAATTAGAGAGGTTTTCATCCAATGGTATGAGAACAACATGGAATGAGTTTGGTCTTGATGTTGGAGTCTGAGACTTTAGCATCTGTAGTGAGCCATGTTAGCCACACTTTAAAGTAGTAGTTTAAATTTACCCTACAGAACTCCCCTGCAGCTTTGGTGTAACAAAAAAAAGCAGTTTTAAAAACTCCCAGCCCTCCTCTTTTCCCCCCGTTTGACCATGAGCAACGGTTTTCTCTGCTTTAGCTTCTTCATAGCTTCTGCCATGATGAATGTCTGAGACTGACTGGGGCGAGTGTTTATGTGTGTAGTGTCATAGTGTGACTTATTATAGTGTCGTTAAAACATTTGTTTCTTGTGAGACCCAAGACTCCTGCAAGACTCCTTGACTCCAAGGGACAGCGAGTTGCAGGCCAATTCTTGCAAGGCTGTTTTTTCCACTAAGTGGCGTTAGGGGAGTTTGTGACAGACCCCATCCAACCATGAAATAAGTCATTAAGCTGTTATTTTATAGTACAAATCCTGCAAAGTTCCTACTGACACCACTATTGTATCTGTTAATGCTCTGCTAACTGGTCCAACTCTCCAGGAGTCTACACTGTCAGCTATCACTACAGACTGGTAAACTCTATTCTCTCTATTCTGTTACCTACATAAGTAATGAGTGATGATTGCACAGCCTTGTTTCGACCCGTTGTTTCTAAAAGCATGAGCGGGTTGGTGTCTCTATCAGATCTGGCAAAGAAGAATATGAGATTGGGCCGGTGAGTAATGTTGATATAGCAAGCCTTGGGTTAAGAACTCACTGGAAAAATGTTTGATTCTGATTCAATTGTTCATCGCACTGATAACCAACCTAAAAGATGAACATTGCTTATGGAAATACAAATCAGAATGGGTTTTAACAAAATCTGACTCTAGTTTCAGAGGCAAGATGTAAACCCAATGAGGAGCTCAGGATGATGATGGCAAGAGGGATGAGTGTGGTCAGTAATGTGTCTGTAATAAGGTCAGAGGCAGAAGTCCATTATGAAAGCCCCTCAAGGCTCTATTTATAGTGACCTAAGCAACGGGGCTAGAGCGTGTTCTAGATGAAGATGAAGGAGCACGAAGGAGACTTGGGAAAGAGGTTGTAGGGGGATGGTGAGTTTGTCAAGGACTTTTTGGGATATTTTTAGTCAGTTTTTTGCACAATAATATGAAAGCCTATGCACTCATTTGCAGACTTTAACTCTTTTTTGCCTTAACATAATCATAAAAGCTATACACTATATGTTGCTATACACTTATTTTCATTCAAGTCATACTTAAATGCAAATACAATCTAATATCTGTAACTCTTCAATGAAACAATGAAAAGTTTTTTGTTTTTTTTTAACATTGCATTTTAATATTTAGGTTATACATACACATCAGTTTAAGCTAATATTTAATTTAAAGTGATCCAGTATATTATGGTAATTTTACTTTGGGCTTTACTATTTTCACAGTTGTTTTTAGTGTAAATATTAGACCTTTAATAGTATAGCCAAGCATCTAACTACAGAAAATGTGCATTAATACCTAATGGGTGCAGTGGTTCAGTGGGAGAGCGGTCGTCTTATAACAGGAAGGTGATGGTTTGATTCCCCACAGTTCATACTGTCATTGTGTCCTTGGGCAAGACACTTAAACCCACCTTGCCTCCAGTGGTGTTCCAGCTGTGACATCTGCTAAATGACTAAATGTAATACTTAATTCCATTAGAAGAAGAAAATCTGCATTAATACCTAATGGGTGCAGTGGTTCAGTGGGAGAGCGGTCGTCTTATAACAGGAAGGTGATGGTTTGATTCACAGTTCATACTGTCATTGTGTCCTTGGGCAAGACACTTAAACCCACCTTGCCTCCAGTGGTGTTCCAGCTGTGACATCTGCTAAATGACTAAATGTAATACTTAATTCCATTAGAAGATTTAAATTTTAGTCGTTCATGTTTAAGCAGAGATGGCATATTTACTCGATACTTGAGATAGGATTGTGTTTAAAAGCAGATCTGGAGACAGCAGGGGAGAAGTAGAATGGAAGTGGTATGGCTGGTAAAAGGGAGAGGTGCGACAGGGAGACGTTGAGCCTCCAGATGGAGAACAGCATTAGCAGTGAGACGCCTGATCCAATTTTATCTTCAGTCCGGGATAAAATAGGAAAAATATGGGAAAATCTTCAAATGAAATAAGCCGCTAAGCTGTTCTTTATCACTCGATTTGAGGCCATCTTTGTGATTTTATTGGGCGCGGGTGCTGTGCCAGTTTTTCCCCACTCCAAATGGATTTTTTGGGCTTACGAAAGACTTGCTTCCAGAAAACGGAACAATGAGATGAGGAGAAAGTGACGGTGGGGAACACACAGGGATGGAGAAAATCCAAACAAAATGGAAAACCAGTGTTAGTACAGGTCAACATGAAATAAGCCTCTGGGAAAGTGAGTGGAAGAGTGGTTATATCTGTGTCACATTTAGAAGAGGCACAACAGTAACAGAGAGAGAGAGAGAGAAAAAGCATTACGTAGGCGTCCTATAAAAAAGAAAATACATTTCATGGTAGGGGTTGAAATACAAAGCTGTCTACATCGAACGTCTTTGTACATTCATTACACCTGTCTGTACCAGGTCACTTAACATCTCTACATAACTCTGCTTTGTCAAGCTTCTTTTAATGCATAAGGGGCCAAAGGTCATTCTATTGTCAAAATGCAAACCCTTCAACTCCATAAAGCCTCCTGCCTAAGACATAGCTTTGGAAATAGCTCTGCGCCTGACCCAACTTCGCCATTACTGACAGCAATTGACCAGTTAAGACACACACAATCACAAAAGTCCAGCTCTAAACTGGTTAAAAACAATCTGTTCCTCTTCTCTTTGTGAAATGCTGCTTTGTTTTTCTTATCAGCTGGCTGGCTTTAATATGTAAGTTGTACTGGCTCTACTTTATGGTCCATAAACTTAAATTTTCCAGAGGGAGTTTACTCACTTCCACACAGGTGCGGTATGCTGCTTGGACCTGGTGGCTTTCATCTTTGTTGGTAAAACACACTCATCAGGGGCTCATGTTTAGGGAAAAAACAGTATATTAGGTTGCTGAATCAAAGCATGGAGGGGGTGTTTTAATGCATTCATTTCAGAGATTTAAAAAGGGAAAATTGCATGCATTGAGAATGTATGGCTCTATAAATCTAGATATTTTATGGCATGAGCGCACTTTTGCTTTTGGGCAGAAAACCTACACATTATTTTAATATGAAAGGCCTGTGGATGTTTTCTGGATGTTTCCACAAAACAGAAATATTAAATGACTTTTTGTGTCTCAGTGACTAAATTGTAAAGGTAAATGATATAACTTGTTTAATGTCTTGTTGTTATTTTCTTTACATCATCAATGTCTATTATTAGAAATTCTCTAGGGACTTGCTGCATCACTGACTGCTTTGTCCCATTTATGCTTGACCAACAAAGGGGGACATTAAAAAAGAAGGCCCACAGACCAATCAGTATCAAGATTGTGTTTGGTGAGATTCTATGTCAGATCTGATTTCAAGCCCCTGACCATTAAATATTTTGTTGAGGGCTGAAAACAAGTTGCAAACAGGTTTGTGACAGATTATAAAACAAAAATGAAAAAAAGGAGACATTGTGTAAAATATTCCTCACATAGATAAACAGTAAAGTATGTGCAGTGAGCAGAGACAGCTACAAGGATAGTACTTGATACAGCAGCGGTACACTAGGCCTCCTATCAGTTGTCAGCCACCCACAAAAACATTATCCTATCTCCCTGAAAATAGAAGTCCTTTCCCGGCCAATGTTTTGATATTCTAATGTAGTGGCCCGCGCAGGCTGCTTGTATTAATAGCGATGCTGAGCGGCGATAGTAGAACATGAATGAAAGTGAAGCCCGCATTTCCCTCAGGCCCGGGGATAACACAGACACAATCCATCTGGAAGATAGTATTACACTGCAACTCATCATAAGTTTGTACCCCAGCAGCTTACATAAGTCTGTGCATATGAATGAGATATTTCATCTGCAGGATATAAAAGTGTGTGTAGACAGTAGTTGGTAATTGTAAGACGACTGTCCCTGTGTCTGCCTCATTCTTTTGTCCATGTCTCAGTGATTTCTCTTTTATTGTGCTCTACTTCTATTCACTCAAAATGCACAGTGTTATTCTTTAAAAAAACAGAGGTGTGTATTAGGCTTATACAAAAGACTGAGAAGGCTTGAACAACCTGATTTCAAAATAGCACACAGAGCTGTCCGCCTTCTAAACACCTCGACCAGTCTGTTGAGGATTGCACAGTGCTTTTTGGGATTGTTGCAAAAACGTGTGAAGTTTTGGCAGGTCTGCCTACCTCAGCAGAGCTTTACACCAGGAGTGTTGCTGCACTCTGCTCAAGAACTTGCTGTTACGTCCCCAGGTTAACCTTTAGGTCGCTCTTGTTCTGTAAAGCGTGATGTTTTTGAACTCCTAACTCTGATGAAGAACCTAGGCCACAATTCCTTTTTATAATGACATAATATAATTTATGTTCTGGCATCTGATTCAGCAAACATGTATTTTGTGATTCTTCTGGACCGACTATGCTGCATACGGTGGAGTATGGAAACCAGACAAAACCCTACCTTATGATGATTTACTATAGATTTTAAATTATTATGCAGGTATTATATTTTGAATTTGACTAAAGGCTCTGTAGCTTTAATGTTGTTTTGGAAGCAACAAGAGCCGGTTTACAGCAGCAGTCTGTGGTACTCTGTTGATTGAATTGTACTGATGGACAGTAGTTTGTGTCTCAATGGTAACGGAGAGGAGGGAAGGACTTTTAAAACCGTCAAAACAGCCAAAGAGACGTGTTACTCCATCTCCTACCTCCACTTCACTGTGATCTCAGCATGTCCACTCTGCCCTGGCAGTGAGCGCACTGCATCTTGCGAGCTCGCTTTTTAGTGATATATTTATTTTTACTATTGATTTGTTTCTATCGCTTAGTCCCGTTGGGGGTTATGGGTGACTGGAGACTATCCCAGCAGCTTTGGGCCTGAGGCAAGGTACTCCATGGACAATTCCCAGTTAGGGCTTAATAATATACTTTCTAATTGTTTTATGCTGCATATCTTCAGTTCAACTGCACCGCCCTGTTATGCGTCTGGACAGAACAAAAAAAGAATTACGGTGACATTTTCAAACTCAGTTTAAATGTAGCAAAGTAAAAGTAAAGAAGCGAGAAGCTGTGTGCTGCTCGTGGGCAAGGCCTACTTCATCAGAAAGAGCAAAAACTTCTCACTTAAAGCTTGTACTTGTAAATGTAAATAAACCACCCACCTTTACTAATTTTATGCTCTATCATGCTAATACCATGAGACAACTTTACACCTTGATGAAAAATCTCACCATGTTTTGATCTTGAGAGATCTCATGGAGCCAGCTCTTGTTACACCACTACTAAATAGCCTGTAGGCTACTGTAAAGTAAAAATAAAAATTTGAACAAATCCATTTTTTGTTTAATCACAGAACAAGGAGTCAGAGCCACAAAGCCCTAATCTCAACATTATCTTTGGAACAACATGAAAAGACAGAGAGATTGAAGGAGCCTACATTCTGTGGAGGATCTGTGGTGCGTGTAACATTTTCTCTCCTTTTTGAGCAGTGAGCCCTTTACGCAACTCTTAAAATCTTTAAAACCCAAAATATTAATGTTGTCTTTAGACATATATCCACTAAAATCTAGTCTGAGGCCCCTTTTAAAAACTACGGACAGAATTTTTAAACTTTCAAAATACCAAGTGTAGTCTAATGTGTGCACTGCCTGACTGAACAGAAAGGATAGCGCAGACTTGCCCTATATTGCCTTCCATTACTGAGTCTCACACCACTGACCTACTTCAGAGTAAGGCTATACAACTAAAACCAGAGACTAGCCTCACTCAGAAGTAGACTGGCTTTCCTCTGGCCATGCTGTGATCTTAGCAACTGATAGTGTGACATTTGCACCCACCAGTCATATGATAGACACATAGCTTTAACTGAAGCTCTGTGGCGCTTCAGACTAGGAGAGGGATATAAACCATCCTGTACTGTCCATTGAGGTGTATCTGTACATCTAAGTCATTTTGCTCCACAGAAACTCAAGACAAGCTGGGTTTGAAGGCCCTTCTAAGAGAAATGAGGCATGTTTGTTTGAAGTACTGTATAGACTTGTAGAGCTCACATGCTGAGCTGCCCCACTGCTTTCCAAAATGAAGAGATAACTGAATGGAAAATGCTTAAAATGGACAGATCTAAGAGTCAGCGCTCACACGTATTGCCTGTTTATTTCAATGTATGGTGTGGTTTTGTATGTGAATGTAACACTTGGCCGATAGAGCCATAAAAAATAGCACTGCCCACTTCCCAACGCCCACACATCAGCTGCCTCTGGGCTATAGCCATGCTAAAAATATTATGGCATCCTATTGTAAACAATTGTGATACTGTAAAGGTGTGCATTTTACTTGTCATTAAAAGAACATGAGTTTTATGTGTTTTTAAGGTTTGGTCTGGTTTTTGCCTGATCAAAGAGCAGCTGTTTGGTCCAAACCATGGTCTGTTGGTGCTTTCACACCTGAAGATTCGAACCAAACGGAAAAGTCTGAAAGCACCCTAAGTCACAATGTCTTTTCAAAATAGTGGATATTTTACGTTGAGGCTACTCGATGTAAAAATGCTAAATGTACCATACAAGTGTTTAGTAGGGGTGGCACAGGAACAAGCTCTGTGGCCAATATTAGCACTAAAATAAAAATGTATATCTTCTATATCTGTTGCGTAACAACTGGCCAATTGTAAATGTTGGATGTCCTAGTATTTATGTTTGACACTGGCCTAAATATAATACATTTCTGTCTTGCCTGCACTGCAAGATTATCTTGACAAGGGTCCAAGGACAGAGGATGTTGTCTTGAACAGTCTGTATAGCCCTTGAGTACTGTTCATTCTCACTCTGCATTGGATGAGCTGAATTATATTTTAATGGAGTAATACACATAGAATTAGCTGCTAGCTCATTGCTAATGTAACTTGACATTCCCTTTTATAGCGTGCTGTATCTGTAACAACAAACCAAACATCTTAAATATTAAGAAATTAAACGACACGAAAAAACACAGCCTGGAAATTTTTCCAAACACTATATGATTTGAAATTTCAAGCAGTTACAATTAAACCAAACTGAACTATAAGATAGCCTTCTTGCAATAATTTCTATAAAACTAGCATTCTGCTGTCTTCCCGTTTGAGTGTGTAATGAGAAGGCATGATGTAAGTTTAATCACAGCCGGTTCCTTCCTAGACGTTGTATTGATTGACAGATTAGGTACAGTGGAGTGATGGGAACAGAGGATTCACGTTTTATGTATAAACTGTATGTTATAGACTGCTGCTGCTGTAGGGACGTGCTGACCTCCGTCTGGTCCCATGGCTGCTGCTAATGAACATTAAATACTTACTATAAAAGCAGACGTATTCACACTGCCAGAGCGCACGGCAACGCATCAAGACACGATAAAGACTCAGCACATTCATTTACATAATAAACTCTCACAATTCTTTACCTTATGGATGTACAGTGCACCTGCTTAAAAATGCATATGTTCACGTACAACACATGGACTGACCTGATAACAAGAGCTGGTGCTACGCTGGGAATTCTGATCCCGGAGTAAATCTAATATGCATGTCACACAGCACAGAGTTCGCTCGGGTGTCGTATTTATATAATGTAAGTGGCAGCAGCTGGATGTGTGGGCGCTAATGTGATTGTTCAGAATGCAAAGTAACTCGCAATCCACATGCATGTGTGAATACTAATTAGCAGTCATACTTTTTGAAATTTTATTGATTTTTTTAGACAATAATTAATTGGGGTGCAACTACTTCTACGTCTTATCAAAAGGACAAAGTTGTATCTTAAGTGCTCTGTTTATTTCATTTTCCATAACAATCTTGTGTTTCGTCGTGACTACAGAAATTGGCAGCGAGGTATTCAATCCTTTTGTCACACTGCTGAAAACCACAATTTCACAGAATTTTAAACGTGTTAAGATCATTTATAGTAAGTCAATAATGCTTTGACAATAATAATCTGGGTATTCCACATTTGAATCCAGAATACAAATGCATTTTAATGTTTTAACAAATGCTTCCTGATTTTCACTGTGTTCTTTTTAGTACCTCGACATGTTCTCTAATTCATTTGAAATTTTAGGCCCTTCTCATTTGAAAGTAGAAGTTGGTTGGAAAGGCCACCTGGTACAATAGGTTACAAATCCAATCCTTCACAGTTCATGGTTCTTTTGTGGTTTGGAAGTAACGCTCCAGCTCTTTTCAAAGTAAATTGTGCACCCAAGGAACTTTAGGAAGTTTCCAAAGAAACTCTTAAAAGTGTTTTCAATGGGAATGCAAACACAAGGTTGTACATCCTGGGTCAAACAACTCTGCAACTAACATGGGTCAAATGTGTTTTTAACTTGTATAAACACATGCTGAGTTTTGTTGAAGCTTCTGTGGTCTTCTGTTGAGTTTGTTGAGTCACTTTTTAAAATCCTCTACACTGCGGCTTTGTTAATACATTATTTATTCTGTTTGTACAAAATGATCCACAGACGAGTCCAGACTCTTGAATGGGACCATCACTGTGATAGATTTTGACACATTGGAACACACCTGAGCTGTTTTATTACATTTTTTAACATCAACTCTCCACAGTTCATAGTCTATGAACATGTTGGATATTTACTGCCTTCACTGCGCTGCCAGGCTTATAGCTCATAAATGGAGCACTAGCTCGAGTTGGGGGGCCTTATCTGTCACACACAATGAAGTTCCTCCATTTCCCAGCAGCTGTCAGCGCCCTCATATAGAAATCCTTCAGCTTTCAAGTTCCGTCTGCTAATATGAAGTGCTCGGTATAGGATGAAAGCTCGCTGGAAGTATAATTGGGAACGACAAGGAGTGTGCAGTGCATACAGTATTACACCTCAGAGTCGCTTCTGTCATTAAGCACTCGTGTTGGACCACCTACTCGCTCTGAATGTGGAACAATGCAATTTGCAAGCTAAAAGATTTTGGAAGATGTCATGTAAATGTTTTAATGTATGCAAATATAAGAGATGTCTTTGGACAGAAGTGAAGTGAATAATTCCTTTAATGTTTCCGCATCTCTGTGTGTCGTGAATAATGTGGCTTTTATCACAGTGCTGATGGAGAATCAGAGCTGATTAAGTTTTTATTGATGCAGATGATGTGTGTCTGCCCAAAGCCTTGTTAAAAAATCTGTACTTAATGTGTCATTCCCAGGCAAGTCATGTCAAAGTTCACATTTACAATGCAACATATAGAAGGCCTAAACAACGATGGACAGTGTCTGTAACCTCTAATATCTCATAAATAGAAACAAGCTATATAAACTAACTATAAATGCCCTGTTAACTGCACACTGTGTACCAGCAGAAGACAGAAAGGAGAGGCTACTTCAACTGACCATTTAAAACTTCTTGTCTAGGGTCAAGTGCCATCTACTGCCACAACTATGACCCTCCCTATTGAGTAAAACCTCAAAAGATCATACACAATTAAATGACAAATCTTAATGTCAACACAAATGTAAATGTAGCATTCACACTGGATTGTGAGGAAATATAAAATGGAATGGAAATGTCATTGCTGAGTCTGGTTGTTTACCACAGACACATTATTGCGGCTGTTTTTTTCCATTTGTGTGTTTGCGACTCATCATATTTCCAATTCCACAGAAACACTACACTTGCTCTGCACTTTCCCATCATCCCTCTCTGCGTCTCCATTTCTCATTTCATCTCCCTAAACTTTCCATATTGCTTCCTAAGAGCTCTCTTCAGTGGGCTGTCGTGTAATGGAGATAGAAGCCCGGTTTGGACGCTGGACTGTGGACAGGCTTTCAGTGGGCTGGAATATGAGCTCTGATAACACACTTGTGTGTCGTGTTGTCTGGTGTGACGTATGTTGGGTTCATGACACGGCTCTGGAATAGGAAATGGCAAGAAAAATGAGAAATCTGCTTTTGCATGTGTTTTTGTTTGAGTACACACAGATGTTCCGGTGCCATTGTGTGGACAAGTGTGTGTGGTGGTTTTGTTTGTGAGGCTGGTGAGTAATTTGGCAGCACAAGTGTCTGAGACAGATAGGGATCGCTCCAGATTGTTTTTTTTTAGGCAAAGAAAGGCGGTTTATTTCTAGAGCACTTAGTTTCTCCAAATAATGACTGAACAGGACACATTTCTTACTCTTGAGGTAATGTTATAACTGTAGAAATCTTTAGAAAGTTCACATTTGAAGCTGTCGTTGGTCATTTCAGAACATTTTAAGTTACTCTTGAAAGTGATTTTCCAGGATTTTGAAAGTTGGGGGTGTATGTTGTATTGTTGGGTCAGTACCAAACATACTTTCTAGTCTACTAATAAGTTAAGACTAGAAAGCTGCATCACTTTCCTGTATTTCAGAGACTTACTGTTTAATATCACAACCTTTGTCTATGTTTAAAGCACGTACACAATAAATGCAAAGTTATTCTTCTCAAAACCTGGATCTAAATTTTTATTAAAAAAATGGGTACCCATATGAACACTTGGAAGCAGTGGGAAAGTGTGGGGGATTGTATTTGGAAGTGTGTGTCTATTTAAGGTGAGTCTTTGTGCGTGTCTGTTTTTGCAGCTGCTGCCCATTCTAACAAGCTGATAAGACGCTGGAAATATTTAGCGGATCTCCACGGCTGATTCCCATCACAGCCCACTTGGCATGAACGCTAAACACAAACACAGACCTATGCCCCTATTTGGTTCTGAGTGTTACATGAGACAAGGCACATATTCTGTAATCTCAGGACTGAACAAATACTTGAGTTGTTTATCTGCGCACTATCAGCGAATGGTCTTGTGTATGGAAACACCACTTCAGCCAAAATGAGGCATTTGTTAGATGAGGTTTTCTTCTCGTCTTTATATCAGTGCTAAATCGGTCTTTATCTTTATCATATCACAGCAGTTTTAAATAGCATGCTTCTATTTCGTGTTTCCGGAAGAAAATAAAGCATAGTTTACAGATTTGTAAACATAGCATCTCAAGACGTAAGATACAAGCTATTCAGGCTTGAATTTAAATCCATCCAGTCTCCCTCTGGACACGTGTCTCAGGTCTGCTTCATCAGTTTGCACCAAAACAGAAAACAATACAGTTACAAGTAAAGCTCCGGTCTGCAGAGCGTTCACAGCTGCATTTTAAACTGCGGACCAAACGGAAAAACATGCATTTATTAAGGAGACACTAGATGGTGCTGTTGGCCCAAATGCTGATAAGATATGTTATTATAGCAATTTATCTTCTAAGGCGCTTTACATTTGACCTCTTCTCATTATATTTAGTTTGACAATATTGCATTATGTGATGTTTTTGTTGCCGTTTTATGAGGCTCTTCTTGTCTGAGATTGTCTATAATCTGTGTGACGTTCACTCTTGAATTGAACTGTACTAGAGTTAGCTTGACACACCAGAGTCCGTTTGAACCGCACAAGTGTGAACGCACCCTAAAGTGGTACAGGGTAAGGTTTGCTTAGGGAAGTAAACAAAACATTAGATTTTATATCACTGCAGTGAAAGCTGTAGGAGGCGATTTTTATACACACTCCACAGCACAAGCTCCAGGTGCAGAAGTCCTCCTGTGGAAGTTATGTCTACGGCTAGTCATGTCTAGTTCCTGCTTGGAGTAGGATGAAGGACATGACATGATCAGATTTGACATGAGCTGAAGAGAACTATGAGCACTCAGTAATTATAAACAATAGGAAATTATAAATTATTATAACACTTCATTTGTTCAGCGGTACAGCGGTACACTTCACATTTTGTATTTAAGTGTCCATACATAAATCTAGACTGGCCTTTTGATTGGCCAGTTTGAGTATCAGAGATTACACCCACTGAAGAACTAGGAAATGCTTACACAGGGCTGCTAGCTTTTAATATGTTCATTTTTTTATTCAGATTTGTGCTGGCTACACGTAAAACCAGAGTTGTTGAAAGTCTTAACACTGGTAGTAGTGTTCCGTGGCCTAAAATGCTGTTTGCGATGCACAGAGGCCAAAACACACAAAGTTGAAAATAAAGTTGGGTTATAAAAAGGCCTAATTAAAAACTCAACCAGACTAAAGCAGTACCAGGCTGAGCTATGAGACAAAACTGATTACAGTTCATAACTTTACTTAAAAGTACAGTTCTCCTTTGGCTAGTTCTCCAGGCTTTGCACGCTCACAGAAATCTACCGTAGGTTATCCTCGACACAGGTATTACTTACAGCCCTACTCCAAAAATCCTAGATTGTCCCTTTAGAGATTGAGACTTGGCCAGTGTAATGGATCAGTCACACATTGGTGGAACATGAGTGTCCACTTCTGTTGACATGCTTCTGATAGATTTCCTCCTGTTTATCCCTGAAGTTAGCCGACGGGCCTAGAGCGTTTGCAGCGGTACATATTTACAACATGGCATAAATCCACGGCGGACATTGTTCCGATCCATCCATCCATTATTGATGACAACAGTGAGGCAGGGCGTTTACGAGGTGGGCTGTTAAGGATCAGTAATTCAGTCTGTCGGGACATCGGTGCAGAGGACGGGGCCTAACGAGAGAGGGGGGGCTCAGGAGGAAGAGGAAAACAGATGGGACGGATAAGGGACAATAGAAGAATGAAGTATTTACTTGACAAAGAGTTTTTCTTTATGTTTTCTTTGCCTCCGTTCTGCCCACTTGCCTTTTCTGTGGTGATCATGTTTCTGCTGCCGATCAATAATTTATGGCTGTCGTTTCTGGGAATTGAGCCGTCCGAGCTTTCTGAATGACAGATGAGGGTGAGAATGGTTGTCGGGGCTAAGTGAAAGGCAGAGCGGCTGTTAAACCCAGGCTAGGCTTTTAGTTTGTCTACGCTTTAGATGCCAGACATTATAAATGGCTACATTTTACACTTTTTACAAATGTATCTTAACATAATACTTTGAAATTGTTCTCATAATTCCCTGACTTGAAACAGGATGAATAGCCTATGGAATAAAACATGTTGGCAAGAAAGACCACAAAGGTCACAGTTAAATTCTTTGTCAGTGACCAGAGACCATAAAACTATTATTACTATTTTATAAAATCTCTTGTGCGTGTGTGTGTGTGTGTGTGTGTGTGTGTGTGTGTGTGTGTGTGTGTGTGTGTGTGTGTGTGTGTGCGTGTGTTCCTGCTGTTTGTGTGGCTGTTGTGTGATGTCCCCTGACAGCATCTTGGTTTTAGTTTGTGTGGATGATTGTTTGACCCTGAGACCCTTGTGACACCCGGGGGTCTCTACTTCTCATTAGTCAACATAAGCTGGCCCTCTCTTGCTGTCTGGGTTGTGGCTTTCTGCTCACCTCACATCCCTCGTCTCTTCCTTGGCTGACACGCTGCCTTGGATTTGGTTAGTTCTTGTTTAAGCTCAGGCAACCACATGCACCAATATTGTTATAAACTGATCTTACCTTATCATCTTCAGTTTGAAAAAAAGCCCTGTCCACAAAAGTGTCTTTTTTGTTGGTCATTTTAAACAAGGATGTCCATGATTCCGGGTGCAAAAATTTGGGGGAAAATGGCAGCTGTGCTTATTGCCAGGAGAAGAAGAGACACCAAAGAATATGCAGAGAACAAGTATTTGACACACGTATAATTATGTGTCAAATGACTGAAAAACATATACAAACCAAGGCCGGCGTGAGGGAGACCGTTAAGTGCGTATAGCACACACATAAATGAGTTAAATAAACTGAGCAGTGCCATCAGCACGGCTTTGCAACAATCCAAGTATTATTTAACACCTACACTATATTATAAATATGCATTTTTCTTTGTGCTTTGGGCTATGATTTTAAAACAAGTGGTCTTGTAAAATCCCCACCAAAGTCAAAATTCTGGATCATTGACACACCCCATAGTGTTTTATCTTAATATGGTTACATTTGATTTAATGAACTATTTCTGAGTAGACTGATTTAACCTCACTGTGCCCGGTGTTTCCTCAGTGCTCAGATCTCCCTGCACCAGGATCATGACAGCAGAGCAAACCGTTTGACTCCTGGCCAGTGAAAAAAAAACAATCCCACGCAGTGTACATCCTGCAGATATTATTCAGAACAGAGTGTGCTACAATTGCACACTTTATGGCTGAAGTGGTCTCAATATTTCTCAAAAAAGTCTAAACATTTGGCATTTTTCTACAGCATCACTACGGCATAATAAAATCAGCAAATGCCTTACAACAACCATCGTCACCATGATTACTGTGTGCTTTGAATGACCTGTAGCTTTTACTCATTGGCTCTGAAATGCATCTCGGAGAAAATCTCTTTCCCTAAAATGATAATTTACCAGGAAGTGACAGTAATTTGAGCATTTTATTTTCAGTTTGTTTATGACTGAGCTAATTACATTCTGCCTTCTGCACCTTTAAGAGGGAAACTGGCAGGAACATTAGAAAAAATAGTAGATAGTGAAGAGGTGGGGGTGTAGCGCAGCGACAGACGGAGAAGTGGATAAATAACCAATAGTGAGAGAAAATTTCCCACAGATAATGAAATTATGCAGTGAAAATGTCTAGCAATTTTCACACTCCCCGAGAACTAATTACAGAACTAAGGGAGAGAAAATGTCAGCGTTGTGACTTCAAAGTGGGGAGGCTGCCTACTCATTTCCCCCCCGATTTGTGCCTTGTTGTTTTTCTTAAGCTGCTTTTAGCGTTTAGCCCTCAGCGCCCAGCTATACTCTCTGAGATAAGGAGCCAGTCACAGGTGATTATTCATTTTTTATGGTTTATTTAATAGAGTCACACACAGTGCACCTGGATAAACTGAAGACGGGAAGTGTTTAGAGCGTACTGACACTTTGCAGAAAGGTTTTGACTGAAAATGAGTGAAATTAAAATTAATAAAAATGTTTATGTGGTGCAAAAATGTTATTTATAATTTTGGGGTTGGGGAGTTTTTATCACAGCGAGAATAATGTTTGGAAACAACTGAGATACTGCAAAGTGTTAAAAAATACATATCCTTCAGGACTATACTGCGATACATACACACGTCCAATTCCAGTCTTAATCAAAGAGGATAATGCAGTGCAAGAAAATGTCAAGCTTTAAAATAGATATGCATTGACTGACGTGCCAGAATGTTTGAACAAACCAGTCTCTGCTGTAACATTTTCCAGATATTTGGAATAACAAAGTTCTAGCACCAAACCACATTAGACGTCTGAACTGATTACAGATGTTTTTGCATTTAACCAGCTATTCTAAATGCAAGACTGGAGTTAGAGAGGGTGAACTGCTAATTGGTCACATGACTCAATCACTATCTGACAGACAGACCACAATGTGAGCAGTGGCAGTGTAGGAGGCAGTGTAGCAGTTCTGCGAGGCACTAGTAGTAGTGATGAGTAGTAATGGAGTGACTAGTAAGTAGTGATGGTTTAAAGTTTTTACCCTTTTTTCTGTCATTCTATCATGTCAAATAAAGTAAAAAAAGACCCCCAAAATATGTACAAAAAAAAATTAAGTAAAATAAGACTACCAGAAAAAAAAAAATCCTTTCTTATCCTTAGCTTTGTATAATGTGCTGGGTTTTAACTGACTAGTTTTTGGTGCACGCTTTTTGTTCCTTGTGTTGTTAAAATTGCTTCCATTGTTTTTCTCATTTGTTGCTTTGGAGTAAAGCGATTAAAGCTAAATAACTAAATGTAAATATAAATTACACGGTTTCTCTGTGTAAACAGTAGTAACCAGCATAACCCTGGCCACTCTTCTTGTGTGAGTTTCAGGTGCCATTATTTCAATGTTGACAAGATGTGTAGCTCATCCAGCTCCAGCTCAACCTGATTTTAATACTCCATAATAAAGCCTAGATGGTGGCTAAAGGTCTTGCTATTTCACAGATTATTCCTTTTATAATATTCATTTAGGTTAAGTCCTGGATACAGTTGTTTTGTGAGAGTGGGCCGGTGTGAGTGAATTAACTTTAAACACCTGTACAGTGCAGAACAGAGCGGCTGTGCTGTTGTAATCCGCTGTGTTTGGGTGACCCTGCCGACCGGGACAAAACACTCAGCTTGTTCTTTTGATTGAGGCCAGCAGTGTCTAAGGTCTGAACAGTGAGGCAGTGCCGAGGACATGATGAGGGGAAAGAAGTGCCTAGTTCCTTGAAGGCTGTCTGCTCATTTAATACCTGTAGTCTGTTGGCTGGCAATGACAACACCTACTTCCTGTGAGGATTTCTATAAGGTTTGTTTATATGTGTCTGTTTATAGTAATAATACCAAAGTCTGATTTAAATTGGCCACTTTTCCTACAGTTCTGTCTCCCAGCAGCTTGAGTCATATTTTAAAAGCAAAAAGGCCACCTTTCATAGGTGCAAAACAAAACTTTATTAATCCCCAAAAGGAAATTCAGGTGTTAGGTATTTTCAGATGAGTCAAAAGTCTTCATCTTCCACAGACTGACTGGTTGTAGAGTCATATTTCGGTCAGGAAGGAGGAGTTCTTGTGGTATTCCATCCTACAGCTCACTGATCTCAGACATTCAGGCTGCTCTCTGTTGTTCAAAAGCCGAGTGTAGACACTGGCTTTACAGTATATTCAAAAACAATGATGTGAAATGTCACTGTGAAACTGGCCCCTGACACACATTTGCATAAATAAATGCAAACAAGCCACATTGCACAATTATTTTCTGGAATGCTTCCTTTTGGGTAAAAAAAGTACCTTTTTATTTCAGAAGAGTGTCTTTTTAATGTTGTAGCCTACAGTATATCAAGGTTCAACTGTTTAACAAAATCCTCAGTTGAAGAGACTTCCAGAGGTGCTTCTTTAAAGTCCATATTTATGCATTCACGCTATCTAATAGAGAATTTACATTTTTTTAAATGCTTAATAAATTTTTTTTTTGTGTAAAACTTGAGTTTAAGAGAGTGCACTCATTTGTCACTTCTACTACCTAGTCTCGAGTCTCAACTGCCTAACCTCTGTGGCTCACCTTGTAGACCAAGTACCACATACCCAGGAGGCATAGGTTCAATTTCGGGTCATTGCTTGATGTCATTCCCCTCTCTCTCATCCTGTTTTTTGTCATTCTATCATATCAAATAAAGGAAAAAAGACACCCAAAAATTACTAAAAGTAAATAAAAAATATGTTTTTTTTTACTAAAACAGTAAATAGCAGTTTAGGAGTTCTACAAGGCACTATTCTTGCTCCATCTCTGTTCACTTTAAACACGACACACTTAAATTTTGAGTCTTTCCATGTTTAAAGTTTTTTTAAACATTGAAAAAATAAGTTAACAAGGAATTTGCTTAAAAAATTGTAAGTAAAAGCCTTAAAGGAAATTATGTAGTGAATTACATTAATTAATTCATTTGAGCACTTTTTAAAGTCAAGGTTTTTCAGGTCCTTAACACTGACAAGAAAAGGGGGCAAAAAGGCATTAAAACAATACCACCTTAAATCAAAAATGAACTCTGTTACTGTGGGACCACAGAGTGAGGTAATGGCTAAAGTTGTAACCTGATGACATTCTGATGTATCTTCTGTTGTTTTCTGCAGTGAGAGATGATGATGACTTCCTGAGCCTGAGCGAGCTTCCAGAAACCTTCCCGTCGGATCCCCCGGAGCCATTACCTCACTTCCTGTTTGAACCTGAGGAGGGATACATCGTGAAGAATAAGCCTGTTAATCTTTACTGCAAGGCCACGCCCGCCACACAGATTTACTTTAAGTGCAACAGTGAGTGGGTCCATCAGAAAGACCACATGGTGGAGGAGAGGGTGGACGACAACTCAGGTACGTCACACCCTGACACTTTGGTTTTATATATACTCACACAGAAAAAAACCTTTATCACCAAAATCACATCCCCAACAGCGGTGACATTAAAAACAAGCACAGCCAACCTCTTTGTGTCTCAGATTGAACAGATTTAAATGGATTCTAGTCATTATAGATATGAAAGTCATTTCAAAATGTGTTATTGAGACATATTATAGTTTCTTTGTATAGATAAGATGGCTTGTCATTGCATCAAAATACAAATAAATGTTTTCTCCCGGTGTTATTGTCGAACATACCTTTACACAGAGCCCAGGGGTTGCATAGACTATTCACTTTTTTATGCTGTCTGTCGGCTTGATGTTGACTAGTTTCTGAATGCCACTAATGTGCAACAAAACAGGTTTTTCATATGCTAGGTGTACAATAACAGAACAAGGCATCTGTCGGCAGCACTGAATATTTCTCTCCACTGTTGTAGCCTGTTGTTGGTGCACTAGTGATTATTTATGTAGTTTTTAATGGGTTTATGAATATGTAAATGAGCTGCTCAGAAGTGTGTTACTAAACGATTGGCAGAGAGAGAAAAGTAAGCAGTTAAAGTACCAGCTGCCATCATAGAGTTGTTCACCTGGGACTAGATTGTTGAAGGGGCTTTAGGTGACCAGGGTGTTGCTTAGTTGATGACAGCCTTTCTTAAATTTACATTTTCTCATTTAATTTACACTTCATTATCCTTGTGAGAAAATTCACTATCGGCAGCCGCCACCAGGGGGCACCCAGCGTGTTTTGATGTTTTTACAATTATCTCTTTTGTTTTTATGCCAATGTACTCCTCATATTACTGTGTTGTTATACCCATACTATCATAACCAATAACAACTTTTAGCAATTTCCTTAATGCTTACACAATGCATATGTTATTGAAATAACACTGAATAAACTGAGCTAAATTTAGAGTTAACTGCACTTATTTTCAATCTTCGTTATTTTAGTCTGAGTTCTTTTCAACTGTATTTGCATTAATCGAACATTAAAGACCTGTGCATATCTAACCAACACCACTGGTTAGTGTCTGGCCTAAAGCACTTTTCTATTCATATTTCATTTTCTATTTTTACATTCCATTTTTTTTAACTCATGGTCATTATCATTAACATTTCCCACCGACCCACAGTGACAAACAAGTTACAGCTATTATTCCAATGTTTAGTATGTTTGTACAGAGCACAGGGTCACATGTCCCAGGGAGCACACAGCTGTCTGTCGGCTCTCTATACAATAATGTTCACAAGACACTTTAATAGGATCCACAGTGATGTCCTGGACGGTGGCCAAAGTCCAACACTTGTCATTTGACGGTGCAGTGTATCTCTGTCTGCGAGATGATAATGAATCATGCTGTTGTTTTGGCAGGAACACAAAGACGGCTTGTTTTCTTGGACTTATGTTTGACATTAACTCAGCATTTAAGTCTCCACCTGTTTGTTAATGAGCCAGCGTTCGTAAAGAGAGTCCTTATAAGTGACTGAAAAGGCCTGATATATATTAAGTTATCATTTTTGGCTTGAACAGAAGTGGAGTAGCCAAAATACTGTACTCAGTATTGTACAAATAAAAAAGAACAAAATAACTGGCTTTATGAGTCAGGTTTAGTAAACAATTACAAGTATTTGTTTTCACCAAGTAAGAAGGGAAAACCTAAAGACAAACCTAAAGTTTCCACTGGACTGGTATGATACAGATCAGGTAATGCATGTTTTTGGAGGTTTTTCCATTGTTAAAAACTATACAATACTGCCCACACCACGATGGAAACATACTGTAAGCTAGATTTGGGATTACTTGTTTTAAACTATGCTGTGATGACCCACCATGACACATCAAAGGCATCTTTCATTTTCTTAATTTTCTCTGGATTGTCTTGTTATACATTGTTGGAGCTAGAATCTATTCCAGCTGCACTAGGCGAGAGGCAGTGTACACTCTGGACAATCACCAGTGAACTGAAGGGCTATTACTTCGACACATACACTGACAGACAACCGCTCACTCTCATTCTCTTGACATCTAAAGCCTCAAACTCAAAATCACAGGGTAGATATCTTGTAAGCTAAATATCTGGAGCAGTCAGTCACCGAGCTGGAGCCAATAATTCTGTAATGTCTATTGTCTCTTTTGCATTTTTCAGAGTCCATTTACAAGAACCCAGATTGAAAACACTGGCTAAAAGAATAATCAAAGATCCACGTTCACTCACTTACAATCGGCTGGTGTGAACCCTGCCTCTAAAGCCATTACACAGAAGAAGTATCCAAACAACATATTAATAAAACACAAGTTTTCAAATCCCAAAAACCTTGGATCTTCCATGGTTGTTCCAGTTTAGTTTAGCCACAAAGAGACACAGCTGTCATTGTTTTCTATGATGTGGTCTTCAGTTTTACACAACAACCGAGAGGTCGCAGCAACTGAACAAAAACACCTAAATGGCTAAGATCAAAAGTTCTGAAAACTGCAACAGATTTTTTTAGTTTTTCGTCCATAATTCATTGTTTTGAAATCAGCAAGAACAAAACACTAAAACAAACAATTGAGGGTTTGCTTTAGTTAAACGTAAATGTTATTCTCCTCTTTTGTGTGAAGGGCACATCTGTGCGCATTATGTTTTTAAAAGTTGAAAGTTTGTGTAGTGTTATCCAGTGACAAAGCTCCTCATCAAAAAAGACATCTGAAGATTGATTGTTGTCTGTACAAGGCTTTAGTCACAAATTCCCCTGTACATACTTTTCTGGAAGGTGAGAAAAGCCTGAGTGCTGAGAACCCACAGTACCACAGGGACGACATGCAGACTCCTTCTTTTGACTGATGTGCATTTCCTTCTAAAAGACTTAACCAGATCTAAACAATGTGGAAATACCTGCAGATTCAGAGACAACAAAATGTAGGACACATTGCTTTTTTATTACCACTTTGTGCAAACCGTGTACCTCCCTTTTACTGTTTACTTGTTTCAGCTTTCAGTGCATTACTCTCCTCTGGCCTGACTATTCATGTGTGACAGTGAATCAGGGGGAACATCAAACTGCCGTCCCTCTGCTGGGCTCCAGACAGTCCCACTCAGAAAACAGGACACAGTCTACACTCAGCGTGATGGCTTCAGGGAACGCTTTGTATTACAAGAGGAAATCTATGGTGGCCAAAGCTGATGTGTCAACTTTAGTGGAGGCAGAATCAAAGTTTTTACATTCATAACAACATGCTAGGTAATCTCAGCCATCTACCAATCAGCCAACATCATAATGTATGGAGTGTTATTACAATTATCCTTGATCTAAAGAAAATGATCTACAGTAGCCCTGCAGGAACATGCTCCACTTTAAAACATTTAGAACCAAGAGTTAATTTAGTTACATAAACCTTAAAACAAGGAACATGAATGTTCTTCTCCACCAGCAGGGCTTGGTTTGTCTACTCTGTGATATTTTGACGCTCCTGGGCAGTGGTACAGGAAGTAACAAAACGAATAGGCCCTTCCACTGTCTTCTACCGTGTTTCAAATGTTATTTTTCAGTAAAAGTAGGGATGTCACAATTATTATTATTATTATTACATCAATTTTATATAGCGCTTTTCTGGGGACGCAAAGACGCTTTACATATCAATTATTCATTCACTCCACAGTCACACACTGGTGGTGGTAAGCTACATCTGTAACCACAGCTGCCCTGGGGCAGACTGACAGAGACGTGGCAGCTATTCCGCGCCTACGGCCTCTCCGACCATCACCAAATACATTCACATTCATACAAGGCAAGGTGGGTTAAGTGTCTTGCCCAAGGACATTACGACAGTATGAACTGTGGGGAGAGCGGGAACCTTCCGGTTGAAGGATGGCCGCTCTACCACTGAGCTACTGCCGCCCCAATTCACCATATTCCTAATTTAAAACGTTAAAAATATATATTTTAATTTTTTACTACATTACGTTTTCTTTCACTTAATGAACTGTGTTTGTGGTGAGACACAGCCTCCTTTGTGTTTTTCATTTGGTTCTACTTGACCTATTGATTATGTAAATCCAGTTTGATCCAGTTGAGTTTAGTCCTGTTTCCAGTTCACTCAGGTTTTTTTTTTTTCCATGAAACCTGCAGTGTCCTGTCAAATTAGTCATGTTACCTGACAAAAAAACTTACCTCAGTGAAAACTATA
Organism: Perccottus glenii; assembly: GCA_024416835.2. Lineage (NCBI taxonomy): Eukaryota > Metazoa > Chordata > Actinopteri > Gobiiformes > Odontobutidae > Perccottus > Perccottus glenii. Next base: position 29,744,210 of record CM044556.2, on the reverse strand, counting down.
TCAGTCAAAGTCAAGCTCCTGGAATCGAGGTTGTGGACCCAACCAAGTGAGGATTGGATCTTTGTCTTGAAACAACATATAAGCTAGTGCATTACAATCTCTTGGTGCAGTCCTTAAAGCTGAGATGGGTCGGAGTAAAAAGAAGAGACGTTTACTCATCATCAATACTGGACCCGGAGATTGCATTGGCACATTCAAGTCTGTCTGTACTTCCATAGAGACAGGTTTATAAAGGCTTGTACTGAATGACTTCAAATGTAACAAGCAACAGAAACAGCAGATATTTAGCCTCAGGACAAGGTTTGGAGTCGAGTTATCTGTGCAGGGATATCTATGATTAGTTTGGACAGACTAGAAGACAGATCTGTCACAGAAGAGTTAAAAGTGAAGTGCTTTGTGCAATGAGAACAAATGGAGTCTGCGCTTGAGCTACAGCCTTGGTCGGAGAATGGCACCTCTCATAGTCTTAACGGGAAAAAAACAACACTTCTACCTATCTAGGCACTTTAGCTAGCTTGCTACGCTGAACTCATATAAATTAAGTCTATTGACCTCGCCCTAGTATTATTCCCAAACCTTTTCCTGGTGTTGTAAAAATCTTCCAATCGAGTTCTTTCCCAAAGCGGTACAAAAATACTTGATTTATAAAACTAAATCCCACATCCATCCTGAAACGCAGTAGTCCCTTGCTAAAATCATCACATCTTAAATATTGCATTCTTGTTTCAGCCGTAGCAGTCTGCCTTCATTCATCATTCATTGTCTCTCACTTGTTGTTTATCCCTCTTTTTCTTGCCGAGTCACGTCTTACACCACGTTTGTCCTAAAAAAAACTTTCCGGTACAAGTCCATTTCTCACTTAGAGGAATATTTGGTCAGACTCACACAGATGTTCGAGTCTCTGTGCGGCCGATGCAGATAAATTTACTGTACAGTGACATGTGTTGTGACCCATCTGGTCTTTTATGAATTATGGATCTTTTGAATCCAGAAATATCACAATAAAACATTGTCTTTGTTCACTTTTATCCCAATTTTCTCTCCCATCTTTCAGTGTTGACATTGCTGTTAGTCATTTATTAGTCTCCCATCAGCCGTTCATTATAGAGCCGCTGGATTCCAGACAATTACAACCCACCGAGAGACACACACATGACCTGATCCAATTTCAAGATGGTTTTATAAATGTCTTGCAAAATAGAGTTCTGTCTTTTCTCAAGTAGCAGTCGAGGGCCACTTGGATTTCTTTTTCATTCTTGCTGTGGTTTAATGTGCTTTAATTTATGCTTAATTTATCTCCAAAGCAGTCATAATGTCACTTTAATAAAATATTGATTGGGTTTCTTGCTGCTGCTGTGGGAGACTAAGCTCGCTGTAATCCATGCAAAAGAGAATTAGTGCCATGTGAGGAAAGGGAAACGATTTACTGTAGAGAACGACAAGTTAGATATCCCAATACTTTGATTCAATTAACCTGTCAAATTGTGTTGGTCCACGCTGAAAAGTATAAGGTAACAGGACAACAGTAAATTTTCAAAATGATAATTGCAAATAAAAATCAAAATCTTCTTAAACAAGATGGCGTTGGATAAAACAAATAAACACACAATGGAGGACCTCGAGTTATGCCAAGATTAGCAAACACCGAGCTCCATACGACCTGACCAATCATAACTGTTCATCTAAAATAGGGTGGGCTTAATGCAATGCTTTGTTTTTCTGATTGGTTGTATGTTGCACTGCCTTGGTCTCTGCGAATGTTGGTACTGTCTCCTGAATTCTGATTGGTTGTATGCTTTTTCATTTGTGTCCAGTTGTTCCACAAGAATGAATACATATAAATAGATATAGATAGAATAAAGATAGATATTGTATCCATATAAACTTGCTTTTACAACTCTTTACGGTTATTCATCAGACATACTACCATGTTTTCACCGGTTCAGCGTGTCCTTGTAAAGTCAGATCACTTTAAATAAACTATCAGACAGTGTTTGTGTGTTGGTCATCATAGAAACTGCCCTGTTGTATTGGATTTTCTTTTGCCATGCAGTCCTCTCTGTGGTTAACCTGCTCTGTGTGAAAACCTAAACTGTGTAAGCTCTGTTGTTTCAGAGACACATTCAGAAGCTGACGCCCCATACAGCGTTTATTATCTGCCTCCTAATAATATCCTCCTCTGTCTGTGGTCTTTCTCGTCTCTGCTCCTACTGTTCGCTGCACCGCTCAGATTTCCACTCTGTGAAGGGGAACTGGCAGAGACTGATAAAACTGAGATGGAGATGAACACGGACAGTCTTAGTGAATTCAATTTTACCCCATACACACAAAATATTATATGTATATTCCATATGGTGCTACAAAACATTTTCCTTTACTTTTTGTCAGACTAGATGGTACATAAAACAAAGGACCTCCATGAGCATTTTACAAACTTCTCGGTCCACACAACCAGAGAGCAACTTTACAATTTAATTAAACTTCATACAAACTTCAGTTTTGTTTTGAGGTCACATAATGTTAACATAGATATGAGCACGTTCAGGTGAGACCTCATTATGTTTAGTGAATAAAAAGCAATGTTTGTTTTGCCTGTCTGAACATTTCTAAGCTTGTTTTTTTTGGCCAGAACACATTTGTAGCAAAGTCTTGCCACAAAAACTTTTAAAAAGTGTTAATTAGAAAAAAAAAACTGTAGGAGGGGGTTGCTGAGGCCGTATTAGAAGTCCCACTGAGGACCGAGATGATACATGCGTGTGTGTTTTCGTACTCCCTCCCACTCTCTGCTCTGTTCAGCTGTTTTTGGGGAGCACTGAAAGAAGCTTAAGTGATGAAACATGGTTTGGCTTATAGTTCAAAGAAAATGATGCAAAAAGATGAATACAAAACATTGCTTTGTGCAGGATGCAGAATGTATGTAGTGTGTGCAAACAAGATAAAGAACGCAATTTACTTGAGACTGGGAAATAACAGGATTAAAATAGACACTTGGAAGACTCAGGATGACATTTTTTAATATTAAAAGTTGCGCTCTGTGATAGTAATATTTACTCACAGTACACAGAGTTCTGGTGTAATGTAGGAATGGCAAATGAAAGGAAAAAAAAGTGAATTAGATTATGAATGATAATCTTGAGTCTTTCATTAGTGTCTGCAAGAGACACTTAAATCTCAGCCAAATGTTCTAGCACTGCTTTGGACAAACAAACATGATTTCCAGACAAATATGGTCTCCAACATAACCATTTTATTAAACACAGGCCTTGAGTTGTTACCGGTAGTCTGACACCTAAGTAAGAGATGGTAAGTTCCTCTAGGCTGTGATTCGACTTTAAGCAACAGCGGCTCAGTGTCAGGGAATGTGAACTTCAAAGGTGAGGAAGGTTTGGGAAAGCCACAGTCACCCAATTATTTTTTTTTCTTCCTAACATTATGAAAGAATTGGTCATAGCAGGATCTTCTGCAATCATCCCAAATTGTGTTACAGGCGATATTTGGTCATTCACTGTATATTGTCCTATACCCAGTGTCAATGTCCAATGGATAACATAATGTTTTTGCTGGTAATTATAAAAACTCTACAGTTTGGCAAGATCTTTAGGCACAAACATGTTTTATTTCTGTCTTTTCAATCCTGGTCAATCTGGACACTTCAGAATGTAATGCATGCAGATATGAACTGACCATTCCACTTTAAATCAAAGGTACCATTAGCGTTAAAGCATTTCTGAATGTACTGAACACTATTTAATGTTGACATTAACTCCGGGCTGAAATTGTAATTTCTTCAGAACCTTTTGAATTAAAGATAATTGTTCGAAAGAGCAGAACACACTAAAATAGCAATAATTCCAAAGCACTGACTTTTGGCTTTTTATGTTTTCTCCTAAATTGAAGAATGTGATGCTTAAATGGAAATGAGCCTTAATTAACATTATTTGTACCATCTGTGCCTCTCTGCAAGAAAACAGTCATTATGGGAGAACTTCACAGCTTGTTATTAGTGTCGTGTTGTGGGAAGGTGAGGATACAATGCGGTGCACATCCACAAGGCTCATCTGCAGCAGGTAACCAGGTGGAGGTCACAGAGAGAGGTGAGGGAGAAGCAGTGAGGAGAAACAGGACAGAAGGACAAAGGTCACCCCTGACGAACACAGCCCTCTGTCAGTCAAGAGAAGTTAAAACCTTTGTAATAGAGTCAGTGTTAGTGTTTACTTAAACAGCCTGCCTACGACCTCCGTATGTCTCCATTAGCTCTTGAAGCGTGCTAATGACGTATTTTGTTGCAGTGTACTTACTTTGTCTCCATTAGCCAAAGTGTGAGTAGTTATTAGTCAGCACTGACCTGTGACTCCATATCCCCATTCACACACATACATTATGCCACGAGTATTGGCTCGGCTGATTGGTGACCTCTTTCCCTCCTCCGCTGCCATCTCACCGCCATTGATTTCTGCTTGTTTTATTCCTCCATGCCTCCTTCGCTCTCTTCCGTCTAATGTTCCACTCCTCTTTCTGTTTCCAAGCCAATCCATGTTTCCCTCTCGAGCCTTGAAAAAATGATATACTGTATATAAAACATAGAAAATGGGACACAAATAAAATGCTGTTATTTCACAATTAAAAGGATTACTTTAGTTGTATTCTTTTACTTTTTAATAGTCCGGATAAATTGAACTTTAGTACCGCTCTGTTCCACATATGCATTGTTTTTACCTCTGTAGTTCTTTTGATGATGCATTTAAAATGTTTTAGTGATTCTGCGTTGATCTCTGTTTTCATAAGCTGTGGGTCATGACCTAAAGGACAAGATCTCTGGAGAGTAGGGACTTGTGGCTCAGCTCCTTCTTCACCACAGCGATCAATAGTATCTCTACGGATGCTTTGCCAATCTGTCTGGTGATCTCTAGCTCTAAACTTCCTTCACTTATAAACAAGACCCCATGATACTTGAGGATGTACCTTCTTGAATCTGGAGAGGGCAAAACAATGGCCTTAGGAGGTGCTACTTCTCATTCAAGCCGCTTCTCACTCGGCTTTAAACCGCCCCAGTACACGCTGAAAGTCATGGTTGGACGAAGCCAAAAAGCAGTAACAAGATCCTGAGGCCACTGGCTGTTTTCAGAAAAATTCAGGCTATAAATAATAATGCAATCAATGACAAAGGTCAGCCTTGCAGACTTTACATATTTAGTTAATTTTTTAGACATTTAATCATTTTACTCTAACCTTTGACCTTTGAAAAGCTGCACCTTTTTTCTTCTGATTTTATTTTGGATTGGTCTTTAAGGGAATATGTGAAGGACTCTATAACCCTGCTCTATAAAGTGCTATATAAATAAAGTAGACCTGTTTGGGTTTAGATGGTGAGATTGTTCTCTTGTTTGTTTCTCTCCGAGCATGTGTGCGTGTAGCTCCCTGTAGACCTCCTCTCTTGTCCTGGAATGTCCTGCTTCAGCACCTTCTCAGAGTCACTGAAGGACACAGGCGGGCAGTGACATTCACATTTACGGCAGCACACAGGCACTCACCAACACTCGACATATTCAAGCAGGGACCACAGACAATCAATCACTGCCACAGAGAACACAAACACTAGCCTGTACGCTGGAGGTGTGCTCTTAAGACGAGTCACAAAGCTCCATCGGGATCACAAAACGTGCTCAACCTTTAGGCTTCCACGTCCTGTTTGACATTTTATTTTTGTCACACGTCTTCATCCTTCTGTGTTTTTCGATCATGTTCAGTTAGTTATTTATTGTCTATGGTTTGTCCTTATTCAGGGTCAAAGGAAACTGAAACCCCAGACACAACAGCTGTCTGACGGCTACTACGAGCCGTTTATTAAAATGTGTACAAAACCATCCACTGTGCTTCATCTCATCCGCTCAGCTCGTACCCAAAGTTAAACCCTTTTGTTTTGCCTATTTTGAGATGTTTTTGATGTTTTTGATCATGTTTTGTTTCTTTTTACTCTTTTATATTCAAAGATCTTTTGCACTTTGTTTTAATGTTGTGTTAATCATTTGCGATGCTTCTTTATTCCTTTTTAGAGTTTTTTGGACCCCTTCAGTGTTATTTTATGTTGTGTTTTGTTCTTGTTTGACGTTGCTTTGATCTTTCTAATGTAGTTTTGGTCTTTTTAAGTGTTGCTCTGATATTCCTTTTGTTGCTTTTAGTGTAGTCTTTCATGTTGCTTTGATGTGTTTGGATGGGACTTGTCCCAAAAACACTTACAATAACTACAACAACCATAACCGCTGTTACTGATTTGATTTGTTTATATTGACTATGTATTTTGCTTTCATTGCTGCTTATTTTCACATTAACTTTTGACGTCTGCCAAACTTTTGAGTTGATCTTCTTTTTTGATTAACATCAAACTTGTTACAGTTGCTGTTGTAGAAACGTATGTGTTACTTTCCCATGGACTATTAAAGATTTTAGCTTCCTATGTGCAGTTCCTGGCATATTGATACTGATGCTCTAGCTCACCAGATGCATCTTGCCCCAAAACGTAAAGATTCTGCTGCATATTGGCCTTTTTTCTTTTACATGAGGACGGTGTTCTGACAGAAAACTGGGAGGTAGTTCAATTTTGAACACTGCAGGTGGATGTTACAAAAAAATGTTTCTGACTTCCATTAAAGAGGCCATCATCAATTAATCCCACTGGATCAAGTCCTACCAGCCAGAACAGCCATACCTTAAGTAAATATTTAATCAAAAGTCTAATTCAGAATCATGACGCCCTTCTGCTGTGATATTATAATTTAATTCTTCTGTCATTAGCTACATTATATCATTAGCTTTATTTTGGACACCACAATTGGATTCTGTTAAAACTTTTAAGTCATAAACCTTCAAGCAGAGGTTCCCTGGTGTGAAACAAGTTCTAACCAAACACTACTCCTTTGAAAAGTCATGAACTGGGTCACATCCTCCCAAAACGACAGCCTGTAAGTTGTGCGTCCCTGGAAATCTATAATTTACTTACAGTAGTTTTGTGCAAACATTGTTCAAAGAGGCCCCTCTCTGACCTGCAGTCTTTTGTCAGTTGTCCTTTGGGCTCTGATGAAATAGTAATAGCTGTGTTGACTTTGGTCGTGTGTGTCTTTTTCCCCACAGGCCTGTCGCTTTGACCTATCAGTGCTCACATTTACTCACCACAAAGCTTCAGAGTGCTTTCTCTTATCTCTCACTTTTTGAAGCATTTAGCCTCAAAGCCCCTTCTCCGTTTTCACATCTGTCCTTGGATTTTCTCCAGTCCGTCCTCTCTTTAACCTTATATTACTTTGTGATTGAAATAGATAAAAAGGTTTATTCAACTGCTTTTAGTCTGACTTCTAAATGTATGTAAAAGCAAAATGAGTGTAAGTTTCTAAATGAGTTGATTTTAATGAGACATTAATTGACCCGAAGCAGAGACCATGAAGTAATGGAGTCAGCGATTTCCTCGCTGCTGTAAATCTATTTGAAGAAAACATGCTTATTTTACGCCTTTCTTATCGCTTTGTGAAAAGACTGCTCATCAAATGTTCTCTGTTCACAAAAAGATAAAGAAATGGGCTGCTTCTGATGCTTTTGTTTCAGTCAACATGAATGAGGCAAGTCTAGACGCAATGCTGTAAACACAAAAGCTTTATTTTCAAGTGTTACTCTTACCCTCAATACAGCACATTATGATTCAATTCATATTTGTACCTCTAGTGACTTTTTTATTAACTATTTGTAAGTAAACAGTGGTGGATAGAAGATAGAAAAATAAAACTATCAAGTTCAAGCATTAAATAAAATGAAGAAGGAAAGGTAATAGGCATAAATACGGAAGAGGATTAGGGCCAAGCAATAATAAAAAAAATAAAACCATCTCGAGATTAAAGTTGTTAAATTGCGAGAAAAAACTCGTTAAATTTCGAGAAAAAAAGTCGAGATAAAATGTTGAGAATAAAGTCATTAAATTACTAGAAAAAAGTCGTTAAATTACGAGAAGAAACTCGTTAAATAATGAGAAAAATGTCGTTAAATTTCGAGAAAAAAGTCGAGATAAAATGTTGTGAATAAACTCATTAAATTCACTCGATGTGTGTCATACGGAAGAGGTAGTGTCGTGTTTGTCGCATAGAGGACATGACAGAGTTGGATGACTTAGTGAAGCTTTATTTTAGACTTTCTTTCAGTAACAAAGAAATTCTATCATCTTTAGCTAATTATAACCGGATAATAATTAGCATACGAACTTTAAAGAGAATTTGCAAGCGACTGGGTCTTTTTAGAAGAATAAACCAGTCCAATTTGCGCGATGTACTCGCTTTTGTCCAGCATGAAATAACAACTAGTGGACAAATGCAAGGTTATCGCTGGCTTCACCTACGCGCGATTCATAGAGGTTTCGTGGTTTCCCAGGATACCATTAGACGCATTATTAAACTTGTTGATCCTGAAGGTGTGGAATGTCGACGAAGGAGACGCCTGAGAAGACGCCAGTACAGCTGCGCTGGGCCAAATGCACTTTGGCATATGGACAGCTATGATAAACTAAAACCATACGGCATTGCCATTAATGGGTGTATAGATGGTTACAGTCGTTTTATTCTATGGATGGAGGCGTACACAACCAACGACCCTAAAGTAATAGCCAGTTACTTCATTAAAACTGTTACGGGTATAGGAGGGTGTCCCGAGAGGATGCGCGCGGACATGGGCACCGAGAATGGTGGTGTGGCAGCAATGCAAAGGTTTTTACGAAGCAACCATGGAGACAGTTTTGCTGGAGAAAGGAGTTTCCTTTATGGAAGAAGCACAGCAAACCAGCGAATCGAGGGATGGTGGGCTATCCTCCGTAAACAGAGTGCACAGTTCTGGATTAACTTTTTCCAGACATTAATCAGCGATGGACACTTCAGCGGAGACTTTATGGATAAAAGTCTGATCCAATTCTGCTTCCTCAATCTTATTCAGGTATGCCTTGTTTTAAAATGCCATTATGTCAGCCTATAGCCTATTTTATAACTTACTTTTCTACTTTATTTAATAGCTTCTGCCGACAGCGAAGATAAACATGACCTACTTGCTATTGATTTTAGAACGACGAGTGTTGCCTTATGAATAGGCCTACCTATAATGTTAAGCATATAACACACACCTCTGGAATATATAGAGCCTACTTATATAGCCTAGGCCTACGCAAAAGACGCACCTTTTAATGAATCACCTTTCTCCAAAAGATGAATTAGTTTTAGTTTCGTTTTTGATTTTTGGTAGCGGATATGAATAAATGAATGTTGCTTTCTTTTAATGCGGTGCAATGTCTCCCTTTATACAGTCAAATCATGTAACGTGAATGTCTGTAAATCTGTAAATTGAGTTTTTTTCTTACTTTCTTTCTTATTTTATTCTAGGATGAACTTGATGAGGTTGTAAATACATGGAATTCCCACAAAATCCGAGCACGGTCAGGAAATGATGGAGCATCAGGACGTCCACTAGTGATGTACACTCTTCCAGAAATGCACAATGCAGAAGACAGACTAAAACCAGTTGACATGGATGCAGCAGCCTTGTGTCAGGAAGAGTGCACCCCAAGGGTCAGTTCCCTTGTGATGAGACAGTTTTGAACTCTGCTGTCTGTTAATGGAGGAAAATGGATGGGATGCTCCTACGGATCCATTCAGTGCAGTTGATCTTTACATATTATTAAGAGCAGAAATACAGCAAAATATTTGATGTTCCTAATCCATGATGAGCCCTGACAGGTACCCATATGTTATCAGTCTTTTTGTATTATTTTATGCTGCATATCAATGAAAAAAATGAGAGCAGGAAAGTTAAAATGAGTGTGACTTACAAAATCAACAGCAATTCAATAATACAATATGATTACTAAACCCTCAGTGGTTAAAATAGAAAGTCTCTATATGCATTGCATGGTTTGTACAGGCCATATATGGCTAAACTGTATGTTGCTGTGTTCTAAAAGAAGAGTATTTGATGTTTTTGTTTTTCATTTGATACAGACTTATCATTATGTCTAATTTATGTCTAATCTGTTAGAAATTGATAACACAAGTGAACATGTCAATTTTACAATGTTTATTTAGTAAAATGTTTAACAAAATTACCAATAAACAGCACTGAGAAACATGAAAACATCTTGTAATAATTTCTTAAGCTGTCAAATTGGCACTGAACACCAGTTTTCACTAACAAGAACTTCTTGGCTTTTAATAACAGCATATTACTAAAAGATGTATGCACTGAAATAATCAATAAAACCTCAGCATACAAATACATGCATTACAGTGTATGAAGTTGGACAAAGTTTAACGTGTATGAACTTGTTGCTCTAATTAACCTGGATATTCAATTCACAGCATAATTTAAACATTTTAACAACGTCTTTTCCTGAACATTTGCTTTACTAATTGTCTTCAGGCTAAGATGGCCAGCATTTACAAAACCAAACAACCAAAGTAACCAGAAATCAAAATGAAAGTTTTGATACATGTTAAACTATGTCCATTATCCAGATGTTACTCTCCAGAACATCATTAAATTCTGAGAACGGAAGTCTGGAAAATTATCATAGTTCTCACACAGGTGAAGGAACATCCCACATGTATGACCAATAGGGCGCCTTGTGAAATCCGACATCTTTGCAAACTCAACAGTGATGCAGTCTGACACAATCAAGTGACATCCTGTGCAGAACCTCAGAAACTTTCCTAGTTTCTCATCATCCATTTCTCGGATGTACCTTTTGAGATGATGTGCCACTTCCCTTTGCTTTGCTGTCATATCAGCAGGGAACTTCAAAGTCCTATGACCTTTTAGCAGTTGGTAAGAGTTCAGCATACATCTCTTTTAGCTCCTCAAAAGTTAGGAGATCTGTGATTGTGTGATTTCCTTCCAACAATCTAACACATACATTGGCTTTTGGACAGCTCTTTGTGAAATTTCCTTCAGAATTTCTGGGAAGTTATCAGCAGAGACTTGTCTGCGGCATTCATAGTTGTCAAGAACTTCCAACAGTTCATCAAATTCAACTGAAGAGAAATCCTGTAATGTGTTTTGAAGGATATCTCGTTCTTGGGGGCTTACAAATTGAAGGAAGCATTCTATCAGGTCACTATATACTGCACCAAAAAGCATCTCCTCCATAAAAGGAAGAGCCAGCTTTATTGGAATGTATTGGCAGTCTTTGTAACCTTTCAGGAAAATTCTGCCAACAGCTTTCCAAGTGTCAGCTTGGAAATCATGTCTAATGAATGGAACTTTCATTGTAGTTCCAAGTGTACACCGGTCATAGAATTCCTGCCAGAAGTTAGTATATACATCTCTGACAACCCCTGATCCACAGCCAGCTTCCTCTGAATTATCTGGTAATAAACGTCTAAATTCCAGCTGCTTGGTCAAAGTCTCTGGGTCAGAAAATTCACTGATCATGTCATGGAGGCAATTGCCATGACGTATAATTATTTGCTTTGTTTGAATGCCAATCTCAGTGGTTTCTGGAAACACATAAACTACTGTATTCTCCAGGTCAGATTCATCTCCAGGATTAGGGCCGAAAGTGATTTCAGGGTCAGAAATATTAAGTGGGTCACTTACTACATCATCTGTCACGGTGAAAACATCTTGATCTACTATAATGTTCTGGCTTGGTCCTACGGCAAGATCTGTGACAACTGACCAATCTGGGTAATTATTTGGGGGCATTGTAGAGTCTGCTACTTCTTCACTATATTCACTATGTATTGAGATGATGCTGGCATCATCATTGTTTTCAGACTCAGTGTTTGAAGTACTGTCAGCTGACTCAATTTGCCTAGTAGCTATGTAAAAGCGCAAATTTGGCAGTTTCACTGTCTCATATATTTTGCTAATTGAGACATCAGTTGGAAGGACATTTTGTCTGAAGTCCCAAACTTCAAATGAGAAGTCACACTCGTCACCCTTACTTGATTTTCCACCTGGGAAGAAAAGTTCTTTACCTTCTTTAGGATCTCATTGTAACCTGCATTAATGTCCATGGCAAGCTTCTAGTACCACCTCCTTGTTTTGTTCTGACATTTTGTTTCTTTGTGTTATCTGTATGAATCCAGCCAATTTCAATCTGTCGCTTACTTGCTTTGCCTCTGGATTTAGGTTTAGAAGTCTCTGGTGTCTCTTCAGATTGGGGTTCAGTAGATTCCTTTCTCAGTTTCATCTTTTCTCTCAGTCTTTCAAACAGACCCTGCTTCCTTTTGGAAGGTTTTTGACTTCGGCAAAAATGGAAAAGAGCAAGTCTATCTCCATATGAAGGAATATAGCTGGCGAGAGCTGAGTCATCCATTAGCAAGATCACATCTCTGTCAATCTATGGATTAAAAAAAGATATTGTTGTATGAATGATACAGTACAGTCATATGTGGGTCAAAGACATTTATATGTCATCAATAGAAATTTACAAAAGTGTAGCCTATATATATATGTGTGTGTGTGTCTATACTGGGGGTCATCCATATATATATATATATATATATATATATATATATATATATATATATATATATATATATATATATATATATATATATATATATGATGCAGTATAGACAGACAGCAATTAGAAGTGAAAGTGAAACTTTAAACCCGTTTTTCTCCAAATTCCATTCTATGGAAAATCATAGCTATCAGCCGACTTCAAATAGCCATAACTTTTGTTATGTACAAGCTATGAACAAAATAAAAACAGTTTTGGAAAGGACTTGAACACAGCTGATACAATTTCACCATGTGTTGAGTTCTCCCAGATCAAATCACATTTTTGTTGTAGGAATCTTTCTTTTGCAATATTAGCCTACATTTAAGCTGCATTTAGATCAACTATACTTTGTTACGAACTGTAAATAAAACACTCACTATAGTGGCCTAATACAGTGTTTTTTTAAGAAAATTACACTGACCTTCAATAAAGCATTACATACATTTTAAATGAACTATTCATGTACATACCCTTTCTTCCTCCAGATGAGAAAGTATGTCCTCTGAAATACCACGGTCCTTTAGAAATTCTGTTATAGTAATGATGGACATAATTGTGCCGTCTGCTCCTGCTCCTCCTGGGCCTGTCAAATTGATGTTGCGTTAAAGGCTTGACTTTGCAAAGCGTTAACCAACTCGCTTAAACATATAGGCTACATAAATGAAAAGATAAATGCTCTATCGTTAAAACTACAACGATCATTAAAACAGCGTGTGTATATGAAGAAAGTAATATTAGTTGTTCGACATAACCAGGCCCGTAAAAGCTTCGTTATTATGATGATTGATAGGCTACGTTAAACTGCATTATTGCCGCATATTATACAAAGTCCTCATTGAATAAGATACATGAATTAAGTCAAAGTTCACTCACTCCTCGTTCAGAAAGCCGCTGAAACACATGCAGCAGATAATGAACGTAGCCAAGTCTATATGTCTATATGATTTTGCTTACATCTCACAGTGTTCTCGAAATTTAATGAGTTTATTCTCGAAATTTAACGATTTTTTTCTCATTATTTAACGAGTTTATTCTCGTAATTTAAAGACTTTATTCTCAACATTTTATCTCGACTTTTTTTCTCGAAATTTAACGAGTTTTTTCTCGCAATTTAACAACTTTAATCTCGAGATGGTTTTATTTTTTTTATTATTGCTTGGCCCTAATCCTCTTCCGTACATAAACACATTACTTGAGTAAAATATTTAGTATATCAAGAAAATACTACTTCTACTCATTCAAAATTCTGTTTATCTTTTCTTTAGCTTCTTGTTTACACTAAATAATTATCTAATCAGAGGTTTACAGTGTTTAGCTCCACCTTTTTGAAAGTGGACCACACACAGGACCAGAAACTTTCCAAAGTAGTACGATATGGTACATTTTTGGTAATGGAACCTTCCCTATGTTGACCCAACCTGTACCGTATCAATCTAATGGAACTAAGGCTTTAGAAGACTATCAAACGTGAGCAGTCAGCCATGGAGTGCCTTGTTGGTTCCCCTGGTAGAGCCCCTTTGGGGGTCCAGACACTGGGACACGGCGTGAAGCTAACAGGACGGCTACAGATAATATTTACAGCACACAGGCCACAGACAGGTGTCTGGTGTCAGAGTTTGCTGGGTTCGGCCGCTGTTTTACGTCGTTGCAAGTGGTGAGAGCATACGAGGAAAGGACTCAGACTGAACGCGTTGTTTTGACTCTACAAACATAGCCCTAACAAAATGTTCATAAATAAAGCCTTAAGGCACAGAACAAGCATTTGTTTAATTCCCTGACTGCACTGTCGAGTTACAGAGCGGCCAAACAACCGGCCGGCCCATTGAGAACTCTCCCGGTCTCAGATCCATATGTCTTCTGTTTGGATACAGAGCGTAAAGCACTCACATTGTTCAGTCGTGAGAAGACAGCCTCAATATCATGGGATTGTGAGGCCTGACAGCATTTTTGAAGAACATAAGCAGTGCTGTCAAGTGTGGGAGGTGAGAGGGACGGATCACATGAAAGATGGAACACAATAATGAAGACGAGTGGGGGCTGCCGAATGTTTATATCCATCACTAGATTTGTCTCTGTCAGCTGTTGTGACAGAGTTTGTCAACGAGGAGCAGACGCACTACAGAGGCGGAATTTGTTTGGTCAAGTTTGGAGTTTATTACAACAATGGAACTGGAAAAATGGTTTTAAAACTGATATTTGTTATTGTACATACTGTATAAAGACAGTTTTTACTGAGTGGAACAGGATGGTAACCTGGCACTACAGCTTGACTCCCACGATTTTACAAACTTGCCAAAAATCATTCTTAAACTGCTCCAATCAAAGTATTCACAGTCCCAACCCTGGCTTTACCGGCTTGTGTCCAATAGTGTGGCAGCTTTGACGGGTCTGAGTGTGTTTTAGGTTTGAAACTGAAACAAACATGGAGCTGCTCTAGTTGGATAAAACTGAACAGATATTCATTTAAAGTACCTGTCCTTTTGTAAACACTTTCAGTAAGAAAGACAACGCAATAAACAATAGGGAAAGGCTAAGCTCCTGACAGTATACTGTATTAATGAGATGTATAGAAAGTTGTGTTTATGACATGGTAAGTTTTGTGTTAAAGTTGCTAGCCTTCTCCGTCACTCAGATTTACAAAGTAAATGATGGTTAAAAAGTTGCTTTGAATACCATTCATTAGCTCTTTTATAATATTTCCACATTTTATTACCCCTTGTGAATGTTACTGTGGTGAACTTCAGGTCTACTGCTGTGGCCTTCTCTGAATTGTTTTCCCTTTCTGCTCGGCTCTGTCGATCACACTCCGCCAGTTGAATCAAAAACTAATCTTAGGGCCATCTCAGGTTTGTGTATCTTCTTAGCTTGTGCCGCTGTGATAAACGAAACACATTCCATCATTATAAACATTGATTTTCTCTGCTGGGAAAGCAACTCGCCCTGTCCCAAAGCTCCCTTGTTTACTCTGCCTTTGTATGTGTCCTGTTCTTGTTTCAGTTAATACCACTATTCCTTGGCCGTCCTATCGCTGCAGTCTGCACAGTGCATCCCTAAGATATACTGTAGCTTTAGCATTAGTGTGACATATATACGAGGCTGTGGTTCATTATAGGAGACGTATGGAACACAATGGGCTGCACTATTAAATGGAGCAGCTTTTCTTAAGAGTTCAGCCTGAGGAAAGGAGTGCAGTGGAAGTCTGGAGTAGTTTTCAAGTCACAAGAGTTAAGTGCAGCCAATGCTTCACAAAATAAGAAATTGAACAGAACAAGTTGGGAGTCCTGGGAGTTTACTTCTGCTACAACTTTTAGAGTAAAGTTGTTTATTCTGTTCAGTATGCTGGTCCATCTCATTCTCTGCTGGCACAAATTGACCCATTTTTTGCTTTTCTGATGGAACGGAGAGAGGCAGACTCCTGCATTTGGAATTATTGTAATCTTCAAGGCCCTGTACTCTGAAGACAGATAAACTATACTAAATAAACTCATTTGCAAAATGAATACAAAGTAGTTCTGTAGTGTATTTGAGGAAAACTGTTGAATCATCTAATAGGACATTGTAACAGAAATCATGTTCAGCTCATTTTGGAAGATTTGGCCAATCACATGCTCACTCTCCAATAAAGGGGACTCCCATTGGCAGTGGGTCTTGAATTGAATTAATGGCTGCTGATAATAGATAGAAAGTCCATTCCAGCACTGGCTAACCTTTCCACAGAAACAGGAAGCAAAGTGAATGCAGATAAATATTGGTGACATATGTTCAAGATGTTTAATGAGACAGAGATAACTGGATAAATGGACTCTCATTGGCCTGACACTTGGGTGGTTAGCACTTCTGCGTCACACCAGGAAGGTTCCTGGTTGCTTAGTCCTTTTTGTGTAGAGTTTGCTTGTTCTCGTGTCTGCGTATGTTTTCTCCGGGTGATCCAGTTTCCTCTACCATTAAAAAAACATGTACAACAGGTCCCCTCTAGGGACAGGACTCAAGGTGGGTTAAGTGTCTTGCCCAAGGACACAACGACAGTACGAACCACTGAGCCACTCTGTTTCCCTGGAAGTGGAAATGAGCGTTCCTGTTTGAACAAAGGTCAAATAAAACAAAAGCTAGATGTTTATGGTAAGCTCTTTGATCTATTAGTATTTTCTGAGGCAATTAATGCAGCCTTAAAATAATTCTCACAGTCAGAACCTATTTATCAATGGATCTCAATATAATACAGGCAACTAAAGTTGTCTGTTATAAGCAAATTATGTTAACATGTTAAAAATTAAAGAACTTAGCATGTCTTGAGGATATCACAGAAACAAAGCTTTTTTAAGAGTTGTATGCCGATAATTAACATTTTAATACATTTGTTTAGCATAAAGTATTTAAAACCCAAAAAACAATACATTTATCTTACAAACCATTGTGCATCAACATACCTTCAGACTCATTCAGGAATGATGAACCAAGACAGAACAATTATTATGTCCATAGTTACCCGGAGATGAAAACGGCTCAAACATACACATTAGGTTATTTCCTCATTTAATATTTCACTACTGTTCTTACCGTAATAACCCGTGTAATGAGGCAGCCTCAAATGTGCCATCTTCAGTCCTCTCTCAGTTTCTCTTTTATGTCCTGTTCCATATGTTCTGTATACATACTGTAGGTCTGACTCCATTAGTCTGGGCTCACTCAGCTGTTCAGCCTTATTTGAAGTCAGTAGTTTAAAGTTCATCATTACTTCACCTGCAGTGCACTCTCCCGGTCTCTTTTTTTCTCTCGTCCTTACTGTAGGAACTTCTTACTACTGTTCTTCCAATTCCGGTCCTAAGTTGTTGCTAATTACCTCCTGGGTTTTCTGAGCCCCCACTTCTCTAACAGTGTCTCCTGATCTTTAGTTTAGACCTTGTTTGCTGCTTCACACATTTCCAAACACAGTTTGTGAGCTTTTGCCTCACAGTTTAGTTTGGTCCATTGGTGGATGTTGGTTTTTGCACCTTTTTTCCCCTACCATTCTCTTTTTTATTACCATATTTTAAATTGGCGTGCTATTTAAACTTCAGTGACAGTTCTTTAGCCTAAGAAAAATTTAATGCATAGTGTACCTTTGGTAAAAGGTGACAGGAAGAAGAAATGGTAAAAAACATTTGACAGGATTAAAGAGTCGAGATATATATGCTGTGAGATAGACGTTCACAGGTCTGTGAGAGAAAAGCTGGGAACACTGCACAGTTTATTTGTGATTGTGTGGTATAATAAAAACACAGGCAGCCATCTCTATGGGACGCCACAAACTGCAGCAGCCCTGACTGAGAGACAGCTAGTGAGCAACAACAACAACAGGATGAGAGGGTCTACTCAGAGTTCAGCACTGGGCTGGACCGATGGCAATTAAAGGCTGCCAGCAGAAATACTTTGCCAGCAGAAAAACCTTTTTTAGTGCAATTGTGATTGAAAATAGGTGTTGGTCCAGTAGATAAAACTTTAAATATTTTCTTCAACACCAAAATTTCTAGTTTTCTTCATTATACAAAAATTATAAAGGACCAATTTTAGAAATTATTTTAAAGATTTAATTTAATAATTTTTAAAGAATTATTTTAAACTATAAAAGGTACTTTCATACTATAAATTGTTTTATTTTATTTTTCTTAATTTTTTACTATTGTTTGTGCAGCTTTTTGGTCAGCTAAGGTTGTTTTAAATGTTCTATAGAAATAAATTTCACTTGACAGGATCTGACTAAATTCTAAAAATGATGTTTATACAAAAAAATGCAAATTTAATCTCTTGAGCAAAAAAACTATTTTTCTTTCTTTTTTTATACTGTATACAAATTATTTTCTTGTGACAATTTAAAACGTGACACTTATTAGATCCTCTCTTGCCATTTTATAAGTAGAACTTAAATTGTGAAGATCACAGCAGTTCCTAAACACTCATACCTACTGTTCATCCATAGACGAATGGACAGTTCATACTGTTGTTGTGTCCTTGGGCAAGACACTTAACCCACCTTGTCTACAGTGGTGTTCCAGCTGTAACACTGGTGAATAGAAGCTTAATGTAAGTCGCTTTGGATAAAAGCGTCTGCTAAATGTAAAATGTAAATGTAAATTAAAACAACCATCGCTAATGTCCCGATAATGTTGTATGTCTATGTTTGTTGTATCTCTCACTCTCAATCCTGAGTCTCAGCAGGCCTCTGCAGCCTTTTGTAGCATATACATATATTTGACCAGTTCCTGTATGTTTTTTCTCCTGGCAGCCTTTAACTGCCGTTGGTCCAGCCCAGTGCTGAACTCAGAGCTCAACCTGTCTTTCTGTTGTTCCTTAGTCTCTGCTGTTGTTCACTAACTGTCTCTCAGTTGGGGCTGGGGCAGTTCTGTGCGTCCCAATGGCTGCCTGTGTTTTTATTATACCACCCAATCACAAATAAACTGCCAGCATCTTCTCCCACTTCTCCAACAGACCTGTGAACGTATAATTTAAAGTATGTCTCCACTTCTCAACTTTTATTATGTTTATGTAACTGTTTTTCTATTGCTTCTATATCGTCCTTTTACTTTCAAACATGCAACAGGTAACTTAAGAGGAAATGTAAAAGACACTTATACCAAGCCCAACTATAAAAGAGCTAACAACAATTAGGGGATGACTAGGTGGTTATAAATTAAAAGTAATGATGCTAGTCTTTGTAAATGTGCTCTCTGGACTAGACAGCTATAATTTGTTAACACAATTAAGTTTCCTAAAAAATTCCTTAGCAAGGGGAATTATTGGATTATTGTGTATTGTGAGGATAATCATCGTTATCCATTGATGACTAAAGTTATCTGCAGCCTAAATTTTCATACTGTTTTTTTTTATGTTTATGGGTTTTATAGGGTGTTGAATTTGGGGTTTGATGCTTGGTTGATGACCGTCACACATTAAATCGCCAATAATTAAATGGCATTTTCTTTCTGCCTATTCTTTTATCCTTCTTTCTGTATTTTCCCACAGCTCTCCTTTTCTGTACAATCCTGCTTAACCCTCACTCATCTTTCTGACTTTTTAAAAACTTTGAAACCAACAAGACACAGAGATTTGAGCACAATAACCATACGAGACTCACAGACTTCCCAGCAATATAGATTTAAGTAAAATGATCCATACTTGAGATGTTTCTGTATAAGTGGACTAACGGTGCCGTCTGGTCTGGTGCAGGTCTGGTGGTGCGAGAGGCCAGTATCGAGATTACCCGGCAGCAGGTGGAGGAGCTGTTTGGGCCTGAAGACTACTGGTGTCAGTGTGTGGCCTGGAGCTCGGCCGGCACCACAAAGAGCCGCAAGGCACACGTCCGCATCGCCTGTGAGTACAACACCTTCTCTGTACAGTTTTTAGTCATACGCACAGCTCCAAGGAGTGTAGTATTCAGAAATGAAGGAAGGTAAAGCCTTCCGTAACACATCCTACACAGTTCTTCCTCAGGTAAGATATAGAACCTGACGAAGTTCTGTGATGGATCAAAAGATTATCTGTTAAATAAATTATAGTCTATTTTTTGGAGAAAGTGTGCCGGCTTTACCTTACTTAATTTTTGAATACTATACATTCTTTCTCATAAAGTTAGAGTGGAAATTACTGCTTTAAAAAGGGAGTATACTTGACACCAAAAGATAAACGCTGACCTATGCCGTAATCAAAGCAATCAGCGCTCACACGAACACGTGTTGAGTACCCTGTAGTATGTCTGCCAGGCCAGTAGGGGAGCTGTGAACCCCACTGCTACAGTCATTACACACAAGAAGAGAAGTGATAACTGTGTTGTTCTCATAGATAGTATAATTATGTATGATATCCGCCCATTGGTCCCCTATTCACCAATATTGCATTACGAATGGGCAATAAAATGGCCGTTACATCCGGGATTTTCGGGTTTTACTCCATAGTAAAACAATAGTTTTTAGATAGCATAAACCAACGTAATTTTCAAAAATTCACCCCCCCCAGAGTTGTCACGTAGTAAAAACTTAGCTCTAGAGACCGGAGCCATCTTTTGTACCAGGCTGTAAACATGAGTTTTACTCTTGTAAAGTCGCCATTGGGTTTCTCCTTATATTTCCTCTTTTGGAGCCTGCCCTCTGGTGGACGGATGTATATCGCTGTATTTTGCTGTAAAATCACCGTATGGCGGCGCCCTTACACGACGACCATTTAAGAGGTACCATGGGAGAGGCTTGGTTGTTCTACCAAACTCACAACTGAAGCACCAGTACCTCAAGTTTACAACACTACATTTTGACATTGATTGTTACGGAAGCGTTGTACTGTCAATGTAGGTTTTCTGACTTTTTATTTTTTTTATTGTTTTTCTGACTCTTTTTTTTTTTGATAGTTTTTCTGACTTTTTTTTGGGGGGGAATTGTTTTTCTGACTTAATTATCACGTTATTTCGTGTTACTATCACATTATTTCGTGATCATTTTTACGTTATTTTGTGATACTATCACGTTATTTCGTGATATGTGTTTTTTTTTCAATTGCTTTATTATTTTTTTGTCTAAATAATGGCGAGATATTAATGTTACTGAACACTGTAGACAATATAGTGATGAGTGTGAGCACCTTGAGACGTTTTTTGAAACGAATGAGATTGTATAGGTGGAAGAATCAGTCAGATCCGTTGGATGTAGCAGCATTTCTTACTGATCAACTGGATGGACACAAAAAAACATACGGATATAAATTACATCATCTCAACTGTATCCAGGCTGGCTTTGTCACGCTTCCTCTTTGCTTCCTCACGTTCCTACGGAAGCGTAGTAGGCTACGTAGTACGTTGCTTCTGATAAAGCATTGAAAAAAGAAAAGTTATCATGAAATAATGTGATAATTACCATGAAATAACGTGATACTATCACGAAATAATGTGATAGTATCACAAAATAACGTAATAAAAAAGTCAGAAAAACAATCCCCCCCCAAAAAAGACAGAAAAACAACATTGACAGTACTACGCTTCCATAGATTGTACTCTTTATGTAGCTTAGCAGAAAGCTGTGTCGCCAATGGATTTCAGAGACGCAGAGACTGTTATGTAATCGTTTTCACTGAGAATGCCATCTTGACAATGGAGCAGGTTCCACAGTACATGGTCTGTTCTATAGTACCATCTGGGATGTCCATCATTTAACTGAATCAGTGGCTAATGATTGGATTTATTATTTGTGATTTTTGCAAGAGGTGCAGAGTGGTTAGCAGGTCTTTGTCTCACAAAGAGGGTTTGTGAGTTTGAACCTTGGGCCAACAGCCTTTCATAGCTCCTCTCTGTGCACTGCAGTTTCCTCACACTATCTAAAGATGAGTGATAGGTAACTCTAATTTCTAATTGTCAAATATCTGTAGGTCTAGGATGGCTGGCCATGATTATGTTATATAATTTCAGATTTATTTTAACCTTATTCTTGCAGGACTCCAACTAATATGAAGTTTTACCTTTGAATGTTCTCTGTACAGTTTCTTATAGCCTCTATAGTCTAGTACATGTCTCTGTGTAGAGCAGGAAAGATGCTGACACTATATCAAGTGTATTTTGGGCTGGTATATCCGGAGCCATATGTGCAGACTGCATGCTGTTAAAAATAAGACTCCTCATATTATAGTTAGAGCACTGGGACATGATGCGATACAAAAGGTGAAACAAAATGTATGTTGTGTAAACAAAGGAAAGTTAAAATGAATAAAAGTATGGTCTGTATATGCATAGTCCGACTAAACTCATGGAACAGAATGAAAACGACTGTCCCTTGTGACTTTTAGCATTTGAATAACTCTGGAGTAGAATGGACACCTTGAAAGATATGTGGTTAAAAATGGAAAGCTATTAGTCTGGACATAGCCTCAGACTCAACTTCAGGGCATGAACAGATGAGCAGCTTGCCTCTGACAGTTGTTCATCGGGGACCAGTTCATAACAAAGATGTGTGACAAAAACAACCTCCAAAATGTTTGTTCATCAAATATAAACCTCATATGACTCAAGTGATTGTTCCTTCAAATGTCCTTTCTTTTGTCAGTTGAGTTACTATATAACAGCAGTCAGGAGGGTCAGATAAGGCCACAGCAACTTTTCCAGAACACTCAGTGGATCTGCTCAAATGAGTTCTCAAACAGAGTCCATTCAGCATCCACACATGAAGTACTTTAACAGACAACACACACTCAAAGTGAGTTATGTGTCCCAGGTGAGCCATACAGGTGTTTGAGAAGAAAATCTATCACCCAGACACTTGTTTTTTACTTGTGGTTATTTGTGCATTCTTACTTTTGCAGAGGGCTGTCATTACTAACCCAGACGTGCAAACATTTTCACAACTGTAACATGTTTTCAGTTTTCCACATGAAGCACCAAAGTTTGCTGACTATGTGCAGATTAGAGAAAACTTAAAATACCACATTTTATTCCTCATTTATTCAAATAAATGGTAATGTCTGTGGTAGGTTGGGGTTGTAGATGGGACATAAAACTCAGGTCTTTTCAGTGAGAGACTAACATTTGTGTCCTGAGTTAGTGTTTGATTTTTACAAAAAGAAAAGAGCTCTTTACATAAAAACCTTGAGTACATAAAATAATAAGTGTTGCATGTTTTGGTTTAAAAATACATATAACGGGGACTTTTCCAACCCTCAAGACAAAATATTTTGTCTAAAACAGTACATTTCTGACTTCTTGTCTAATAAGAAAAGTAAAAACTGCAAAATTTGCTTTTAAAAGTTTTTTTTTTTATTATTAATCGTGAGTTTACTATGGACAATTATGTGAGTAACTGCAATTAAATATTTTAGTCTAGTATAAAATAATGCAACATATTGTGGTCCATTGTGTCGCAGCCAATAACAGAGCTTTTCTTGCTCTTCAGCCATGCCTCTGTTCCGTTTAAAAACCATGGATGTTTTTGTGTCTGTCAGCAGAGAGTTCACTCAGAAACAATCCTAAGCTCATCTAATAGCTTTCACCGGGCGCTCCTTGGGGTGCAATGAAATCTGGGTAATGTGCTGTTTTTGGCTTGCGTTGGAGCCTGGTGTATGCTGAGAGAAAGATGCAGGTGAGTGTATGTACACACGTTTGACACACTGCTTTTTAAATGACAGCAGGGAGCATCACTTCTTTACATTTTTCTCGTATAAACATCAATAACATCAGTCATTTTCAGCATTTTCCAGTGCCACAATAACTCCACAATTAATCTTTGAGTTACCCTTTTGTGACACATTGTAGATATTATGGCACCTGTCACTTGAGCACCTCTGGCCTGCATTATACAAACAGGCTCTCTTGTAGCCCCTGTATAAAAGCAAGTTTGAATTCAGTCCACTCTAGTCTTTGAGACTAGCTGCTTAATTTCCACTACCTTAATAAAAAGATTCTGGGATAATGGCTGTAGCTTTATTAGCGTGCGTTGTCTTATGTTTCCCTTTGTGACTGTTGATGAGCTTTGACAGGAGGCCATTTTAGTCCAAATGTCTGCCTCTTTCTTTTTTCTAGCTTCACACAGACTCGTACCTACAATGATGGTGTCCAGATGATTGAGGAAACAAAGCAACATCTCTACTGGAGTTTTTTCCTTAAATGTTCTGCAGTGATCATTTGATTCCACTACGACATGCTCCAAACAGTGAAAACCTCCTCCTAAAGCTAGCATCTCTACTCACGGCAAGTTTTTATGGTTTTAGAACAAACTTTAAAGAGTGGATCTAAAACTAAGGACTGTGACTGTGGTGTTAAAGCTACAGTGGGGTTTATTGCACATATTGTTTTGTCTATAGTTCAAACTTTAAACTATAGGCAAAAGAAATGTGTTTTTATTGATCATAAGTGAGTTCACTGTGTTGGCCCAGCCCTCCACCAGAGTCCATGTTCTAATGTGGCCTTTGGGGAAAAATAATTGCCCACACCTGAACTAGAGTCTGAAATCCACCTCCGTCTGTAAGACAAATGAAGCTCCCTGTAGGACGTTAATGTCTGAATAAATGAATTAACTCAGCATCTTAATTTGATCAAAATCGAGGAGGTGGACACAGTCTTTCCTCTACATTTACAACAGTGTGTTATAGTGCAGGTCAAAAGTTATTGACATCTAATAAGATTATTTATGTTCGCAGCTCATTGAGTCTGTACCTTCACAACTATAACATTTTTACTACATTTACCATGTAATAAATGTCTCTTTATTGAAACTTTTATCCATTACCAATTGACTTTAGAGCAACATTGTCATACTTAAGATCAATTATTGAAAACCTCCAAGTCAAAATGGTTCTCATACTACTTTTTCCAGCTTTGAATCAGAATTGAGTTTATTACCATTTATTGCAAGATAAATACAATAAGCTATACAGTTATCTACTAAAAATATACACAGTGAAATAAAGAAATCTGCATCAAAGACAAGACAATTTGACAACCAAGTGTCTTCTGATGTTAGCCAGCAGCACTGTGTTTGCTCTCCAACACTGCTCCTAGAGACCTTTGGGCCTTAAAACAACTGCATAGTGTCACTTTTATTTCATATCTTCTGTATTTGACTGGACTATTTTTAGGCCTTTTTCATTGGATTGTTATTACAGTATAGGCCTATATCCTTTCCACTCCATAAAACTTTAGCTGTAGTTTAGATTAAGATATGAAAATGAGAATATGAATATGAAAGAACACATACTTTCATCTCTATATTAGTCTTTGGCCTCTGTTTGACTTCTCTTCCTCCTGCTTATTCCCTGAGTGCTCTCTCTCTCTGCCCGTCCTTCACTCCCGGGCCTGTGTTCTAACACTGATTTCTGCTTTAACCAGATGTGATTACAGTGGGCCTCCTCCTGCGATAACCTTTTTCTAGCGATCGAGCCGGCCTCCTGACCTGGGCCCTGCTTTCCACTTCTGTTTGGATCTGCTGTTGTGATTAAAATGCTTCCTGGCAGCCCGAGCCTGCTGAGCAAAGTGTCTTTTCCACCACAACAGCAATTCAGCATTTCTCTTTGCTTCTTTTGTCTCAGCCATAGTTTTTTGTTCTGTGCTCCATCCGTCATGCCTGCATTGTTTCTTTTAAAGCTCTCTTGTGTGCTTTCAGAATCCATTCTCCTACATTATTTGTTAGTATTTTACATCCTCAGTATCTACAGAATAGTATTTCCCACAGTACTGTGCAGGATGTTCATTAGAAAATATGTAACATGCATCTTTTCACTTGGGCTTTAGCAATAAAACTGAAACTGTAAGTGCACCAAAACCATTAAAAAACACAATATGTAAATGCCTTGGTCTAATTTGAATTGCACAGCTCATGTTAGAAAGATATCTTTGTAAAAATAAATTTACGTGTTAACCCCTTTTTTCTTTTCTTTTTATTATTTAGAAATCACTCATTTTACTTTAACTTTATGAATTTGTTCATAAAGGCTTAATGCACAAATGTGTGCTCAAAAGAAACATGCATGTGATTCATCCCCAGCAGTGCTCAGTTTGTCTTGTAAAAACAGAAGTGATGGAACAAACATGGACGCTTCCATTGAGTTCTATGGAGCTTTACAAGGCTATATATTTGATCAAGTTAGACAAATGCAGAGGCCATTTTCCACCACTGAAAACAAAGACAAATGTTTGGATTTTCATGTTCTTCCAGCTTTTTTTAAAACCTGAATTTATAGTTGAAGGAGGAATCTAAATACACACTTTGTAGCTGGATAATGGCAATCAGTGTTGTGGCTATAAAAGTGTCAAACACACAATCAGAGATATTAAAGCCGGAGGTGATTTGTTGGGCTTTCAGAGCGAGGCACTTCAGCTGAATTATGACCGCATTTAGGTTTTTTAAGTCAGCACACACTCTCCTCACGAACATAACCAAATGTGCATCCTATGTCAGTGTTTGGCCCCGCAGCATCAGTTCAAGCCTCTCTCCTTCAGTGGATTTAGTCAAGGGCAAACACACACATACACACACCTACATGTACACACGTATATTTCAGATGATGGCAATTTGTTCTGGCCGCGTCACAGAGACCTGCGTGTGCATAGCAATCAGCCGTCCAGACACTCAGGGGCACAGCGGCAGACAGCCACTTGTGTCACCCACAACCAAATCAGGTCGGGTTATGATGCCAATGTTGTTTTCCCTTTTCAATCATCGCTAAAACAGACCAACAAAAACAGGTCCTTACCTGTATGTAGCCTGTTTCTTTTTCTATTCTATGCAAAGTATTGGAGTGAAATGAGTTGGATTTTTAGGAGTCAGGACCAAAGGACACAACTCAAAGGACATAAACAATCTGTGAACAGTAGGCAGTAGCAACAGATGTAGGATATAATGATAATAATGCTTCTGGACACAGTTGAATAATAAACAATGATTATTTTGGTTGCTCCTTCCAGGGTTTGCCACAGCCCATTATTTAATGGTTAAAATATTTAGTCTGGCATAGGTTTTTACGACAGATGCTTTTCCTGGTGCAACTCTTACATTTATTGGGGCATAAAGAGAGTTTCCTGGACACAAGACATAAAATATATTCAGAAACATTATCCATTACATGAAGCCCTCTTATTTTAGATAAATGACTGAGCCAACATGATTTCTATTGAGTAGAAAACAGTCTGAAGGGTAATACCCACTGGTATAGTAAAGGGAATGTCTGACCAGACTATCTTTTTTATGTTTAAAAGTCATATTCAATGTCCTGGCCACAAATTTTCAAAAATTACTTTGTTTGCCAAGTTCTAAATTAGGTTCAAATAAAAATACCCTAACGTCATTCATCAGATTGGTTTATACATCTCTCCTCACCACATGGTCTCCTCAGAGCTTAGATGGCAACAGGGTTTAACATTACCAGGTAACACAGTAACTTTGACTATAACCACTTTCTTGGATTCTCTGCAGGCCAGTATGATCTTCAATAACACATTAGTAGAATGACCCCAAAAAAGTTGGCCATAACATTCAACCAGATTTGGAAATCTGAGACATTGTGCAAAAAGGTTCTGGGCTAAAAAACTCCAACCTTTAACGGAAGACTTTGATGGTGAGATTGTGATACAGTATGTCAGGACAAGTCTAAATGCATTTACTGCTGTTGTCCTTTGTCCTTTTTGCGTTTAATATGATTGCGATACAATTGTTTTGATACGTAGCCAGGTCAACCATTCTGTTTCTTTTTCTCTTAAGTTGGATTTGTAGAACACATGGATAACTCAGACTGTAGTTGTATAGACATACAACCATTCAGAGCACAGAGAACCTTTCAAACATATGCAGAAAATCCACCTCTGTAGCGATCCAATTTGTCACCCATAGAACCAATCAAAAATAAACAGCTCTGAAAAAAGCCTGTAACATATTAGTTAGAACATTAACAATTGGACCAACACTGTTAGTTCTGCACCAAGACTAGCCCCATCTTAAAGGTTTAAAATATCAAGCTCACATTCATCTGTAACCACACAAGGCTATGCTAATGGTCCTTAGTCTTAGTCTGCCTCTAGAAACAAAGTGTTACAACAACACACTCCTCAAAACATTCGACCTTTTTGAATCTAAACAGCCTGGATATTAGCATAATGCAAATCATAAGAGCTGTGTTTGAAAAGGTCCCATTCCTTTGGCTCTGTCGCTCTCAGTGGAAAACCCTGCGTTGTTTTCCTCCAAATGACATCACCAAGCTTTGGTTTCTGGCGTTGGAGCAGACTCTGTATTGGTTACAAACACTGAATAAACATTTGGAGTGTGAGCGTCGGTGGATTTGTGGTGGTGATGTCTCTGTTCCCAGTATAAACCACTGAGCGTTTTTCCAGATGTCAAAGAGTGAAGACTTAAGTGTTAAAGTGGTAAGCCGCGCTGTTGGAATAGTCATATGAGAATGACGTTCTTCTGAGCATGGCCAAAATAACACATGCTTTTATAGATGTCAGTCCATATTACAGCTGGACTTTATGTAACATATAAAATAAAGTGCGTATGGCTGGGCAGTTAATTGAAATGGACATTTGGGGCTTCTGAGGAATAAATTTATGCAGGCAATCATTTTAGTATTATTTTATTAAGGAAGCCTTTAAGGGTCATAACACTGAAATATTGTCAATGTTAAATGAACTCTGACACTGTTTTAGCTGTAATGTAACATGTGGAATGGATTGCTGTTAATTCCTTGCATTAACTATGACTGAGATGTTCTTATACTAGCAACCAGTGTTCATTTCAACCATTTAATTAAAAAAAAATGGTAATGTATCCCAGCTGTAATAGTTTTTCATATTTACGATACAAACCTTCAAAGGTTCTATTCTTGATACTTTTGGTCTTTGTCAGCATGTTAATGAGCCGACCCATAACATCTGATCATTCTTGTGTCTTTTTCCATCTGTCCATAATTCCAAAAGTGGCTGTTGGACCTACTGTTGTAAAAAAGAGATATATTAACGATAACACCAGGACACAGTTTATGGAGGCAATCAGGTTTGAAAATGCCTCATCAGGTCAAGTTGATGATTTGTTGAATTGTTATACTTCAGGTGTTTTAAATGTTATGGACACCATTGCTCCTGTTAAGGTTAAAGTGATCAGGACAAGGCAGAAGGCTTCATGGAGCAATGCTCACTCTGTCAGGGCACAGAAAAGGGAATGCCGAAAAGCCGAAAGAAAATGGCGTAAATTGAAACTCTTAATTCATTATGAGGTATACAAAGAAAATTTGCATGTTTTCAAGAAATATTCTTCTCAGAGATCATCAACAACAATAGTAACAACCTGCGTGTCCTGTTTGCTACAGTGAACAGATTAACAAACCCTCCAGCTCCATTTCCACCAGAATTAGTTCATCCACCTGCTGCCTCAAATTTTTACCCACTAGATTTCTAAAATCAGTACTAAGCAGTTTGTTACCACAACTCACGGATATAGTCAATAATTCCTTACAGTCTGGAACATTTCCAAGGGCCTTAAAAACTGCTGTCATTAAGCCTCTCCTAAAGAAGAGCTGCCTTGATGCTACAGTGCTCAACAACTATCGGCCCATATCAAACCTGCCATTTTTAGGGAAAGTCATCGAAAGAGTTGTTATCAACAACTTAATGACTTTCTATTACTTAACAACTGCTTTGATCCTTTTCAGTCAGGATTCAGGCCCCATCACAGACTGAGACTGCACTTATCAAAGTCACAAATGACACCCGTCTGAACACTGACGCAGGCAAAGTCTCTGTCTTAGTTCTGTTGGACTTGAGTGCTGCGTTTGATACAGTGGACCATGAAATCCTGACACAAAGATTAGAGGAATGGATAGGTATCACTGGAACTGCCCTTAAATGGTTTCAGTCCTATCTTGAAGACAGGAAGTACTTTGTTTTGTTGGTAACTGTGTGTCAGACCAAATGGCCCTGACATGTGGGGTTCCACAGGGGTCTATCTTGGGACCTCTATTATTCAATCTCTATGCTTCCTTTAGGCCAGTTAATACTCAGCTGTGGCATATCCTACCATAATTATGCAGATGACACTCAGATTTACATTTCACTCACAGCAGGTGAAAATGGACCAATCCATTCACTGTGTCACTGCATCGAACAGATTGACGTGTGGATGCAAAATAATTTTCTCCAACTGAACAGAAACAAGACTGAACTAATCATCTTTGGGCCACAGAAACAAAGAGAAAGTGTCAGCAGTCACCTCGAGTCTCTTTCTCTAAAATCTAAAAAAAACAGGTTAGAAATCTAGGGGTCATCATGGACTCAGACTTGAATTTCCAAAGTCAATTACATCATCTGCATTTTATCACCTTAAAAACATTTCCAGAGTCAAAGGGATGATGTCTCAACCGGACTTAGAGAAACTTATCCATGCTTTTATCTCCAGCAGGTTAGATTACTGTAACGGCCTGCTCACTGGTCTCTCAAAACGAGGGTTAAGACAGCTGCAGCTTATTCAGAACGCAGCTGCTCGGGTTCTAACCAAAACCAGGAAGTACAACCACATCAGTCCAGTTTTAAAATCTCTGCACTGGCTTCCTGTTGCTCAGAGAATAGACTTTAAAACAGCACTTCTGGTTTACAAGTCTCTAAATGGTTTAGCACCAGAATATATCTCTGACATGCTAGTTACTTATGAACCTCCTCGGACTCTGAGAACATCTGGGACAGGCCTTTTGCTCATGCCCAGAGTTAGAACTAAACAGGGTGAAGCAGCGTTTAAGTTTCATGCAGCAAAAACCTGGAACAGCCTCCCAGATGAAGTAAAACAAGCCTCAACTTTAACAATGTTCAAGGGGAGGTTAAAAACCTTCCTCTTTAGCTCCGCCTACACTACAACCTAAAGTGTTAGTTTTTTCTTTTATCTGCACTCTTCTTTTTAAAATGTTTAAAATTTTTTCTTATGTTTCTTAATATAAATCTTGTAAATTGTCTTTTATTCCTGTAAAGCACTTTGAGTTACCCAGTGTATGAATTGTGCTATATAAATAAAATTGCCTTACCTTGCCAAAGTAAACAACAGCCACCAAGAGCTACAGTAACTTTAATTTCAGCACAGCATTGCATAATGTTGCTTTCCCATTGGCACAACTGTACCTGACTGTGCCTCTCTGTTATGGCCCAGACAATTGAATGATTACAAAAACGTGGGACTGAACAGTTATATTAAGTAAAAGTAAGGAAGTAAAAATCTAACTAAAAAAGTAAACCTTGAATGGAAACATTTTGTTAAAGATGAATTTAAGCACAGTTTCAAATAAACATGTTTTCAGTTTCCACTTTAAAATTTACACGGTTGTGCATAAGTGCAAATTTTCGTCGTTGGAAAACTTTTGGTTATGTTTTTTTTATATTCTTAACTTAGTAATACATTAAGCTTCACTTATGGCCTGGTTGTAAAGTCACTAAACTTAAATAAGTAAATAAACGTAAATAAACTGCCTAAGACAGGGCCGTGGGTCATTTGGTACCGGGCCGCAGAGAAAAAATAAATAACTTTTTTTAATTATCTGAGTCTGAACAATGTTTTATTTTGAAAAGACCGGATTCCCTTTGTTACATCCGTCTGTGACGCTTGTCTTGGTCACGTGATATGTTGCCGCTAAAATTAAACCCCCAAGCTAGCAAAATGAGTAAAAAACAAACGTCTTTGGAAAGTTTCTTCGCAAAGGGGAAAAGATCCAGTGTGGAGACAGAAGAAGACCATACGACTTCCGAGAAAAAGAAAGCTGCATTTATCAGACAATACAAAGGTCCTACTTATGGATTTATAGCGACAGGTGATTCCCACGCACCAAGACCGCTCTGGAAAATATTCAGCGGCAGGCTCTTTAATGAGGTAATGAAGCCTTCAAAACTGCTTCGCCACTTGGAGACCAAGCATCCTGCATTAAGACACGTCTATTCACGTTTATAAATGTATTTTGAAAATATTACAGTTCTTATGCCGGTCGTATCATTTTATTTTGTGTATTTATCTGCCACACCTTAAAGGCCGGTCCGTGAAAATATTGTCTAAAATTAAACCGGTCCGTGGTGCGACAAAGATCGGGGACCGCTGGCCTAAGACATTCAGAAAGTCCCCAACCTGTCTTTCTATTGTCTTAACTCAGAGAACAGCACAACAGTCCCCAACTATAACTGCTCGGTGTTTGGAGTAGAGTTGAAAGCTGAACAGTACTGTGGACCTGCTTCTGGAAACTAAATCTGGCCTTTAGTCTGTTTGTTACAGCACTTGTTTGACCAATCAAAGTCACTTCATTTGTTGTTTTAGTCTAAAACACAACCAGAACTTCAAGATAATAGTGCCTCTATCATATTGAAAACTTGGTTGGGACGTTTACAATGATCTGTTTATATTTATACTGTTTAGTGAGCTCCAAAATGTCTTGCTGAACCCCAGCGCGAGTTGCACCAATATCAGTTCATTCCCAACTCTGCCTTACTGCATTGGTTGTAAAGACAAAATTATTGCTCATTAACTGTAACTCAGCAAATGTTTACTTAATTGTCACATTAGATCACTGTTGAAAATTTTGATTAGCAGCAATAACCTTTTCAATAAACATACTACAGTTTCTACTTGTTTGCACTGAAAATCCAGAGTAAACACTTACAGTATGAACTCCTTGTCGGTATCCGCAGAAGGCCTTTTAAGTCACTGTTGGTTTAAATAAAGCGTTCATCAAATTTTGTTCAAAATCTCAAGCACCTGTGCCGCGTCGACAAGTTGTTTACTTGTTCCGGAGCCGGCTGTGCGTGGAAAGACCTTGTGCGATGGTGGAGACTGATCACAGGTTTGTGGTGAAGAAATGACAGGGCAGGGTATTCGCCGAGAACTGGTCGCGCTGGGAAAGAAACTCTTCAGAGTCACTTAAAGAAAATGAGGTACTGTGTAACCACACTGAAAATCCTTGCCACACTCAGGGCTACTTTGTTCACGCGGCTCTTTTACTGTTGAGTAGTGTACTTTAGAAGGGTTGAAGGCAGAACCATAGATATATACTGTACAGTAAGAGACTATTCTCTGTTGATGTGGCGTTTGAATAAGTGGCCACCATATTAGGGAGATCAAGAAGGACACATACAGATGCCTGGAATAAAATGCTCTCTTTACATTGTTCACACACCACAGCGTTTCTGAGACTGGGGACCCAGCAACATAATATTTGGATGAAAAAATCCTTACAATGTTTGGATGATAGTGCATGTATGTAAAGGTCTTCTTTAGATCACCTGTAAAGATTCCTCTAGTGACTTCTCAGTGGCAGCTACATAAAAGTGGGTCACAGAACAAACACCATAAATACAAACTGTGTATTCTCTTCTTGAACTCTTCTGTTTAAATGTGTCTGTCATCTAATATAATGTATGGATATGTACGTAAAGTCTGATTACAACTAAGAAGGGCTTTACAAAAGCCTCCTCAATGTGGCACCACATTTGTGCAGGTAACCAGAGCAAACATTTCCTGCTTTGTTTTTGCAGAATCACCATTTGTTTTCCTAATTTACACAATTTACTCTTTTATTCATGACTCACCCAATGCCATATTGTTTAGAGACATCTGTATTTGTTTTTGAAGTAGCTGTCTCTAATCTCTGCCTCTTGTTTGCATTTCCAGCCCAGAGGTCTAATAGTCTTCTTGCCTCGCTTTGTGCAAGAAATTGGTCGACAAAATGATTCACTCTGGGAGCAAAAGACAGTCCTTTTGCTGCAGTTTTCTCCCGGCTTCTCACAGTTCTTTATTGCTTGAGCAGCTCCAGTGGGGAAGGCACTGTGTTTTGGCATGGCTGTTGTGTAGGCACAGACACCCATTTGGGATAATTGCTCTGAAATGTGCTTATGTGGAGGGGCCTGAGGCTACAGCAAACCACAAACATAATGGCAGTTTGAGCCGAGTGGTGGAAGGAATGGCTTGAGACAGAGAGAGGTACCGCTCACAGAAAGAAGGAGAAGAAGAATAAGGAAGTAAATGTGTTGCAAAAAGGAGAGGTTTTGATGCAACATAATTGAATCTGTGCTGTTGATGTGGTACAGAAGACTGGCTCTAGTTATCTGAACCTAATATACAGGACGAGATAAAATACAAGATATATGTTAAGACCTCCCGCCAGACCCGGAAGAATAAGGTTGTTTTTATATTGACTATTGTTTGAATTGGTGTGGTTCTGTTTCACCCTGAGCTGTGTCGAACAAACCTACTGCAGTAACACTTCTTGTCTGTAGGGGCGCTGCTTCAATAGAGCTGCTTCTAAAGAGAGACAACATGGATGATACAAGAGAAGAAATATTTGACCTTATATTCCTACATGCTCATACAGCAGACTTTCATAAAAAATTACCTAAGCATTAAATTTAGAGCGAATCTAATTATGGCTATTGTTCTATGAGTTTGAAATATTTGTTGTTTTTGACATGTTTACAGTAGATTTTAAAAACAATAATTTTCCATCTCCTTTTACCCAAAAAAATTTAATTTATCCACATTTTCTCATCAGTTTGTTTTCTTTTTTTCCGGTCTTCAGCAAACACTTCCTGCCTTTGTTTTGTTTGTCTGCTTTTCGTCTGACCTTAAGGGGGCAGCACCAAGGTTCACTTTGAAGAAGACCCTTGTTTCTAGGCGGGCCACAGTTCCTTTTGCCTGATTGCTCATTCACACCTCCCCAAACTACAGTAGACTTAAATTAAAGCTAAAAGAAACAGTCTCTCTCAGAATTATAATTTTATAAAAGGTTCTCAGTAAAGAAACTTATCCTAACCCTTAGAAGGGCTCCTAAACCCTAAAACCTGACACACTGTCTGTAGTGTGGTCTTAAATGGCCTAGCAGTTGAGTCTTTAACTTCACTTCACTTGGACTTTAATTTTATTTTTTTCATTCTTGAAATACTGCCTTCTGTGCACATATATTCTAGAAATATTCCTGTTGTTTCAACATTGTTTTATGTAACAGAAAAAAAATAGTATTGTGGTATTGCTTCATGTCTTTCTCAAGTTAAACAAAGCAGAAATGGAGAACAATATAGTATAAATAATGTGTTCTTGTAAGTGTTTGTTGTTGAAGAAGAGGGCATTTTGAAAAGGTGCTTACCCTTCTGTATTGTGTATAAAGAGGAGGTTTAACCTGAAGAACGCTGTGTGTGCCTCACCTCTGTTGGATATGAAGTTCAGTCTGTGCTGTTTTTATATTTATGAGGCGGTATAATGTTGTCTGTTTGGGACTGAGCTGAGGTCAGTGAATTGATACGACACGCCTGTCCCTCTCCTCTCTGATCTGAAGACTACCCCTGAGCAGATCTTACACAAACACCACACACTCCCATCATGTTAGTCAATGTTTTTATCATGCCTTTAAACAATTTTTTGTATCATGCAAATGAGCACAAGGTCAAAACTGTGAGGAGTCTGCATGTCCTTCCCGTGTTACTGCGGCTTCTCTCTGGCTTCTTCCTACAGTACAAAGAGCTACATGTAAAGGTCAATTGGTCAGTACACATTTAATGGTATTAACTAAAGTGAACTCATCAATTGATTCTCACAGTTCTTTATTGCTTGAGCAGCTCCAGTGGGGAAGGCACTGTGTTTTGGCATGGCTGTTGTGTAGGCACAGACACCCATTTGGGATAATTGCTCTGAAATGTGCTTATGTGGAGGGGCCTGAGGCTACAGCAAACCACAAACATAATGGCAGTTTGAGCCGAGTGGTGGAAGGAATGGCTTGAGACAGAGAGAGGTACCGCTCACAGAAAGAAGGAGAAGAAGAATAAGGAAGTAAATGTGTTGCAAAAAGGAGAGGTTTTGATGCAACATAATTGAATCTGTGCTGTTGATGTGGTACAGAAGACTGGCTCTAGTTATCTGAACCTAATATACAGGACGAGATAAAATACAAGATATATGTTTAGACCTCCCGCCAGACCCGGAAGAATAAGGTTGTTTTTATATTGACTATTGTTTAAGTTTGAATTGGTGTGGTTCTGTTTCACCCTGAGCTCTGTCGAACAAACCTACTGCAGTAACACTTCTTGTCTGTAGGGGCGCTGCTTCAATAGAGCTGCTTCTAAAGAGAGACAACATGGATGATACAAGAGAAGAAATATTTGACCTTATATTCCTACATGCTCATACAGCAGACTTTCATAAAAAATTACCTAAGCATTAAATTTAGAGCGAATCTAATTATGGCTATTGTTCTATGAGTTTGAAATATTTGTTGTTTTTGACATGTTTACAGTAGATTTTAAAAACAATAATTTTCCATCTCCTTTTACCCAAAAAAATGTAATTTATCCACATTTTCTCATCAGTTTGTTTTCTTTTTTTCCGGTCTTCAGCAAACACTTCCTGCCTTTGTTTTGTTTGTCTGCTTTTCGTCTGACCTTAAGGGGGAAGCACCAAGGTTCACTTTGAAGAAGACCCTTGTTTCTAGGCGGGCCACAGTTCCTTTTGCCTGATTGCTCATTCACACCTCCCCAAACTACAGTAGACTTAAATTAAAGCTAAAAGAAACAGTCTCTCTCAGAATTATAATTTTATAAAAGGTTCTCAGTAAAGAAACTTATCCTAACCCTTAGAAGAGCTCCTAAAACCTAAAACCAGACACACTGTCTGTAGTGTGGTCTTACATGGCCTAGCAGTTGAGTCTTTAACTTCACTTCACTTGGACTTTAATTTTATTTTTTTCATTCTTGAAATACTGCCTTTTGTGCACATATATTCTAGAAATATTCCTGTTGTTTCAACATTGTTTTATGTAACAGAAAAAAAATAGTATTGTGGTATTGCTTCATGTCTTTCTCAAGTTAAACAAAGCAGAAATGGAGAACAATATAGTATAAATAATGTGTTCTTGTAAGTGTTTGTTGTTGAAGAAGAGGGCATTTTGAAAAGGTGCTTACCCTTCTGTATTGTGTATAAAGAGGAGGTTTAACCTGAAGAACGCTGTGTGTGCCTCACCTCTGTTGGATATGAAGTTCACTCTGTGCTGTTTTTATATTTATGAGGCAGTATAATGTTGTCTATTTGGGACTGAGCTGAGGTCAGTGAATTGATACGACACGCCTGTCCCTCTCCTCTCTGATCTGAAGACTACCCCTGAGCAGATCTTATTTACACAAACACCACACACTCCCATCATGTTAGTCAATGTTTTTATCATGCCTTTAAACAATTTTTTGTATCATGCAAATGAGCACAAGGTCAAAACTGTGAGGAGTCTGCATGTCCTTCCCGTGTTACTGCGGCTTCTTCCTACAGTACAAAGAGCTACATGTAAAGGTCAATTGGTCAGTAGACATTTAATGGTATTAACTAAAGTGAACTCATCAATTGATTTATTCTTTAGGATTTGTTGCTTGATAACAAGACATCCCTGCAGCATGATGTCCATTTTTGTACATCTCCAGGACTGAGACTGAACTCCCTCAGAGATAAATCTTGGCATCAGACTTAAGTTGGTTTGAAACTGAAAACCCAGAAACACACATTCTGCACTCTGTTATTTCAGTAACCAAAGAACCTTTTTTTCCCTCAAGAAATAAAAGTGCATTATTCTGAAATAGCCAACCATATGCCTATTTCATAGTTTTAAGTGTCCATGATAATTTAGTCTGAGCCCTTTATTTCTGATGCTGAACTTTAAAAGTCTGAGGCTAAGGGAGTTTTAGTCTGAAGATGTCCTTAAATGGACACTGTACTACAGCGCTGCCCTAGGGGCTCACAAACTGTAGAAAGAAAGGGACATGAGTGACGAGACCAAAAAATGCAATGTGTCCACCGTATGCTGTTAAAACTACACACTGCACCTTTAATGTCTCTTTGTTACATTGATGTCCTGTTCCGATTTGCTCTGTTTTCATTTTACTTGTTTTAATGTCATTTTTGTTATCTTTATTTTAGTTGATAAAGATAAAAAGGGTCTGTTTCTATTGGCCCTTCAACTTAATGGGGCCTTGTGCAAATGCAGTTATGGTAGTAGTTTCTTAAAACTACTAGAAAATTAAATAAAAATGTATTAGCTGCAGACACCCCAATGTCTTCAACATGGAGTTCTGGTTTTTATAAAAGGCATGAACAAAATCAGGTGATACACGACTGTGCTTAGTAATAATATGAAACTCATGCAACTTTCTTAATGTTGAGTATGACATGTACACACACACATGCCCCTAAAACACTGTTTAAACTGTCTCCATCACAGGCCCCGAAGATTAGCTCAGTGTGAGTTTATGAGAAACTGTGTGTGTTTTCATCCCCAGAGCAGTTTGCCATAATCTGCTCTAATTTCATTCTCAATCTTTATGGAAATGGGTTCTGGCTGCCAGCTCCTCGTCACCATCCCCCTCGCTAATTAAGAGCCGGAAATGAGGCTGGCATCAAACACTTATCCCTCCATCTTTCCCTCATTCTCTCCTGTCGTTTTTGTACATGTCCCACTGTAGGAGTAGGGTTTTCCTACAGGCATATGTTGTCTCTAGCAGACTATTTGGATCACTGTGTCCTTGCCTGGCTATCATTTTCTATCGATGCAATGTTTTAAGAGCCATGTGTTGGATTAAGGGGCTAACACTTTGGGTGATTATTCCCATAATGAACCGTCATGCTCTGTTCAAGCCTTGTCTGCCTCTGTATTATAAAGACATCAGTCAGCCTCAGAAAGCTCTGTCTGCACAAATAAATCTCTTCTAATGTTTAGATGAGTAACCAATCATTTAAGTGCAAACTCATTTCTGTCAGTGCTGGACTTCCCAATGTGTCTGTGTGCTTTGTATTTGTAAAACAGTGATTGAAGCAAAAGAGACGTTATTTTGTCCCTGAATAAAATTGGAGCTGTTTGTGCCTGGAGCCCATTTTTGAGAATGTCCATCTTCTCTTAAAATTGACACCATGATCTTCAATGTCCAGTCCATTACCTTTGTTGTCACTCAGAGTGCAGTGGGAAACAGTTTTGAATGTAAAGCTCTTTTTATATTTAAGGCTGGTTGTGTTTGCAGGAAGCAGATGTTTTAGAAACTAAATCAATTATTTACATATGTGTATATA
Source organism: Perccottus glenii (assembly GCA_024416835.2). Lineage (NCBI taxonomy): Eukaryota > Metazoa > Chordata > Actinopteri > Gobiiformes > Odontobutidae > Perccottus > Perccottus glenii. The sequence goes on along the minus strand of CM044556.2, from coordinate 29,705,147 downwards.
TTTTGTTTTGTAAATGCATCCAAGGGCACAGCTGGATTAAGAAGCACAAACTCAACAAAGGCATTCTGTGAAGTTTGCCATATGCTCAAAGCTAATTACAACTTACAGAATAGTGTTCTCGTCTTTGTAATTTACACATTGTGCAATATATCAGGGAAAGTCCGGGACAAAAACAGACCTTAATGTTGTATTTGATTTAAGCGTATGTTTTTTACTTCTCGTGATTACAGTACTCATCACAATGACTGGTTTCCCTCACTCTTCACTGTGAAAAAAGCAAAAGAACATTCATTGACTGATAAAAAGCAGATGTGGATTTGAGTCTGTAGGGTTTGAAGCTATAATTTTAAAAAACTAAAAAAAAATAGGATTGCCATTAAGTAGGAGTGGTATCTTCAAATTTTAGGGCCTTAAAGATGGCAACCCCCACTAAAAATGTGATTCAGTTTTTCAGTGCCATATTTAGATGTAACACAAAGCCACTCTAAGGTTTGTGCATGCAGAAGCAGCAACATGGACAGGTTATTGTAATGCTACAAAAGACTTGGGGCCAGGTTCACAAAGCTGCACAATTTGGTGGAAGGCCATACATTGCGATGTGTTGCAGGATGTACAGAGGGGGCCAAATGTCTGCTCCTTATAGTAAATCTATAAATAGTCAATATGGGATCTAGAAAAACTTTATAAAAGAAGAAATCAAGCCTTACAGGTTGTGGTTTAAAGAAAGGATTGTAGCAGATTGAACTTTTCCACCAACAGTAGAACCAAAAAGTAAGATTTGACTGGAACTATTTTTTTCCTTAAATCCATTTCAAGTCACTATCCTTTGTGCCTTTATCAAGGACTCTGTATATAAGGCAATTAGATATTTGTGTGATATCAGAGTCTCATCATGTCAGATAATTCAGAATCTAGACTTTTATTTTCATATTTAATATATGCACCACTTATGGCAGCCTTGTTTAATTCTGTTCTAATTAAACAACCGTGAGTCAGACCTTTGGAAATGACAATCACATGGAGTCATTCAAACATTTATGATGAATATTAATGATGATGAATCAATGAAAGATCTAAAATATTACTAATGAATCCCTATGAGTTATTACGAAGATAGTGATTATGATACAGCTGATTTAAACTTAACCAAGCAGATGACAGTTTGATGACTAGTGCTACATGTCACTTTAAAGAAAGATGAGTCACATATAAAAGATAAAATGGACTCATTGGTAATGTATGAAGAATATAAAGTAGGTATAGATATGGCTTTAGTGACTGACCAGTGTGCAGTACAAAAATGGTGTATCTAGTGTGTGCTTTTGTCTTTGAATGTTGTAGCCAGTCTGATGGATAAGGTTATTAAGAAAACACAAGAGAACAGAGAGTACAAGGACACACACTTCTCCTATCAGACTTTTCTGCTTGTTTCTCAAAAATAAAGGACAGGACAGCATTGTCTTTTATAAACTATCTGCAGCAATTCTTCACTCGACGAGACAGTGACTCTCAAACTCTGAAGTCATTGAGGACAAAATGGGGTTGAGGTTTGTAAAATCAGTCTTGTACAGTTGATAATGTGGTTAATCATCACTAACTGTGTCCTAGTGATGATGTTGTGCACAAGCTTTTAAAGTATTTAAAACACTTCCCCAGCTTCTGTGTCCATGCCTTTCTCGGACGAAACAGTACTACAAGCATTTAGTAAATCTGGAAAACGCCACCAAAATCTGAATTTATGATGGTGTAACCCTTTCGTAGATCTGGCCCTTGTGGTCTCGGTAGCTTAACAGCGGCTCTTTTCAAACACAAATCTTTTTACATTAATCATACAGAGATATATACTCATAAAAATGCCCTGGTTAAGATTTTTATATGATTTTTTAATTAGAACGTAATCTATGAATCCCCCTGTGACTATTCCAGGGCGGGGCTGGACTGATCCTCTTGAAATTTAAGTAAATAATTGGCGCACAGTGGCAGAGTGGTTAGTGCTCCTGCCTCACAGCAAGAAGGTCCTGGGTTTGATTCCCATCCAGGGCAGGGCCTTTCTGTGTGGAGTTTGCATGTTCTCCCTGTGTCTGCGTAGGTTTCCTCCGGGTACTCCGGTTTCCCCTACCACCAAAAACATGTACAATAGTCCCCCCCCCCATCACACATGGGGCCAGGACTCCCCTGCAAAAGAGATTTGTAATCTCAGTGGGACTATCCTGGTTAAATAAAGGTAGTTTCAGGTCAAACTCCTCCCTCTAGAGATATAAGCTCAGCTCTGGGATCAGTTGAACTCAGAATTGATAAAGTTTTTTGGAATTAGAGACGCAACGTCTTGACCTTGAAAACTGAGTCCAGCTGCCTTTGTTTTAACCTTTTCTTCAAGATGACCTGAATGACTGAGAACCGTCACAGACATTATAATAAAACAAAATTCAGAGCTTACCATAAAGATTTAGAAGTATATCCTGGCACTTCTCAATAGGATTTTTGGCCACCACTGAGTGAATGTTAAGTGGTGTAACAGTTAATGAGAGCGTATATAAAAGTGAGAAAACCCTGATGTGATTAAACAAAGCTCACAATTCTCTCGTCTTTGGTTTGAAACTTTACTCCACAAACTAGCAGTCTCAGAGGGTCCAAGAGCATACATAACTAAAGAGTCCTAATTTCCCAGAACACAGTTGATTATTTACATCCATCTATTCCTCTGCCTCTTTACTCAAACACCTTTCCTCAATTGTTGTTTTAAATTAAACTCTGACTAATCGTCTTGTACCCAGCTACTGTTAAGTTTTCTTCCCTTAAAATAAAAAAGAGTTGAATGTTCTGAAAGGCTTTGTAGAAGAAACAGCAGTGCGTTCCTTGCTGCTTTGTAATGCTGTCATTTATCACAGCGTGTGGACCATTAGCCTGGATCGGTTATTGTCTTTGGCTTTGCTTGAGATCCTCAGACTCTGGCAAGTTTCTGCTCAGTTAAAGCAAAAGAAAATAGTGTTGAGTGACAGAGAGGCAGCTAACAAAGCAGTGTGTGTTTAGCCTTTCAAACCAGGCATAACACAGCTGATGTATGAATAAGAATCATTTGGACGTGTGATTTTCATAATGCTATGTGCTTAAGACCAACTGGATGAGTAAAGTGCTTTCCCAGGGGTTTAATTTGACTTTCTTGTTTGATTTGAACTAAAGTTGATTATTAATATCATTTTAAATATGAAGCATTGCACATTGATCAGCGTGAGTACTTCAGTCAATTATGTAAATTGGCAACATTTAGGCTTCTTTTAATGTATCCTGCCAAAAACACCAAATGAGTATGTTTTACTAAGTTATTTTTGTTATGCATGTCATCAAATGTGCATTATTAAATGTGCTTACTAACAATTAAGATTTGTAATATTTCCTGTGATTTAAATATTCGAGCAATTATATTGGGAAACATTACAATATGTGCCTTAAAGAATTTAGGTTCATAATCATTTAAATGAGTCTTTGACCTAAAACATGGTCCATAGTCCGTCTCTCAGGAGACTGCACTACGGAAGTTGAGGGAAGCAAACCGGAGTCTTACTACGTCAAACTCTTGAACCTTTCTTCACCTTATGTGGGGATGGTAGGAGAGTGGTTAGCACTCACAGCAAGAAGGTCCTGGGTTCGATCCCCGGCCAGGCCAGGGCCTTTCTGTGTGGAGTTTCCATGTTCTCCCCGTGTCTGGGTAGGTTCCTTCTGGGTGCTCCTGTTTCCCCCAGGACTCCCCAGCAAACCTAGTGGGACTAAATAAAGGTAAAATAAAAAAACAAATCTCAATCACAAGGTTACATTATATCATCTATATCATAAGATTGTATATATCTCAGTTAATAACCTTAGCCTGAAATGGGTACTCTGTCCACAGTAGAGTGAGCTACTACAGAAACAAAGGGCTAATAAGTTTGACATTAGCAGAGACATACTGTATATGCAACAAAAAAGTCACTTTACCCCACCATGTTGTTTTTTTGCCGGTTAGTAAACAAAAGTGTTTGTAAGTGGTATTCCTAAAACATAAGCTCAGTGTACGTTTAACACAGTGCACTTTCATTGGTGGTCTTTAGATGGTGCATACACAGGAGGTTAGGCAACAAAGCTTTAAGATAATGTGGAGTTGGATGCAGCTGTAATCACAGGTTAATCACACTTTAGCTTTTTAACAGCATGTTTGCACAGCCTGGCAATGTATTCCAAGAGACTAATTTTGGAGTAAAGGAGAAACAGTTATGTTAAAAAAAATATAAAGACAATTAACGTAACAAACTGTGTTTTACTTTAGAAAATTGCAGAGCAAAAGCAACTAATTAGAAAAACAAAAAAGAAACAGACAGAAATGTTCCTGATGAACAGAAAAACATCCTGACACTGCTACCATTAGTGTGCAACTCACTTTATTTAAAATCTGGTCTTAAGTGTAAACAGAAATATTCTTGCAGCTGCAGTACATCTAAGTATAAGTATTTATTTATTAATTTTTTTACCAGGGCTTATCAAATGTGCTGGAAAGTTTCCATTTGCACCAAAGGCTATGAAAGAGCTGGCTGGATGGATACTACCCAGGGCACAGTTGTAGAAATCTAAATGTGAAGCATCTCCAAACTATGTCCAGAATTCTACACCAAGCTTCCCGAACCATAACCTTTGATGCTGTGTGTCCATGGTCATCCAGCTCAGTCACTAACTTGAATTTTTCTTTCTGTGACAGACCTGAAGAAGTTATTTGAACAGGAGCCGCTGGGAAAAGAAGTGGCTTTGGAGCAGGAAGTGTTGCTCCAGTGTCGGCCTCCGGAGGGGATCCCAGCCGCCGAGGTACGTGCCATACCCTCTCCAGAACACCGAGCGGATTGTGAGAGATCAGAGATGGCTGAGGAGGAGAAATGCACTTTTTATGTAACTGGTTAATATCAGTCAAAGTTGTTTATGAATTGTTAAAAAGGGAAAAAAAAAAAAAACATTATGTGGTTTAACTGTTCCACAAAAAAGCCCCAAGCCATGTTTATGGCAGCACAAGTTAAATGATAGAAGCTCTGTGACCGCAGAATAACCCTCTATTTGCAATGTGAGTGCTACAATTGACAAGTTAAAGGTCTGGATCAAATAAAAACAGACAAGGCAAGGCATCATTGGCTTCACATCTATTGGGAACAGAGCAAACATCACATGGAATAAACATCATCTGGCTTGACACAAGAATGTACACATTTAGTTGGTTTACAAATACATGCACAGTCTAGGCCAGCTTCACCTAGTGACCGTATGCTCTACATATACAAGTCTTTTGTAGAGACCCACATTCAAAACTATGTATCCTAGTCAGTCCAAAAAGAGGCCAGTGTCTAACCCAGTGTTTTTAACCACTGTGCCGCGGTACACTAGTGTGCCATGAGAGATCATCAGGTGTGCCAAAGGATCCTAGTGACCGGCAGAGTAACCATGTCATACTCTTTCATATCATTAGGTGGCAGCAGGTAGCTAATTGCCTTGTATTTTGAGAGAAGAGAATTAGTGATGCCTGGATGCGACAGGTGACAGTGGCAATGGCATTGTGGCTAGCAAGACTACGGTGGCAGTGATGGAGAAGCTTTACAAAAGGAAAAATGTAAATTCCGTAAAAAAAAAAATGCTAAGACGGTCAATACAGCAAAAGCTATATTTGGTTTGGATTTACTTTCACCCTGGATGCAACGACACTGACTCCGTTGTGCTTGGTGTGTGGTAAGCTACAATTAAATCTTTTATATTTTCGGTTTGGTGGTGTGCCTTGGCTCAAAAAAGGTTGAAAAACACTGGTCTAATACATGGATACCTTGACAATGAATGGGAGAATCTGGATCCAAACCTTCAGTTACTGGATGAACCACTCTCTTTCCTGAGTTACTTCCTTTTGTTCCTTTTGTTATTTTCTAAAATCAAGAATACAGCCATGAAGGCATTACAAGGTCAAAATCTTCTATGATCACAACACTCCGCTGCTCGATGCGAAATAATCTTGTTCGCCTGCAGAACATTGTTAGCACATCATCATTTTATTCCCTCATCAAAGGAGTCACGCAGTAAACAGCCTCTTTGGGAGAGCCACACATGTCACCCGCACTCCCCCAGGGCTTTAACTACAGCGAAACCGCCATTTACAATTCAGATAGTTCTTTACTTAGCTGCTTTCGTCTGGCGGCGCTCCCACCTGAATGGATAAAGAGACATAATTTCATTTAGTGGCTCACCGGGGAAGAGTTGCTGCACACTCGCCGAGGCCTGCGCTGCCGGATAAGGAGTCAATGAATCAGGTTTTGCTCCTCAGGGTTTGATAGTCATTTTCAATTGCACCTAAGTACACTGCTCCCCTGAGAGTGGGGTGAGAGGAAGTGGAGGGAGTACTTGAGCGAATACAAAGGGTTAGAGGAGACGTCAGGGAAAGAACACTTGGATATTTTATCCACATTACCAAGAAGGAATAAAGGGACATTTACTCACTGGCCAATCTAGTTCTCTAATACAATACTGTCAAACGTAATATTGGTGTGGCCAATACTAGTCAATGGGAATTATATCAATGTATCATGATGGTCACGTCAACAGAAAGTCCCATGATTCAGAAGGGTCTGTTTGTTGGATGATTTGCATTCTGGGCAGATCACTTAAATAAATTGTGTGACTTTGTGGCATCAATACCTTTCACTGTGACAGCAGCAGATCCACTCACAGTATTGCACTGCTGTGTTGAATCTGCTCACTTTTACCTCAGTCATAATGGGATCTCCGGACAAATGGATCGGTCTGTCTTTGAGCCGTGTTGAAGCTGATTAGAGGGATTTAGCTCTAAACCTCTCTGATGACCTCAGGTTGTAGCCTCAGCCCGGCTTTATCTCCTTTGAGTTTCCAATTCTCTTTCTTATCTCGTCCATTTTCTCAGGCCAATTCCCATTCACTGTTTCCTTGCCCTATCCTCTTTCCATTTGGACTTACTTTTTCTTTGGGTTGATTGACAGCTCTCCGTGTTGGGGTTTTCTAATATTAGCGTTTGCCGTTTAGTTGACAACAGTTGTAAAGTTGTCAAAGTGATGGGAATGGTGCCTTGTCATGTGATACTCCCTTCATGATGCCCAGCTGGCGTACCGCACCAGAGCCAAACACATAAGACACTTTATAGACATACCAACATATGCTCCAAAACCATAAAATGCACACCACAACTTATCCTTGGTGATTTTATCGGCACATATCTTATTTCTGGAATTTTTAGACTCGTAGTACAACTGCCGGTCCATTTCTTGTATTATTTTTAGCCTTTTTAACCATACCTCTTCAGGGACACAATTTGAGGCACTGAGAAGCATCCAAATCTCTTCAGAGTCCAATATAAAGCCTTTAAAAGCTGTCGGAAAGCTATCGGATTCCAGAGAGTGGGTTCAGCAGTTCAGGCTTTAAAGATACAGACTCCATCGGAGTTTCAACAAGTTCATCCACTTTCGATGAAAAAACACTTCTCAGTTTTGGATCAAATGGATGATGAGTCAAGACAAAAAATCCTAATCAGATTACCCTCTTGTGAAAACTCCTAACTTTCATTAAATAGCATTCATGAATATGTGATGTAATGTGATCCATGGAATCACAGCAACTGAAGTATTTCCTGTCAAAATAACAAAGGTACTCTGATTATGGTTGGTAAAAACACACTTTTAGTTGTCTGTTCTGTTCCTGATATTGCCTTTATGTCAATCAGCATACAGTATGTGCGTCTCAATTATCTACTCTAGCTTAATGTCAAGGGTCAAAGATTCCGACTGAACTGCTCAGATTTAGTTGGTGTAAAATTGAGAAACATATTTTAAAGTATTTAATTTCCTTTAGATTTTCCTGAGAAAAACGTGCAATCATTCAAGACCAAACACAGTTACAGCAGAGACACAGAAACCTGTCCTTTTAATAAAGTGTAACATAAAGCTGACTTTATACTGTTATCTCAATCATATTATACTTCTCACTGATAATCTCCAGAGGCACATAATGTTAAAGCACTTTATGGACTTGATCTTTGATATATAAAATGTCTGTATATTAAGTATGTGCAAACAGCACTTGACTAAGCTTAGGGTCAGGATTTATCTTATCTATTATAAATTTGACAAAATACACTAAACTGGAAGTCAACAAAATGCTACAGGACAAGATGGGCCACTGACTAAACCTCAGTAGACTGAGCCTATTCTCACTCAGGACAGTGGCTCAATAGTCCATCTAGTCCTGTACTGAGTTTAAAGGTGCCTGAGGCTTTCTTTAGAGCTTTCCTCTAAAATAGTTTTTGACTGACTTTTCTGTTCTGTTACATATAGTTTTTTTACAATGACAAATCAACCAAAAATTTCTGATCCAAGAAACGTTATGTGTATTGTCTTCACTGTTTTTTTTTTTCTTGTAGTGTTGTAGTGTCGTTGGTTTGGTGAGTCACTGCTGAATATTTTAAGGTTGTGTAAAGCAGCATTTTCAGCAAACATCTGTCTTCTTCATCCATCTGCAAACTGATGGAAGTTTTAAGGCGTAACAGTTGGAAACACACCAATACCCATTTGGTTATAGCCAACTCTTTGGTAAAAGACTGTTCAAAACCTTACCAAAAATGCTATAAACACTTCTGCTAGTCACTCAAGAAAGAGCATACCAGTTGGCAATGGGGTCTGATCTCCTGTATTCATTAATAATGAGACAGATGGCAGGTCGGGGTTTGAAACTTGGGGTAAGAGTATGTTGTTGGAGGCTGCCAGAGAAAATAAAACCTTCTTTGTCTTGTAAAACCCAAAGAGTGAGTGACCCCTGTGGCCCGGCACAGGCTGCAGAGCGGCCTGTGGTTGTTTGTGAGCTGTGGACGTGAATATTTGTGCCTTCCTGAGTGATGACAACAGCTGCAGTGAAATACACCCATCACTGTTTGGTGACAGGACCCCCACGTGCAAACCCCCCAACACACACATATATGAGAAAACACACTTGTATTCAGAAGTGTAACTGGACCCGTGTCTGTGGCAGGGTCAAGTCCCTGTCACATTCTTAACAACTCCATCCACACCCTGAATTAGGCTCTGACTTGACGAATGGCCTGTGAATAGTTTGTCAATGTAAACTAGAAGAGTAAGGCCCGAGTTCTGCCTTCACAATGTTATTAAATGGTCCAGAGACATCAGGGTTTGTACTTTGTTTGCATATTCAAAATTACACTTTCAAACTGATGCAAACTACAGCAGACTTTTCTGTAAAAAAGGCATCAGTGACTTTCAGCACTGCCCAAAACACACACAATGCATTAAGCCCTGACGGCCACCATTGCTAATGTGTCATATAAGGACGTTTACAAGTGACTCTATCTGAAGGTTACAGCGTTAGTGCCAGAGCTGTGCTTACACCCAACAGCAAAGGTGACAGTGTGAATTAAACCATTCAACAAAATAAACCATGCTCCCGTTCTGTGTCCAAAGATAGAAGCAGCCTTTATTGAATTTAAGGAGCTTTAAACTAGTTTCAGATCCTCTCTGCTATTGTTCTGTGCAAAGATGAGTCAGTTCTAATATATCTACAACATGTTCTACAGATTTGAATAAAAGAGCAAGTTGAATTTCAGTAAGTTTTCATTTTTCAAAAAGCTGATTCTCATCTTGTTGTTTGTAAACAATTAATTTTCTGATTGTTTAAGCCAAATATCTTTTTTGATATTAGGGCTGTTTGACTATAACACTCGAATTACGTGAGAAACCATTATTTGTGAGCATGTGACTGGCCAAAGTGTGTGCCAAATATCCTTGTTCTCCATTTGCATGCAGGCTGGACACAGCTTGTAGTGCTGTGTCTGATGGGGGCACTTGTGGGAGATTTTTTTACTCCACCCTCATCCAATAAGAACCACACAAGAGGTGTGTCCACAAAAGAGATGAGAAAACATCAGTCTTCTATTGGTCTAAAGTCTAAATTCTAAAATCCTAAATTCCTTCAGCTGCTTATATCTCTACAATATCATAAATAAATAATTAGATATTGGCCATATCCAATTGTGGCCATTCTTTACAAATGTGTTTATACTTTTTGCTGCTTTTATTGTAACTGTCTATTTATGTTTTATTTTATTTATTTATTTTACAGCTGATGCCCTTTTTACTCCTCGTCTGTAATTTTTACACATTTTCTCTTTAGATTACTATTATATGTTCATTGGTGAACTGTGCTGTGGTTCACTTCCTGCCTTTGATTTGTTGTTTGGTTTGTTTGTATGCTCACCTCAAATCAAACTGCACCAGGTTTTGATGAAGTAGAGCAAGTAGGCTTTTTTTAGTGTTTCATTTTACTTTGAAATTTTCCACATCACTGATTGCTTTGACCTTTTTTGTAATAAGAACTAATGTAGTATGTTTTACATCACATTTGACATCATTTTGTCTTCTTATGTAACCCCAAGATGCATTCTAGTACCTACCTATAGACTATCTTCTTAGGAATCAAAGCTGACTGAGATGAGATATTATAAGGACTGAATAACTGAATAAAAGCTAGCCAGTTACTAATACATATTTAACATACTGCTTCTCCATTTATTCTTCAGTTCAGTGTTGTTGAAATAGGAAAAAGAATATTGTGTTTTCCACATGGAACCCAGAAGAGTACATACCTGTGTGTGTTGATCTGTGCACAAAAACAATTTATGTAATGCTGCTTCCCAATAGATCCTCACCTTAATCCTCTTTGAGCTCCCGGCGTAAGCCCCGCGGCTCATCTCCATCACGTTTTACCTCCATCTTCCACCTCTGTCGGAAACCATCGCAGTAATCCACAGATTAGTCAGCAATCTCTGCTTTATTCCCACTGCACTGCTGCCTTATTAGACTGGTCTTTAGATTTTTAAAGAGCATGCGTGATGGAGCCACGACTGCAGAGTAATTTACAAATAGAAGGAGGGTTTAGTGTTGCCGGCGGTAATTGTTGGTGGTGTAGATTATTTTTATTATTTAATGTGTAGACTGACACAGGCATGATGTAATCCCCAAATCATACTCATATGTACACTGTTTTTTACTGCACTCTAACGTAGAAGCATGCGACTGCATACTGTGCACCACACTTCCTCTGACGCAGGTATGGCTTTATTTTGTTTATTGGAAATTAGAAAAACGTGGAAGAGTTTGTCTGAATAAAGCCTGGTCAAAAAGACACTTTCTTAGTTAAGTAGTGTTTGGAACCCCTCCCATTCATCTGAATTAATCCTACCTGACCAATCATCACAGTTAATCTAAAATGTGGCGGGCTTTATGCAGTGCTTTGTTTTTCTGATTGGCACTTCTACTGCAGTGAGGCTAAATGAGTACAAGAGGCGCTGATATTCTTAAGAACTAGTATTACTATCTTGACTCGTATACATTTAATAATGTAAACAGTACAGGTGACTCTACAGAAGTCTTCCATTGCATCATCAGCCATTCAACCATATTCCCCTGAATTCTCTTCTGTTTTCTTTGACTGTCTTTATACAGTCTGTTATTGATTTCTTTCTGACTTAAATAAAAAAACATAAACTGAAATCAATAGTTGTCTCTAAACTAAGAATATCATTATAATTATTTTGAACTTTGTCCCTGAAAGTCTCTTTCTTTTTGTTCTCTATGAAGCAAGTGTTTGTCTTGGCCTTGTGAAAGACTTTTACTCACTTACACATTCATCATAATGACTGTAATTACTGCCATTACTTTAGACGTAAGTGTGCATGGACATTTAAGGCAACCATCCATCAAAGCTTAAAGAACGTACCTTCTCATTACGCCCTGTGTAAATGACGCCAGGTCCATTATTCCTACGTCCCCAGAGACAGGAAGTGAGCAGGGCGAGCATCGGTGTAGATTTAGACTCTGTGGTTTGAGGTGGAGGTAGATTCTTGACTGAAAGGTACAGTCTACATACTGTGTACCTATTTTTAAAGTAAAACATAGTCATCTAAATTATTACTTCAGTGTTTAGGAAAAGGGTCCCTGAATACTCATTTTAAGCTAGTGTTTATGGAACACCATGGCTAAACTTTTGTTGATAGCTCTGAGTGCCAGTGCTTCTATAAAAGTGTTATAAATAAAGCAATTATCTATTTACGTTTAGGTTGTGTTCACACTTTAAAATAAAGTTAAAATAAGCTCTACTCAGTGTAAATGCTGCCATGTGAGACTTTGTGCACCAAGGCCTTTCAAAAAGACGGGTCTGGGTCCGTTTCCAACTGAACTCTGGCAGAAAGACCACTGTCAGTTGGGATAAAACTAAACCAGCAGGGGCCTGACCAAAAACAATGATTATACAACATGGCATTTGACTTCACAATGTGTGAGATCAACAATGGCGTACTGACTAGTCTCCAACTCTGACCCCCATCATTGAGCCAATGATGACAGACACATCAGGGAGAGGGAAAGGCAACTCTCTGCTTAAGTCTGAATTTGGTTCTTTCTCCTTTTTTCTCAGAACCTAAGAAAGCACAGAAAACTGGAGCAGAGGTCAAATGTGATTGAATGAGAAGGTAAAATGACTTATGCATGTTTGGAGCAAGCACATGTGGAGTTTACAATCTATCAAACCGGCGCTTATCCACACGCTCTCCCTGACAGCGCCATCTAGTGGTCTCTATAGAAAACCTCAGTCGGTTGTCATTTTATCCAGTGTCGAAAATGCTGTAGACCAGACCAAACTCCAAACCAATATTAGATACATGTTGATAGATCTGGTGGTTAAAATTATTCACAGGCTTTCTAGTAGAAGTACAAATCTGGTCTTTATGGTTTTAAATATGAAATCAAATCCTATCCTTAGGCCATTGCATTGCTTTTTTCTTGACTCCTCTCTCTGCAAAGGGACATTTAGCGTTCAGACATTGTGCTTGTTTGGCTGCTGGCTTTGTCCCGGTTGTGTCCCTCAGGTCTTTGCCGTGCGTCTCTTTCGACACAGTTGTGGGACAGAGCTGAGGATTGATGGTGACATGACAGTGTGGAGCGCTGCGTTGTCAGGCAGCCACCCGCTCTGCCCTCGGCACTACTGACACTGTTGTCATGGATGGATGAACTCCCTGTTTCCACACCGGCTGTGACACTGTCAAATAACTCCACTCTGCTTCCTCTGTCATATTTTTATGACTTTGTAGACCTTGTTTTTTTTGGGTTGTTTTTTAGGACAACCACAAACTTTCAGATATACCTCCACTTACAGCTCAGATATTTACATATTATAATATATCCATCCATCAACTTAATGCAGTGCTTTTAAGGCCAACAACTGCAGGATGCAGTGCGATGGGACAGGATGTAGTATTGAGGAAGAAAGGACATCTCCTGTGATTATTTGTTTTTCTAAGACTATAACAGCGCACTGAATACTTGATATTTGTTTTTTCCTGTGTCACTTCTTTCTGGGGCTTCTTGTGTTTGAGAGATCTGATGAACCAGTTGTGTTGAAGTGTGTCATCCCCTGTGACCACGACAAGTTGGTCATCCTTTAACAACAACACTTTTGTGGCATCTGTCACACAAACACATCTCACCGTGTTTGCAGACCGATTGCAGCGGTCCGATACAGAGTATATCCTGGTGCTTTAGTTCTTATATCTGGGCTTCTCTACTCATCTGTTTTTGCTACAGTTTTTGCCCAGTCTCATCCTAAAAAAGAGGGCAGTGAGTGATAACGTAACTTTGGCATTGTGGCAATGTACAAAGCATGGACTGATGAACTGTGAGAAAATAAAAAAGATATAGACATAATAAGGCAGAAATCAGATCCGAAAGCTTACTTAAAAGTATTTTATAGAGAGTTCACCGACGAAACGATAAATGCTAATATACCCAACTGGTTTACTCGGTAATACTCGAGGTATTAATGAACACATCATTTGCTCCATTGTTCTAAAGTTTTTACAACATGAACAGAGCAGCAGTGTAAAAGCGAGTCTGTCTCTAAACACTGCTCTTCTTGAACCTGACTGTGTCTCTGTCTCTGTGTGAGCGGGTTCAGGCGCTGCACTGACATAGTTCTGTTCTGAAAGAAACACGCTGATGGGCGTGAGCGAGGCTGTACTAAAGGTGCTGCAGGCTGCTCTAGAGGTGGGCTTACCTGATACGAAAGGTGTGGTGGGAGTGGTTTCGAAACATGATGACCTCACACTGACCAGGAAGTGCATTTAGCAGTTTTCAACCTGACAAGGGCAGCACTTGTGTGTTTTTACACCATATTTGTAGAATTGAATGAGTTTTTAGGATTTTGTCGATGTATTTGTTTTTAGCATCAAGGTGTATTTAAGGCAATAAAAAAAAGTCAGATGTGTTTATTATTGATTGTCCCTAATGAAAGTTATAAATGCATTACACTTACAACTAACAAAATACGTATTATTTTCACCCAAAATGTTATTTAAACAAGACTTTCACATTGCTCCTTGTGTTTATGAATATTACCTTTGTATCATTCAGCTTTAACCGTCGTGTCACCTTTATAAGTGAAAAACCATAGAGTCAGTGACTGGCTCTTTGACTGTATTAGACTTCTACGGAACACAACTCTTTTCTCAGTGGCACATCTCAGACTTGGCAGATATAATTTTTTGCTTAACTGCTAAAGCAAATGGGACATTAGATTCTTCATTTGGGGCCAGCAGTGACAACGTTTAATAAGACGGGCTTTTGAATAATCACTTCCAATTAATTGCTTTTCACTTACTTTGTCATTGCCTTTAAGTGGAGTAGTCTCCAGTGAGTTACTAAAGGAGGTCATCGTTGACAGAAGAGTCAGTGTTTTTAATCATAACAGAACATTGCGCTCCCAGAAATATGCAGACCGTCTGGGTTTTTTGGAAAGGGAACATGTTTGCCATAAATTGTGATCTGTCACTGCGTAAAAGCCATTATTGCTCTAATGCAGTCGTCCATTATAGACTATGTCCAATTGAATATGAGTGCAGTTTCGCTGAGTAGTATTACATCAAAATACTGCTTACACTCTGGTATTGCCGTGAAACATTAGCTTATCAAACAGAGCCAAAGAGCTGCTGGCACTGTTTATGCCACACTCACATCATAAGCATAATTCTTTGTAAAAGGTACAAGATGGTGGGTGCTTAAGTGTGACCTGGCAGAGAGTGGTGTTCAGCACTTAGTCGAAGGATGCTCGAAAGAGAGAAGGGCAAAATGTGTGGGTTGCACATTTGCATTGATGTATGGCTGTAGCTTAAGTAAGACAACAAAAACTTTTTTAGTAAATCTCAGTTTAACAGTGCAGTAAGGCATGGATGTGTTATTAGATCTGGATCCAGAGTCAATTAAGGCTGACATTTTTTCAATGAAAGTTGCTCTTTTAAACATGCACCAAAAAGATTTTTGATTCTGTTTTTTTTTTTCATTATGTGTCCCATAGAGCAAGAACAATAGGAAGGACAGTGGTGATGTCATAAATATATATTTTTAGCAGATTGGTGTAAGATATGAAAACAGACAAACAACAGCCCAATATTCAACAGTTTTAAACGTTGTGGTCAACTTAGCTGTACTCGAGATGTCTCTTTGAGGACATAAGTCAGTCTTTTTACAATGTGATCTATAGAAACAATACTTCCACAAGGAAGGAAGTGAAACAAATAGGCTCAGATCAAACTACTTTTGAATTCATTTGGACAGACGTACAATATTAAAATTCAGGGGTAGTACCAACATACACAGAATAAAGTGCCATTTTATGGAAGCAATCTAAAAAACGTTTAATCAGTCAGAGGAAAAAGTCTTTGCATAAAGCCCGCCCCATTTTAGATTAAAGGTTTAGTTATGTTTGATGGCCGGGTTCAAAAGGATGGATTCCAGACCCATGTTCCGGTGGTAGACACTAACTCAACAACCGACTATTTACACTGCTCAGGTACTGAGTTATGTTAATTTATTTCACCAATAAAAAAATGGCAACTAAGTGTATAACCACTTGAACCCCCATTTCTCTTTCTATGCTCAACCAATGAATGTGCACTGTCCACATCCGAGCGCCTCCAGAGACAAGGCAAAGAGAATGGAGGCTGTGTGTCTCATAAAAACAAAGAAATCAAGTTGCTTATTGTCAAATGGTTTACAAAATGAACTGCTTCAAATGTAAGCACTATCATATCTATGTCACTGGCTCTATATTAACCTCACTGTACACTGGCAACAAAATAAATATGTAACAAAAAGTGGTTCTCCATTACAGCATCTGACCCGGGTTAATAAAGCACAGCTGATATTGTTATTGGGTTGTTTTAATAACGGCAGAGTGCGACAGTGGTAATTAAAAGAGATTAGCCTGCCCCCAATCAGTGGGAGCCTCTTCATGCTTTAGTGGAAATGAAGTGTCACGAGCACTCCTACACTGTACACTGGATCGGCTCTGACAGGCACACACAGATCTGCACAGTGAAAAAAAGTGGGTTAAATGTATGTAGACACTGCTTGGATAAAAAAGGTCAGGTCTGATTATTAACCCCCATGTTAAAACACTACTCAGTAGGTTTAAACAAAATTCTGACATTTATACATTTATTCCACAAAGATGTTGGTTTGCCACTATATTTCAGAAAACAAATCATCTGTCACTTAAGACAAAGAGGAAGTGCAGCATGCTGCGGCGGTAGATTTGTGTGTGTTGTGCAAACATGTTCTGTCCTTATTGTAGATATTGTTGGAGATTGTGGACTAATCATTATGCCATGTTATGTCATGGTACATTAGCTTATGAATATTCTTCCTTAAAGTAGAGTTTTCTTCTTGCTCGCTAATAAAACTTGTCATTATTTTCTTAGATTGAAAATCTATTGGCAGAACATTTGTATCAGAAATAAAGTTAACTTTGAGTGACAGATGTCTTGTCCAATCAGCAGTAAGAATTCAGCTGCACACAATACATACCTTTTACCATTTTTCCATTTTTTTAAATTTGTTTTCCAATTTGTTATTTTGTTTTCCGATTTGTTTAGGTTTTTTTTCCCTTCATGGCCAACGTATGAACCAGACGAACAAAGCAACCACACCATATTTGAACTGTATCAAACATGTCAATTGTGAAGACAACCTAAAACAAGAAAGAAACTCTTGGAAACGTTTTATTTTGCACTAAATACATGAAAAAATATACTCTAAACCTTATCCTGCTTTATGTAGGTTATGTAAAACAGCAGCGCGCTCATACACAGTCTAACTTTACAAACAATGGATACTTTTCATCACCCACTACTGCATCTCCCACTAGTACCCACAACATTAGTCAGGCGTCACTAACAAAAGATGTTCTATATTAAACACTGCTGTAGTTTCCCATGTAAAAATCCTTATTTATATGTTCTTGTTTTAAATTTAATTGTGGGCAAAGCCAAGTTTAGCTCTAAAAGTCTTCTTCCAACTGTAGTCCAATGGAACATTAGCAATAGTGAAAGTGCATAAATTACAAAATATAAAAATGTGCAGACCATTCGAGTACAGAGCGTGCAAGAACAGAACCTAAATAAATGTCACTTTTGAGTTTATCTATTTTTCCTGGAAAGTATAAATATAAAGAACATTTGACACATTTAAAGTAGTCAATTACTTCTTCTATAATTCAGTATAACGTTTAAACATTTAGTTTCAAACACATCACTGTCCAGAGAAATAAAGTGAGCAACAGAGACAGAGACATATCCACAGTGGGCTTCAACACTTGTGCTGCACTGACCTGGATTTAACAAGCCGTCGGTCCTTTCAACACCGACTCCCAGCCAGCGTCAGACAAAGAGGATTATATCAAATACTGCTTTCTTTTTCTTTTTATTTAATTTTCAATTTAAAGTATCTCATTAATGGAAGCTGATTTCTATTGCTGCAGTAATTATCCAATGGAAGCTTCTTAACTATTTACTCAAGTGTCCATGATGTGGCTTAGTATTTTAATGAATCAGTTTTATTTATACTGACACTTTCTCAAATTAATAACTCTTAGCAGCTCAATATTTGGAAATTATTTTGTAAAAATCATGTACATTTTTATCATTACAAACGGATACAGACTTTAGGTTCTCAAAGTGATTTCTTGTGTTTTCTTATAAAAGAAAGTCCAGTTTGGTTTTTCAAAGCTATTATTCAGATTTGAAAGTCATTATTTTCAGCAGGTTTGAGACATATTTATTAGCTTTGTGCCGTGTTTTGAGATAAGTCAGCAGCCGCTTATAACCTCCACCCACTCAGGCAGAAAAAAACAGATACAAACAACTACAAACTACATTTACAGTAACTAAAACCTTTAAGCTTTCGGCCCCTTATATAAATCACACACATTAGTAGAGCGTGCACTTTATTTAAATCTTCCTCCTCAGTTTTTGGGCTTTTTATGCCTTGACTTTGATAGAAGCCATACATACAAGGACATTTATACAATAAATCATGTAAATGGAATAAAACTGGAGCTGATTTTGCTGTTTGTTGTGTACTCCAGAGATTACTCACTGAGAAGTCACTAACTGTCTTTATACAATATTTTTCAAAATTCTCTTTATCTGATAAAAAAGTTTTTCTGTGAGACCCGAGGTGTTGATTGGAACTCCGACTGTGACCGACTGTGGATCAGAGCCAGTTCTCAGAAATGTTCCGTTGATGATAGTGAACTGTTGAGTGCATTTGGATGTTTTTGCTCGTGCCCCTCCCTCTGATGAGTCCAGGGTCTGTCCCCAAACACTCTCAAACCACAAATGATGTTTTCTGTCCTTCCAAACCTCAGTGCTTCCATAACTGTCCCCCTAAAAATGGATCATTTGAACCTATCTTCCATTCATATTGTGTCCAAGCATCATCTGAAATTCTACCAGTCATCCTTTGCTTTACCTTCTGATTAGTGCTCACTGAGAGAGCTTGAAACGTCATTGTAACTCACTTTGTAGAACCTGCCTATTTGATAGAAAACCTAAAGATTATCTACAGTATACAGTATATACCTATTTTCCCACAAACCAAGCTCCAAGCTACAAAACCATTCCTATAAATAATGTTAGTCTGAATATTAAAAGTTGTTTTCCAGCTCAAACCAAACAATAATGGTTCCTCTTTGCAAACTTCCACATTATGTTTTCTTGCTTCATTAAATTTAGAGGTGTTGACGTTCATGAAAGAATCTTGAACAGTGTGTGTCATGGTGCATACAACAAACTGTCGGCCGCTCACTCATCAGTCTTTGCTCTATTCTAAAGTGAACTGGTCTTGTTTTTATTTACAATGCATCATTAGGCAAACTATGAGTATGTGTCATCTTTGTTAAACATGAAGCCTCGTTCGGCTGATGTTCCACAGTTTGTTGAGCCCAAAGTACAGACTGAACTGGGGTTTTAGGTTTTCTGCTCCTTCTGCGTGGAACAAGGCAGATTCAGAAAAAGAAGAAGACTGAAGATTCAGAACATTGTTTCACTGAACAGTTTTAAGTCTTTGGTAATGTCATGTGTGTGCTCGTTTCTGTGCTGCTGCCTCATGGCCCGGTCTCTCATGCAAAAGAGATTTATGATCTCAATCGGATGATAAAGGCAAAATAAAAAAAAAACTCAACTGAATTAAAAATAAGTCATACCTTTTTCTGCACTTCGTGTTAATGTAAATGTCACATTCAGGATGCTGGAAAACACTAGCTATAAGAAAGTTGTAGAGTGGATTTGTTTGGCAGGTAAAAAGCTTTTGGATGAGACTGTGACAAAAGGGGATTACTAAATCAAATTTCTACCATGTTTGTGTCTCTATTTCGGGTCTATTCTTTTGTCGGAGTTTCTCTTCTTCTAGTGCAGTTATTTTGAAGTGTCTGTCTAAAAAGTAGTCATTTCAATATTTGATAAATGAACCGTCGCAGCTCCTTTTGTGTCTGCGTCGTCACAGCTTCGCGACTCTACCTCCGCTGCTCTATCTGTGCCCTGCGCATCACATTCTCTAACTCCGTTCCACTCACTGGCCTTTTTTCCCCTCAGACTCTTTCACTTCAATATGTGCACATCTCTTTTTGCCATCTCTTTTTTCAGCCATCACCTGCAGAGTGACAGCGCTCAGACAGAGTCTCACTAATACATCACCACTCGAATCTTCTCTGTACCTTCCAATGATGCATGCAACTTAGTTTTTTTGTTGAGAGAATATACAGTTATGCATATGAATTCAAAGATACATAATGATTCCAAGCTAAAGGTACAGTGAGAAATTAACAATAAATTATGTTTTTTTTCCCACTGACAAGTCTTAACAATGCAGTGGGCCATTGTGTAGTAAAGAAAAATATAAATGTAAGTGCTGTCAATCCTTTTACATTTTTATTCATGTTAACCACACTCATGAGCTGTAATTAACGCAACTTATGTTCAGTGTTTTCCAGTGAGCACAGTTAAATAAGCTGACTCCTATATTCTTATCATAATAGTCCCCCTCGATGGCCTTTTCAAAGCTACAGTACCTGTAGCGATGTGAATAATGACCTGAAGCTCTCTGATCCTCAACAATGATAACAGCTCTCAAGTATTTTTATGAATCACGTGTGTTAACAATGACAGCCCTATTAAATATAAAGTTTGCATTTAACTTTCATCAAAGCCAAATAAGTAGATCTCAAGCTCAACCAACCTTGGCATAAAAAAACAAAAAAATCAAATCTTGTGACTAAAATGTAATTCACTGAAAGTATTTAAGAAAATAATATCTATTCTTGCTTTTACGTACTAACAACATGTATATAAATCTGTTCACCTCTTGTGTTAATACTCGACACGGGCCACTACATGTTCTTATCCACATGAGAAGCAGACCTCTGCTTTGACACAGCGGGCACATATATCCTCTCTGACTTCCTCTGTCTGCACTTATTTTCCTCCACACATTCCTTTGCCGCTCTCTCTTTTCTCCTGAGTGTTGGCCCTAATGCATGACCTCAGTCTTCTCCCCCATCTCCCCTCCTCACTCACTTTCCTCTCCGTTCATTTTACACATTCCCATCTCATCCTTCTTTCTTTGACGTTAAATGGGAATTCCAAACTGTCCTTCCTCTCCATCCTTTCCTCATTACCTTATGTTTTTGATTAATTTGTTGTGAATGCTTTCCTTTTGAGTGCCACATGTGTTTATATTGTCACAGTATTACTAATTTTTCATATATTTCCGAACTAGGGGTTATACAAGTCACAATAAAGTGTCACTTAGTGCTACTAAGTGTTCTAAATAATGCTTGGATTTAAAGAGAGTCGGGTGGATAATGGTCGATTCAATAGGTAAGGTATTCCAAAAAATAAAATAAACTCCTGCCTCTTCTTCCGATCTGTTGACATTGTGGGCTCAGTTTTAATGGATCGCCCACAGATACTGCTCCGTCCCCTCCCCCACCCGACTCATCCTCTACAATAATCACTTCCTCCCTAGCCTCTCCATCTCCCTGCCCGCCTTCGCTGTTGCCGTGGAAATACCTTTTCTCTGCACGAGCCTCTCCGGAGATTGCCCCCCATCCATCTTTCCCTCTCGGCGTCTCTCTCCACTCTGAATGTTGACATGAGAGCCCGAGTCTAATAGATCACTGTGAAGCATCTGCACCTGTGTTAACTCTCTAAGGTATCGCGGCCTTGTGTGTGTGTACGTACGTGTGTGTACGTACGTGTGTCTGTTCAGCACATCTGTGACCTTTTTTGCTGCTGAGTAACTTTTAGCTCCTTTAGTCTCCTTCACTGTGTCCTTTTTTATTCCACCTGTTTCCATTTGATCACACATTTTCAGCTTCCATCCAGCACTACATTATTTAAACCATTGTCTTTATTGCCTTGAACAATTATGCCACAGATCATGCCCTAATCTCTATGAAGACATTCACATTTGACATTTTACACCTTTTAATACAAGATGGTGTTGTACAATGGTGTTTAAATGGTGTTCTTTACAACTTCACAACAGGTTGTTAAAGGTCAGTTTTGTCTGGACCCATTACAAAACAATGCCAGCAAGTCAAACTCAATGGGTTCTACAGTTTGTTTTTGTTTTTTTTTTTTTTTGCACCTGCATAAGATTACAAGATGCCAAACTGTGCGCTTGTGTCAAGTGCAACCCACGTGTTAATGCCAAATGTGTTGTAGTCTGATTCAACTCTGGTCAAAAACAATGAGTCAGGGTGCGTTCACACCTGTTGTCCGCTTCATTTAGTTTGTCAAACTGCGGACCAAACACAAAGACAGAAACACAATAGATGGTGCTGTTAGCCCAAATGCTAAATAGGAATGTTATCGTTATCATTGCATTTTATTTTCTCAGTGCTTCACATTTGACTTCTTATTTTTTTTTTGTTGGACAATATTGTTGTTGGTTTGTTTTTTGTTTTTCCCAACCACGGGTTGAGGGTCAACTTGTGAGGTATTTAGAAAAGAAAAACTGTTTCATACTGTTGCAAAAAGCTTTGGAGTTACTTTTTAGCTTGTTTTAGTTGTTGCAGGATTCACTTAAATACATTTCTAACACTATTGTGCTATGTAGGAAATCCAATTTAAAGCCTGCTTTGCCACAACTAATTAGACCAAAACTGCACAGTGTGGCAGTTGCTTTAGGTAGTAACACAGGTGAGAAGCTACCTGTTTTTAGACCATTGAGTATTACATGTGCCATGTAGGTTAATATCAAATAACACACAGAGACTATTTCTGGAGTTCTCTCTGGTCAAATGTGTAAAAGTAGGATATGAGACCAGGACAGCATTTTACTGACTCAGCACTCTCCAACAGTGATGGGCATTTTGAACAAAAAGTAGTTCAACTTTTAAATGATCCATTACTTTAAACAATTTGAGATGTTCTTTCTTTGACTCTTGACTCAGACACTGTATGGCATGTACAGCTTTGTATTCTGTGTAAAACCTATTGTGACAGCTTTTTCACTAGACATTATTACAATGAGACGCAACAGTAGTGCAACTATACAATAGCTATACATTTTAGCTTGTGTTGTTATTCTATCTGTGAGCTTAAGAAACCAACCATCACTGGTCCACCATAAAACCTCTTCCCATTTGGATGTTGACTCATTTTCTTAGTATTGCTTACATTGCATTAAGGCAACCTTTTGATTTTCTTAGTATTGCTTACATTGCATTAAGGCAACCTTTTGACTTTGTTGTTTAATTTCCTAGAAACTTGCAGTATTTGTGTTTTTGAAAGTGCACTGCTGATTGCTGCAAAACAACGTGGCAACTGTAGGAATACACGATCCTCAGAGTCACGTTTGCAGTGAGCAGCTGAATAAATCCCATGTGTGCGCTCCATGCATCACTGAGGGAAGTGTAGCAAGGTGCAGTGGAGTAGTTATAAATAGGTCTCCGTAGGCCTGTCCCAGTCCAGGCGGGTGTCCTCAGCTGTCCCAGTTCTGTCTGCGCGGGACACCTTGGAGAGCGCGCTGCTATTCCTCACACTCGCAGCGCTGCACTTTGGGGAATGGGCCGCTTTCTGAGGAGCTTCTTTCCCAGAGCCAAACTACAGTTGAATTCCTCATGCTCTGACCCTTTTTAAGAACATACAAGTCCTAGTTCCTCTAATGTGTGAGGCCTCGGAGAATACCAGGCCTTGCCCAGAAAATTCATTTTCATCTTTCACACTTCAGTAGATTGTGTGTGGGGCAGATTTCATCCTCTGTCTGAAGATACTTTGCTGTAGAAAAATATAGTTTTCACTTTTTGTTTCTATTACAGTTCTGGGGATAGTGTGAGGATCATTTCTGACGTAATTTCAAGGCAATGCAAGGGTAACTCAAAGTTCTTTACAGAAATAAAAGACACATTTAAAGAACACAGACAAGCTTTAGAAAAAGAAACATTAAGTAAAATACGTAATAAATAATTTAATAAAAGACAAAGAGAGCAGATTAAACAGTTGAATGTAGGCGGAGCTAAAGAGGAAGGTTTTTAATTTTCTTTTGAACATTTTTTAAGTTGAGGCATGTTTTACTTTGCTGCATGAAACTTAAACGCAGCTTCACCAGGTTTAGTTTTAACTCTGGGCTCGAGCAGAAGCCTGTCCCAGAGGTTCTCAGAGTCTCAGGAGGTTCATAAGGAACTAGCATCAGAAAGATATTCTGGGGATAAACCATTAAGAGACTTGTAAATAGAGACACTATTTTGACATTATGTGTAATACGGGAGTGAACTCTGGTCTTATAAATGGAGACTTTGAGAAATGGTGACACCCCTAACATGTCATTGACATACAGTATTTTATGTACTTTTATGGTATGTTGGATCATTAGAATTTGGACATTAAAAATCATCACATTACCTCTTATTAACTGTTCTCATTATCTTAGAATGTTGTCTAACGCAAACCCTGGATTATGCTAGATATTTTGGTACTTTATTGATACAAATGTCATGTCATGTGATGAAAGTATGCTATTTTCTGTTGGTAGAACTTGTAATTTATCATTTAAATTGGATTAACATAAATCCACACAAGTTTACTGCCCTTCAAAAGACATCAGGGAAGGACCAACGCCGTGAAATGTCATATTTTGTCTGATTCTGCATATGATTTATTAAAAATGTCATGTTTGTGTAATTAGGACTGAACTTTTATGGGACTGAAGATGTCTTTAAGTGCACACCTCTTATTAAATGTGTCTGCTAGGACGTCGTTGTGAGATGGTCGTCGATGGTGACCCAGTTATGGCAGCGTGGTTAATTGGGTCTTTATGTCACTCGCCTGGATCTAGTTAATTAAGCTGTCAGAGCATTTGAAAGTCCCACGTTGGCATCTGCACACACACCCACGTGCACATTGGCCCATTGTCCTGCCTCTTCTCTCACACACACTGCTGCTGACCTGATGTTAACCCGCACAATCTGCCTCTGTGCCCAATGCTGGCGAGGGTTGTGTTGTTGCGGGGCAGGCGGTTATATTGGAGCCCCTTCACTGGCAGCGGGCAGCAGGATGGGCCTAATCACCTCCCCAGTGTGATGAGCATGCAAGCACAAACACCAGCACATATGGCCAATTAAGCAAGGCACACAATGTCGGAGGTGGATGGACTTTAAGTTTCACACAATCAATGCTTGAAATGACAAGGTTATGAGCAGTTATTCCTGATGTCTCCGAGGACTGCTTCTTAGCAACTTTCTTAATTAGTGCCCGCCATATTTATATATTTATATCATAATTGGTCAAAAAGGCAAGGACAATGATTTTAGTTTGGTGTAAAGTGTCATTTAGCATTGTTTTAATTATCAAAGTAGATAAAGTATTACTTTGATAACCCCTTATCCTTCGGTTCAAACCATGTGGTATGGTTAACAACAGTTTTTTAACAATAGAGAACCCTTACTGGGTCAAAACATGAGAAAGCCGTTGTATTCCAAGAAATGTTAACTTGTACAAATTTAAAAAGAAAGTCAGCGTTGCTTCTGTCTTATGGCGCTTACTGCTGTTTGTATTTCATTTAATGAATCACAATCATGGCATTAAATAGTGGGTCCCCAAAAATCTAGGAAACTTCAATAGCTTTCTGAATTTGGAAGTGTAGGAAGCTAAAAAATAAACCAGAAAAACTAAACTATGCTTTATCAAACCAGCACTTAATAGAAATGTGTGTTTAGAAAAAGTGAAGCCTGTAACTGATGCTGTTTCTTTACCCTCTGCCTTTACCCTCTGCTAACACTGGCTCCAAACATCTTTCCCAGAGATATAGACCAGGGACTGATGTACAGATTGGCTGAAGTTGTTCATAATCTTCTGGGTTTGAAAGTAGCTGAAAAGACTGTGCATTTTCTTACCATCTGGTATTGGACAGAGTAGACAGTAGCAAGACAGAAAACCAAAGGTAGCAAGAGAAGATCACATGTGACATGGAGGAAACTAAACCAAGCTTGGAATTGAACCAGCGTCCCTCTGGTTATGTGGCACATGCTCCACTGGGTAAGCCACCAAAGCGACCCAAAAACACTGTTAATTTGAAGCTTTGCAAATTGTTGTGGAAGGCTAAATAATCCTTTTTGGACTACTTTTCCTTGTAAATGTATGATTAATAAATTGTATAATCAATACCAAGACCAATCTGGAGTACCTGTTTGTTCAAAAAAAGCAGGAGTGGGAGTACAATACAGTCTCTGAAGTTGAGAGGACAGTTTGTGCGGATGTTTTGCCAACGCTGTTCCGGGGCCATTTGTATTTGTTAGAGTGGTACAAATTGGCAGCAGGGTAAAGTAATGTGCCAGGGCCTGAGGTGAAGCTCCGCAGAATGACAAACACAAATACAAGCACTGCACTGTTCTTCTCCAAATCGCATTTACAACAACCTCCCCTCCCGACAAATCAGGGGTTTCTACTTTTGTACCTACAAATGACATGCTTGGTAATTTTGCAGGATTGATGCGTAACACGCTGTTTGCTGGCTCTGTTATAAACCTAGAGGAGAAACAGGAATTATGTGCACAAGACAGAATTAGGTACGAAAACTACTATAACACAAAAAGATCTCAGAACATTTAGGGGATGTCTATAGTTAAGGATCTGGACATGGTTTTGAAGTGAACAAACATGTCTCCGTGTATTCAAAAGCCTTTTTATGTTGTTTGTTTATTAAAAAAACAAAAACCTTCATGAGGTGCAGATGTGAGAACATACTTTTCAAAAATTGTGTGATTGTGAAAGACTGGAAAGCTCTTACTGGACAATACGTGATGGATTGCTTTACAATTTTTATTTGATTTTACACTACACTTTGTCCACATTGTAATTACCTCCTTGTATAACAAACTGTAATAACATGTAACTACGTGTAGGAAGGGTTAGGAATAGGGAATGTATGTACTATGTAATTAAATATTACAGGGTGTTACACTGTAATTACAGTATGATACATTGTAATAACATTGTATTACTACACTTGATACAATGTATCAAGACGTGTTATCGAAAACAACATTTAGACCAAAAATCAAAAAGATTTTTATAGAAATGTACAGTTAGGATCTGCCATAAATCCTGTAATTTCAGTTGTAAGCATTCTGAAAGGTCCAGTCATGACAGAGGAAAATGAGGTGAAAGAAATCTTAAAATACATTGGTATAAGACAGACAAACAAATAGTGTAGAGTCTGGCTCAGTATTGATTTAGGGGCTTTTGCACTCTGTCCAAACCAAGTTGGGAGGTGTGGAAGCTCCTGTTGCTCGACCTTGTTTTTGTTCCAACTTAAAGAGATCTGTACTTAACCAAACTTAACCAAAGATCAATTAGTTTGCAAAGTGAAAGAGAGTTTGGCAATAGTTAAGACTTTCGGATTAAAAACATTACAGAATTAAAGTAAGCAAAAGGAGAAAGCATGTTTATGTAATTTTAAAAATGCAAACAAAAGTTGCTGCTGTTCGTAGTAAACTCTTTTTATATTAACAAGTCTGTCTTCCCCTCTGGAATTGTATTTTTAACATTAAAACTGTAAAATGAGTTACTGAAGTGACCAGTCACAGCCATGATCAGTTAAAGATGTGTATGGGAGACACACTGTCAGAGAACTGTGTAACCAAAACAGACATTTATTAAACACATCAATCAACAATCCATACTGTAAGTTCTTTGTGTGAATTATTGTCCACTCTCATGACAGAGTAAATAAAATGTCTGTCCTCACGTTCTATGATTAGTGCTTAGATGTTTTTGTCAGTATATTAATATATTTGTTCCACTGGAGATCGATGCCAGGCTAACCAAACGCTATTGTTATTGTCTTCATTGTTTTCTCTTTTGTAATTGTCCAAAAACACCAAAGTCTTTCTGTTCATCCAATTACAATGAGTTAATTGTTTTGTCTCATATCAACATGAGTCCACACACACACAATACACGTGCACACCCCCACGTGATCGTCACCATATTCATGTGCACTGTTGGATTAAATTTCTATTAGCTTTCCTCGATTGAGTTTGAAGATTGTTGATTAGCCAGTAATGGCCTTTGTTACTGCACTAATGAATAGCTTGATTACAATTCTACTTAGCGCCACATCAGGAGGCGCTGCTGGAGGAATGTGTGTGCTGAGGTGTGCGGCAGCTGATGCACACACACACACTGTGCTAAAGCCGACTGTCTGGGTGTGTGTCAGAGCGCTGATGGCAGCAGAGGAGAATGATAGATGGAGCGTGGTGCCAGCGCTCATCTCTCTTTTAGAGTCGCAGTCTGGGTTTGGCGATGTGTTCTCTCCACCTGCTCTAAGCCCACCGTCACTCGATCTGTCTGCTTTTCTTCATTCATCCATCTTATCTGACTTTTGTTTGCTTCAACCTCCCATCCTTTCAATCGTTCACTAAAATCTGTTTCCAAATTCTAGGTGCATTATCCAGATAGCAAAAACTGTATCTGACATTTTCAAGTTAATTTTAAGAGCCCAAACAGTGACACACTATACATAGGTTGGCATATGCTATAATTGTCCTAGCAATTCTAGAACAACCCCATATTCCTGAGATTTAATGTCATAGATGTTCATTATTCACTATCAAACAACTCTTGGACTGTTTTAATTTATATCTGTTCCTTGGTATCTCTTTCCGTGTACCATGCTTTGGTCTTGGACTTTAAAGTCTAGGTCTTGATCTCTCTACTCTCTGGTCTTGTGCACGTTCTCTCTCCTCTCAGCTCATATATTTTGTGCTGACCGGCTGAAGTATGTAGACTCTAGAGGTCTGCGTTGGCATGTTGGATTTTGTGCGCTGTTATAATACGTCTATGTCGGCATATACTGTATGTGCCGGTGTGCGCTAATGGGAATGAGCACAGCCATTACAGCTGAGGCTCTCTAGATGCCAGTCATAATAAACACTGCACATGTGGCAGGTTATGGTCCGTGTGACACATGTCTGTGCTTGAATATAAAGTAGTCTTAGTCTCCCATCAGATTTGTGAGTTATTTTTATGCTTATGTGCCAGACGCAGTAATCAGCATTATGTTTTCAGAATGGGCCATTTGTCCATCTGCCTGGTCCATTCTCATTAACACCATTTCAACGATAACAACACAATTTCTTCACACACAACACACATTTGGCAGCTTTCCGTATCACTCTCAGACTGACACACACTCCACAGTTTTGGAACAAACTGCCGTCTTAAATCTGCCACTGAGATCCACCGCAGGATCAAGGGTCTAAATGTTTGAATGAACAGATGAACTAGTTTTAGACACAATCAAATTACACAAACATCTATTAATATCAATAACCAGATTAATCTCATTGGTCACAAAATGTAGAAAGGTTAGCTAAATTAACCAAAGTTATCAATTATTAGAACTAAGGCCTTAATTAATGAATAGTAAAAAGATATTAAAATTGACTACAAGCCTCAAAAGAGTCTAAAGTATTTACATCACAGTTTTATTCATTAAATAACATCAGGATTAAACTTTTGATTAAGAAATGACACGATGTTGCAGTGTAAATGTATTTATTAGAATTTATTGGATTATTTGTCCTTCTGACTACGAACATTAATGTTCCACTGCACCCACAGAACTATGTTGTCATATTTTATTTATAAAAATGTTTTTATTATTATTTTTTGTCAAGATATCTTTAGAAAACTTAGTTCTCGAGAGGATCTGCAAATATACAATTAGTGTGTGCATGTCACTTATTATATCCTATACATGTTGACAATTGTACAGAATTGTTTACTTCATAGCTAATAATAAATACTATATAATTTCGAACAACCCTATTATCATCATGATATTACCGAGCTGGAATATACTGTAAAGTGCAACCACATTTTAGTTTACATGCACTTTTCTATTCCAGTTATGGGCCTTATTCTGGTTATAACCAAATTTTCAGAATATATATGCAGAAAAACCTGCTTATTTACATTGTCAATCTAGTTTTGGTTAAAATATCACTTGTGTAATATCAATCTGAAGTTTTAAAAGCACAACATAGCCTTTTGTCGCTGTTGCTGGTCTGTTGGGCTGGTCGACAAAATTTGCACATGGGCCTGAAGCTGTCAGAAACCAGGTTCTTTTGAAAAACTCCACATAGCATTACTTGGCTGATGATGTGGGCTTATCCAGATCTCTGGAATTTGATATAAACAGGGATACAAGTTGATTGAGTTGGATAGAATATGTTTATCACTTTCATCCTCGGCTCCTTTTGTCTTATCCACTGTCAGAGTCCACAGAAGAAGAGGTGGTGGTTGGTTATTATTAAACCATTATCAAACCATGGGAGGTGCTGTCAAGGCCCCCCTGAGGCTCCGCCCACACACAGGTACAGTCATCATCTGAGAGCTCTCGAGCCCACTCATCCGCGCTTTGCACCATCAACATAATACGTCTAATCAAGAGGATAATCCTGACTGACCCACGGAATGTCACTCCACTGACTTTCTCACACGGGCTCTAGCTTCATTTCCGTTCATTTTTTTGAATGCGGATGAATATGTATTTGCTCCTGGCTTCTACACTGTTTTCGTCATCCACTCATTGTTTGAAAAATTAATGTTGTGATTCAGTGCTGATGTATAAACGTGGCCCGTATCTGTGCTCTGTTATCCACTCCCATATGAGATGCTTTGTAGCGGCTCTCCAAAGCATGTCGCATTTTTGCATTTGTCATAGCTATTCTCTGCTCTGTTATCTCACTTCTTGCTCTGTGGTCTGCCATTTGTTTTGCTTTTGCAAGATTTATACAGCGCCTCTCGATGAGACGCAGCGCGACTGTGATGTTCCCGCTCTCAGAGGCAGATACGGTGCTGCTGCATTTTTTCCGAGCGGCTTGTGGAGCTCTCTGCAGCGCAACAAAAGAGGGAACATATCTCTGCATCTTGGCCTACTTTTATCCAGCCCAGCGTGAGACCAAGTCTTGTTCAAATGAAGATGCATATCCGAGTAGGTTGTACAATACATTACATGTTTCAAGTATCTTTAAATAGGCAGCATTATACCTGCTCTATTACAGCTGTGGGAGACTGGAGGAGTAA
The DNA here is from genome assembly GCA_024416835.2 of Perccottus glenii. Taxonomy (NCBI): domain Eukaryota; kingdom Metazoa; phylum Chordata; class Actinopteri; order Gobiiformes; family Odontobutidae; genus Perccottus; species Perccottus glenii. The sequence continues at coordinate 29,674,138 of CM044556.2, read as the reverse complement.
TTTCTGTGGTTGTTTTCAACAACCTTCTTTTTATTGGATTTGGGGTTTATTTAAGATTTTGCCCTGAAGCAGTGTTGTGGCATAAGAGCAAATTACTAAGAAATATGCTAAATACTATACAATATTGTTAATATAAATAGGTCTAAATATCACACATCCAAAAATAAGTAACTCTAGTATAGTGATGGATAATGTTAGGTTTTCAATAATGCATTGTTTTTGCTTAAAAATCACACTTTGTCTCTCGAGAAAGAATAGACATTGTCAAACTCCCATTGGAAGTAGCTTTTACTTTGTTTACTTCCTGTGCTTCAACTGGACTCTGAAAGAGATTAATATAGAAAATTCACCTTTGAAACCAGAGGTCACGCTAGACTAATTCGCTAATCTATTTCTCCGTCTAGCTACATGATAACATTCTCTCACAGCTGGACACTGTGCATGTACTTGGGGAAGTTGATCATTTTGAGCTATGTCCTCAGGCATAAACCTTTACTTGAGAAAACATGATGAGAAGGTAATCTGGCTTGAAAAATATTAGACTAATCAGCTCTTTTAGATACTTGGAGTTAAAATACGTCCGTATACTGAATAATACAAAGCTTGATTCAGTGCTCCTGTCTGCTTCTCCAAACCAGGGATGTGCTGACATTTACATACTGTAGAAGGAAAAAACATACAGGATATACCTAAGTACCCATGTCAAAAAAATAATAAAATTATGATGAGATGAGCAAATACTGTAGATCTAGGGTTTTTCCAGTATTGCAAACTGAAGCTGAGTAAATGTAGTTAGAGGGTCTAAAAAATTAAAGCATTTGTGATTAAAGGGAGTGTGTAATTGATTAGACAAAGCTTTGAAGGAGACTCCTTTGTCTTTAGTCAAAAAGAATGGACTGTTTTTGAACCGTTTGCTCAAATCCTGTTACAGTTGAAACGTAGGTCAGCCTTGTTCGTGTGAGTGTGCATGTGCTGGCAGAAATTAAAGTAAAAGCTTTTTTTTTTTTTAACCGAATGTGTGTGTGGCAGAAGCACAGGTGACACCGGGGCAAGAGTTAAACTCACAAATACACACAGCGCCCGGGGGAGATCTGATCCAATCAGCCGCTCGCACCCACACATACACACACACCAGCTGTGGCTAATGATGTGGTGCGGTGCGAGTGTGTAGTCACCACATGTGGTCTCTTTGTCTGAACGCAGCCGAGCACGTATCAGTCTCACAGCGACGGAAGCATCAAAGAACGCAGCTATTTCCAGCCCATTATCAGGAGAGAGCAGACATGATACAAATGTGAGGCCAGAACAAGGCAGTGGTAGTGACATTATGTGTGTGTGTGTGTGTGTGTGTGTGTGTGTGTGTGTGTGTGTGTGTGTGTGTGCTTTCACTGTAAATGACCCACATCACACTCACTATATAACCTTCAAGACTGAAAAACACATTTACAGCTTAAATTTAGAGCAAGGCAGCTGTACATCAATCACATCCTAATGGACAGATCAAATGAAAAGTGATATAAAAATGTTATCATTTATTGATATTAATATTATTTTAGATGGGTGAGAAAATTGTTCTGAACTGCAGTAAATTGTACACATTATTGAATAATTATAATGTTGCAACAAAATGTCATAAAAAAATTCTAAAATATAAAAAAATAAAGCACAAAAATGTTATTAAAAAGGTTTTAAAATACAAAAAAAAATTGAAAAAGTGAACAATAAATCAATGCTAAAGTGCTTTTTATGTGTTTTGGATATGTTTCTACCTATTATTTGAATGATAATGCTATAGAGCTTCAAACGTCACTTGACTCATTGTGTTCTAGCCGCCATTTTATTAAAAAAAAAGTGAGTAAGACATAAAAAGCGCCAGTGTCAGAGTTTATTAAGCCTTTTAAATTCACTGTTATTGAGCTATTTTTCACAAGACTCCATATCCCCTGACTCTTATCAATCACCAGGTAAATATTTATTAAAAAAGACCAATCATTTAAACCTACAGCCCGCAGGCTTTAGGTCTGTTTAGCAGTTTACTATTTTTACCACAAATCTATTAGAACCTGTGGAAATGTGCTCATTGTTTTTGTGAAGAACAGATCTGGCCTGAATTTTGGTTTGTGTAACGTCATGTCTCTTGGCACAATACTATGAAGTTCCACAATGACTTGAATTTGAACATTTTTATGACTAATGCCATAACCACATTCTGTTTAAATGTCATTCATTTGTTTTATTTGATAAGATTACAATTCATTAAAAGAGCAGTTGCTCAGGATATATACAGTATATCAAGGGAACTGATGTGGTCTGATCCTCATTTAAAACACAAAACGCCACAAGTATGTACACTACATTAAATATAAATCTATTCCACTTCCAAACTTGTTGCATCAACGTAAAACTCTGCATAAGAAGAGGTCACATTCCGAAGGTTGGGTTTTGTAAATCAATTAGCAACGTACAACAGAAGGTTATTTAGGTTAATTGAAAATAAAATTCACTTGTTGGAAGAAGACAGACATGTTTTGACATTTAATTATGAACAGTGGAAGAAAAAGAAACTGGTAAACAATCTGTAAACTTAAGCTCAAACAGAGTTGCATTTGAACTCACTGATAGAATTTGCAGTTATTATGCCATACTCATTCTTTCGTCCTAATTCTTTATGACATTACAATCTCGACCAATAACCTCTGTGTGAGATGAGAAACACCGAGGCCTCTCGCAGCCGAGTCTAGGGGGAGGCTAATAAAGACATAACAGACCATAGAACATAATCAGGGTACATTAACGGACTGAACCGGCTTTATTCGAGACTCGTCCGCAGTCAGACACTCGTGGTCCCTCAGGGCTCCTTCACCATCCTTCAAGTCTCTTCAGCTGATGACTCGCCCGGGAGTAGTTTCATTTTCTCACACTACTTTTCTACTTAAACTGGTTTTATATTTTACAAACTAATTTGTCCCTTGGGTTGTTAGTTCACCGCTAGGGCAGTGTTTTATCCTGTGCTTTGATTATCAACAGGCACATCCAGGTCGAGGTGAGGCACTCCATTACTTTCAGCATCGAAAGTACGCTATCATTCTTAACCAATTGGGACTGAGTTGTTTTTTGAAATAGAAAGCTTTTTGGTAATTTTGCCATTTGAAAAATAAATAGGCACTGTATTAGTTCATATAAAAGATAAATAACTATATTTTTATGTTGTGTTGTGAGTTATATTGCAGTCTGTTTGTCTGCTTTCTAACAAACACAATGCATTTTTTGGTATCCTGTCCACTTTATCCAATGGCAATAAAACGTTTTTAGCCTGGCACTTCAAAATTACAAGTTCTGCTCAAATAAACGAGGATTTTTGTAAATGGCATCTGACTGGTTATATCAGTGAGTGGGTAGAGAACATTAGGTCTCGGTGCCTCCACTTAAGCCGACCGCAGTGCATTTTCAAAAGTAGAATTAGCATTAGCCACCAAACCATGTGAATAACCAAGATGGTTTTGACAAATTCCCAACAGAGACGTGTTTAATGTCACAGCTTGAGAAAGAACATCAACAAGTAGCTAGCTAGGTTTACCTTAATTATTTATTTAATCTTTGTTATCAGGGATGTTAGCCTTCAAAATTCTACCGACGTAGCCATAGTAATTAGCCAATTAATGTTGTAGATATTTGGCTAAATAATAAAAGGCTACGCTAATGTATCCTTTGTTTTTTGTACCATTCCGCTGTTGTCTAGAAACCTTTTATTTTGTGGTTTTAGTTTGATAACCCGTGATAATTATATTTTGTACCCCGAATTATGTAGGGGCGGCATTAGCTCAGTGGTAGAGCGGCCGTCCTTCAACCGGAAGGTAGTAGGTTCGATTCCCGCTCTCCCCACAGTTCATACTGTCGTTGTGTCCTTGGGCAAGACACTTAACCCACCTTGCCTCCAGTGTCCATAGCACTGGTGTATGAATGTGTGTGACTGTAGAGGTGTGTTTGGTGGTGGTAGGAGAAGGTTGAGCGCCGTTTTGTATGGCAGCCCCCATCTCTGTCTGCCCCAGGTGTGAATAGTGTGTGAATGGGGTGAGTGGAAGCACGATGTAAAGCGCTTTGGGTGCCCGAGAAGGGTGCAAAAAGCGCTATATAAATGCATGCCATTTACCATTTACCATGTACGCAGCTTTTGGTGACATCATGCCTGAAAGGGTCTATTAGGCAGCACTATTTTAGATTCAGCTTTGTAGGACCTCTGCTTCCTCATCAAAGATGTTAAAGCAAGATTTGTTAAATTTGTTTAGCATATACAGTACATTGATAAAAACCCCAAAAATCTGCATTATTTAGTATAGATATTATTAAGATGCATATTAGCAGCAAATCACTACAAAGTGTCTGTTCAAGATCAAATTAAAGCATGAAATATGTCATCATTATGTTCTTCACTTTACGGGGCACATTATATTTGCTCCATTTTAGAAAACACTGAACCATTCTGACATTACACCTACCTTTGCTTTACCATTGTCCTCTATAGGCATTTTGTCTTTTGCCTTTTCTTCAACCTAACCTTTACTTTGTAATAGAAAGTGAAAGGTCACACTGTGTCTTGCTTCAAATTGAGAATCCACTCTTGCCCTATGGCCACACATCAGAGAACCAAGCAGGCAGAATAACCCGCAGAGAGAAAAAGAATAACAGCCAACAGTTTCCTCTTTTTCTGCATCTGAGATTTCCATTTCCTAACGCGAAAGGAGGAGGAAATTAAACAACGTGAATTAAACAACGCGGCCTGAGACATTTATGTGGCTGCCATAAAGCTGGAAACTGGCTGGATTTATGTGCGTTCGGACCCGTAAATACAGCTCTCAGGAAATGTGATTAGCCTCATAAAGAGTGCCGTTTCCCACTGTCCTTCCTTTCACCCAAACTCACCTTGTCACGTTTTAAGACAGTTTAGGCTCAGTGCCACCCTTGGGTTTTATATTTAAAATCCATAAACATCATTGCACACGTTATAGATTCATAAGTCAAGATAATAACTGTAAATTTCTTGCTTAGTCTTTAACATTTCCTCCTAAAAATGCTTTATTTGCTTATGAATTGTATTTGTTATGAGCTACACTGTCATATTTGACTCTTTAACGGAAAATATATAGAGCTGTTGCAGTTATGGGTTTAGTTAAAATAATTTTGGTTTAGATCACCTTATAAATCTGTTGTTATATTATTTGTTTGGTTAATGTCTTCCAACATCTTCCAACTCAATTATTCTTTTATTGGTAGACTGAAGATGACAGTAACAAGTTTGATTATTAGCAGCGAGGTAATAATGCTTTTTGTTGTCAACTCTGATAAATGTTTATCTCCTGACACAAGTCATCTGGCACATGTTCACAGCTTGTGTATTAGTGTCAAACCCACAAAGCAACCAAAATAGGGCTGAGTCAACCAAAGAAAAACATGATTGAGTTTCACCCACGCATCCGACTATGATGTCAGGTAATCTGGACACTGTCACAGCATCTGTCCTGTTTAAATGCATCTTATTTTGACTCAGAACTTTTGTCTTGCTCTGCCAATAGTTTACTAATATACTCCACTGCTGCTCTTATGAATTGTAAAAAATTAATTGAAGAAATGTCTGAAAAAAGTTTTTTCTGTGAGAGAGTGCATCCAGAACTTTATAACTGCTTGCTTTGAGTTCTACACTCACCGGCCACTTTATCAGGAACATATTACTAGTAACTGTTGGACCCCCTTTTGTCTCAGAACTGCCTTAATTCTTTGTGGCATAGATTCAACAAGGTGTTGGAAACATTCCTCAGAGATGTTGGTCCATATTGACATGATGGCATCACGCAGATGCTGTAGATTCTTCCATGATTGAATCTCCTGTTCCACCACATCCCAAAGTTCTATTGGGTTGAGATCTTGTGATTGTGGAGGCCATTTGAGTAAAGTGAACTCATTGTCATGTTCAAGAAACCAGTCTGAGATGATTTGAGCTTTGTGACATGGTGCATTATCCTTGTGGATGTAGCCATCAGAAGATGGGTCCACTGTGGTCATAAAGGGATGGACATGGACATCAACAATACTCAGGTAGGCTGTGGTGTTTAAACAATGCTCTATTGGTACTAAGGGCCCCAAAGTGTGCCAAGAAAATATCCCCACACCATTACACCAGCACCAGCCTGAACCGCTGAGACAAGGCAGGATGGGATTCATGCTTTCATGTTCTTTACACCGAACTCTGACCCTTCCATCTGAATGTCGCAGCAGAAATCGTGACTCATCAGACCAGGCAACGTTTTTCCAGTCTTCTTTTGTCTAGTTTTGCTGAGCCTGTGGGAATTGTAGCCTCTGTTTCCTGTTCTTAGCCGACAGGAGCAGCACCTGTTGTGGTCTTCTGCTGCTGTGGCCCGTCTGCTTTAGGGTTGAACGTGTTGTGTGTTCAGAGATGTTATTGTGGTTATTTGAGTTACAGCTTTTCTATCATCTCTACTCAGTCTGCCCATTCACCTCTGACCTCTGACATCAAGACATTTTCGTCCACACAACTGCCGCTCACTGAATGTTTTCTCTTTTTTGGAAGAGTCTCTGTAAACCCTAGAGATGGTTGTTTGTGAAAATCCCAGTAGATCAGCAGTTTTTGAAATACACAGAGCAGCCCGTCTGGCACCAACAACCATTCCTCGTTCAAAGTCACTTAAATCCCCTTTCTTCCTCAATCTGATGCTCGCTTTGAACTTCAGCAAGTCAACTACACCACCTCTAGATGCCTAAATGCATTGAGTTGTTGCCATGTGATTGTCTGATTAGAAATTTGTGTTACAAAGCAATTGAACTGATGTACCGAATAAAGAGGCCGGTGAGTCTATTTGAGGACAGTGTATGCAAGCATTAATCGTAAGGTATATTTTCTAAAGATAAAACCGTTAATGCTTTCATTTAACCTAGAGTAGCAAGTTACATGACAGCAAGTGACTTAAGTATTTATTCACATTAGTGTGGTTATCATAAACATATGCATGGTTAAGATCCATGCACACAATTGGGCAGAGTGGAGAAAATAGAACAGATTCCACTACCCAATTTACTTTTTGTCGTCCCGTTCTCAGCCCCACCTTTTTCCCCAACAGCAGCGTAGTAACTATTTCTAGGTTTATTTTCTTGGTACTTTTTTGTTGACATCAGTGTCAATCAATGTACAGTAAGTGCTCTTTTTTTCTGAAGTGAGCTGTGATTGGCCAAACCCTGTGTGGGCATTCTCATCTTTTAAAATCCTTTATTATGTTTATTGTCATATAAAAGCAAAAAGACCAAAAAAACACTTCACTTTATGTAGTACGTGCAATACCTGTTAAACCACCAAAGCAAACCAGAATCATAAAATGTGTAAATTATAAGCATGGTCAGGTATGTTGGTTGTGTTAAGGGGTTTCAAGTGGATAAGTCAAAAACAAAACATCATTGTTTGGGAGAGTTTTGCATTAGGTTCATTACGACTCTTCACTGCTCTCATACTCAGGTGTCCCATAAGTCATCAGAGAGCTGACAAAATCATGGCCCCAATCTAGTCCAGTCCAATTGAATGTTTGAGCAGTGTGGGCTCTGTCTTTGCAATTTTACACTTGTTTCAGCTGCTTTCAGTGCATTCTGCTAAACTCTTCTAAAACAACTTTGTCTTCTTTCAGGTGGAGTGGTTGAAAAATGAGGACATCATTGACCCAGCGGAGGACAGGAACTTCTACATCACCGTTGACCACAACCTGATCATCAAACAGGCCCGACTCTCAGACACCGCCAACTACACCTGTGTGGCCAAGAACATCGTGGCCAAACGCCGAAGCACCACAGCCACCGTCATCGTTTATGGTGAGTGTTTGAGCAATTCAGCCTGCATTTGTTTTGGTGAAGAAAAAAAAAAAAAGATTGTAATGACACCACTGTGGCTGTCCAATGTCCACCTTTAGCCAAGTGGGTCCCCATCTGCCGCATGAAATTAGCTCTGCCACTCTGCCAAGTCATTGTGAAGTCATTGTGATTGTCCCGATACTCCCACATCACCTTTGACCCAATGCAATTAAAATCCACCAATCACACCTTCGCCTTTAAATGAGACACTTGTGCTTCACAAATGTTCTCTGTTAGAGCCAGAAGTCCCAGAACCAGAACAATTGTGAGGCATATGGCGTTGTGACAGCTGTGGAGAAACAAGCAAACAACATTTTTAGTGTTTTAATGGGATTAGGTTACTTTTTATGTTTGGTGATCCTGATGAGGCAGGCTTATCAGAAAAGTGTTTTATTTTAATTCAAAATAGAACAATAGAGGATTTTTCATGATAAACATGTATATTGTCCTTTGGAAATTATCGTCAGTTTAGATTACACACACACATTGTAGGCTACACACAACTTTTATGCTCATTGCATCCACAAATGTTACCAGACAAATTGGTTTTATTCATGAGTTGGTTACAATACTCAAGAAAACTTACAAATGTCTCATTATCCAAGTTTTTGACCACATCTAGTGTCAAAAGTGCAGACTGCAATTCAACACCTCACACTCCTAGAGCATGTGAACAGTTATGATAACCCTAAAACCCAGTCTAAGTAGGTCTGATAGTTAATTCACATGAAAATGTTTCATTGATAGTTAATTCACATGAAAATGTTTCATTTGGTTTTGTGTTTTTGTAAAAAAAAGAACTTTTGGATTGACTTTTAAAAAATGTCAAGGTCTATATTTGAAAGGAAATGCCAGTTTGTTGTTTTGTTTAAAGTAAACATCTAATACATAATAGGTGGGCCATTAGAAATATAACCCATGTCTCAATGTAGAAACTACATTACATGGATGATTTCCATGGCTCGCTTCAATAAACAGACTATAAAACACTGGCCAGGAAGACCACTGGGGAAATAACTGAGCTTTGTGCAGCAGATAAAGAGAAAATAGGTATATGTCAGAGTCATTAGATTACATTATAAACCCACATTATGTTAGAAAGTACAAGACATTCTTATGTGTTGGATTCTTGTTGTGGATTCTTGTTGTGCTTTTCCAAACTGCAGCCACACATGACAACAGAGGCAGAAATTTGATAAGAAATAAACACACACACAACATCTAGACACACATTGCAGACTAACAACAAGTTTGTTCAGGAAGAGTGTTTCAATCAGAGGCGGCGTGCAGGTGTGTGTGGTGGACGCAGACAGACAGAGATGGAGTGGTTTGACACTGATGTATCCTTACAGAAATAGATTGTTCAATCTGCGGTTCAATCTTCTTGACTCCACGAGGGCCTGGCTGAGACCGGGTACAAGTTAAAGCACAACAGGAAAAAACAAACAACGCAACATAAGCAAAGACAAAAATGTAAAAAGGGGCTGACAGCAGATAGTCAGGAGAAGATGGGAGAAGACACTTTAGACTGTTTTAGTACAACATTTCACACATTTTCAATAGCCACTAATAATAATAGTAAGCACTTGGGTTTGTTCATAGACAACAGCATGTCCCCACAGGGCTGCTGTGGTTGCCCACTCTCTGTAGAAAAGAGAAGAATCTGGTGTGGTCTTACAATCTGCAATGTGCAATCTGGTTTTGGTCCAGACCCTCAATGGCTGCTCATTGATCCCTCAACAGTCAAACAAGATGGCTTAGCATTTTGCATCAGTGGTTTGCATGTTTTAAGTGGGTTTGGAAAACACTATATTAGAGGTAGGAATTGTGCAACAGCAGCAGCATTGTGTGTAGATGTGTGTGGTGGAAAATGCAGCTGTTCTCACTAAACTTCAACAAGCCAGCAGCCCCTTGGCATTTGTAAAACACTTACTGAATCTATCAAAACAAACAGTTCAATTAAATCCAACACCGTATTAAAATCACAAGTCTCTCCGCGGAGAATTACACTCGCCATGCTACAGTAGCTTTTCCATGCGTCTTCTGCTGTTTACATGATTCAGTACAATCCCATAAAAAAGAGCTGCATGCAGTATATTAGCTGAAATATATCATTGTTTTGAATTATGCAGCACTGGTAATTTTGTATAAAATAGTTTTGCATGTGACTTAGGAACTTATTACTTTCTACTTTACACACAGCTGCCATGTCAATGAATCAATCAATTTAGACTTGAATAAGACTTGTTTATTCTTTTGACACTTATTGATGTTATTGCACTGATGGAAAGCATTTTGCCTTTAACCTTTGCCTCGGCTCTGGCTGTTGGAAAGTGCTATTAAGATAAATTGTGATTGGTTGATTGTAAATGTTATGAGTTTGTTCTTCAATGTTAAAACTACACAGAGTGCCATACTTTGACTTAACTTTTGTCTGTTCTCAGTGAATGGCGGTTGGTCGACGTGGACAGAGTGGTCGGTGTGTAGCAGCCGTTGTGGGCGGGGCTTCCAGAAGCGCACACGCAGCTGCACAAACCCCGCCCCCCTCAACGGTGGACTGCCCTGCGTTGGACAGGCCATACAGAAACTGGACTGCACTACACTCTGCACAGGTGATCAAGCAGGTTTTTTTATAAATGAATGGCTTATTAAATTTTTTGGTCATAAATTTATCATAAATTTATAACTACATCTGTAAAATTTACAAATATATAACCAAAAAAGGTATAGACTGAAGCATAAGCTTATTTTGTCCTATCCTCTTCAATCTTTGAAAGAAACACAACCAGCGTGTTGAACAATACAACATTGCTTTAGTTAACAGTAACATCTCTTGGAAAAAAAACGTTAAAAACATTACAATACAAAATGTTATTTAATTTTTTTTAATAAGACTAATGTAATTTTTTTTGTGTAAACTAGCCATAATCATTAATAATTTTATGTTTAAGACATTTAGAGAATTCCATAACAGTAAACTGAGCGAGAGCTGTTTTAAAAGATGGGTCTTGATCTTAAGAATTAATGACAAATTTGGTCTCTGGGTCATGGAACCTGATTTCCTGCCTTTAACGTTGAAAATTATATCAAGGATTTTTGCACACAAGTGTAAATTTGTGCTGGGACACAGGCATGTATACATCATAATAAAGTTTTTATTTAGTTCTGGCACATAAACTAGGGCAACGTGAATTCTTCCTTCACTGTCACAACTCACATGTCTGAGGTCTGCTCTCACACGTACACATCTTGTCTATTTATTAAAATAAATGTTAATGTCATACATGTTAACGTGAAGATTTTTAGATTAAAAATAAGGAGCACAAAATGCATCTTAAATGGTTTTTAGCCTTTTCCAAACAGGCTGTGTGGTTACCAGGTCCTTTTAGAACACAATAGGACTTGATGCCCCCAAACCTAAAACTAAGATTATGGGTCCTCATTATGATTGGTTTATTATATATTATATATTATATATAACAAAAAAAAAACACACATTAAATCACAATTTGAAAGGTATATTTTTATTAGCTTAGTTAATAATGCATAACCCACTTTTTGCATTCTCATCTTTTGCCTTCAGTGGACGGTGAGTGGACCGACTGGAGCAAGTGGTCGGCCTGTGGGACCGAGTGCACTCAGTGGAGGAGGAGGGAGTGTAACAACCCGGCACCCAAAAACGGAGGGAAGGACTGTGAGGGTCATGTGCTCCAGTCCCAGAACTGTACCAATGGACTCTGTATGCAAAGTGAGTTACAACTTACAACTACCTCTTTTATTGAATCTGTCTTTGAGCTTGATTTCCTCTTTAGTTAACCTGTGATTTAAACCATGGATCAACATAAAGGAAAATGAACATTGACAGAAGGTGTTATTAACCATACCCATTGCTATTAAGATTGGTATATATTTGTTTTTGAGTTGGCAAGAACAAACCTTTAATTTTCCAAAGGTCTAGGAAATCAGGCCGCATTTCCTTTAAGATGTTAATTGAAAAATCAAGTATTACAGCAATGACCAGCCTAAAGGAACACTTGGATGTGCCGGTTAAACATTTTTCCTTCGCCCTTGCTTGTATATTGACTCCACAATAGTCCATAAATGTCTCATACATTTCTATGGACTTTTCTTGACCAGCTTTACAACCAATATGCTTATGTAATCCCAAATATGGAAATGAATGGCACTATATGGTGGCTAGAAATGCTTAAAGGTTGAACTTCTTAACACTTAAGACTACTCTCCTCCTTTAACCACTGATGCTTTTCACTCTATTGTATCAAATGTGTCCCTTTATATCTTATAGCTCCCTGTCTTATTTCAACCAAACCCCTACAATCTCTTCTCAACAGCCACTATTACTTTTTGCATTAAGGTTTCTAGCGTCAATGTTGCACTTTTTTATTTCCCTTTAGCTTTTGCAGTTTTGCCTTACACAACATAGTCTATAATTTGTCTGTTTCCAAGTCAAAAACACCTGTTTTATATCTACATTAGTGGTAAATAATAATCCTTGAACAATCATTAGCACCATCTCACCATCTCAGGACGATAATTTGTTCAACCCATGGAAAATATGGGCTGAGTCACATTGTGACAAATATAGCTGTGGCAGTTTTTTCCAAGGTGGAGGCAATTATAATTGTTGACTTGTAGGAATGGTGCTTGTTACTGGCAGTGCTCGGAGTAATTGGCAGAAAAGCATCTGACGTGAAGAGAGAAAAATGAGAAAAGGAGGGGGACCCAGACCTAAGCGAGTGAGGAGATAGAGAAGAGTTCACCTGAGGAAAAGTTCATGTGCACATGTCTTCACTCCTTCCATGTTTCCGGTTAGGACTTTGTCATAATCGGATGTTCTTATTAGCAGAGCAGCCAAGGAAGTATAAACTAATAGTGCCATGTTATATTTAGATAAATTGGTAACAACTGTTGGGTTTAAGAAGAAGCCCAATCTGTTATCGATAATGGTCACAAACTAAACCAACTATTTTATCTAATAACAATGCTTGTTTGTCAGTATTAAACTACATTTTCCAATCTTTAAGTGTTTTTTTATAAATATTTTTGACAATACCTGCTGCAACTGGTTCACTTATCTAACCAAAGCTAATTACCTGGGTGTGCACACAGACAGTTTCTTTAAAAACTATCTAAAGAGGCTGAAGCAGGCTGGACTCTGCTTTTTTTTGGTGTTTAGTGGAGAGCATGTTGTCATGATATGGGTGCTGACAGGAAGGCTTTGTATAGTGGTTAAATCTGCTCAAAAAATAAATACCATTTGTTTCCCTTACTTCCAACCTCTGTCATCATGGATCTGTCCCACCTACCCCACCAACTGTTCACACCCTTTCTTCTTTTAGAGTGCTAGGAAGCCTCAAAGCCAGAATATCAAAAACATATATTTTTAAAATTTTGTTATCCTCAATTGTAAGTCGCTTTGGATAAAAGCGTCTGCTAAATGACTAAATGTAAATGTAATGTAAATGTTAAATCCAGCTCCTTCCGAGAGACTGCATAACTGAAGAACTATGGACCTAAGTAACACATTTAATTTACTCTTTGCCTTCTGAATGGCAATAATGGTTTGACTTTTCTGTGTCCCCATGCTACCTTCTTCTTATAACCGTCTAAAGACAGGGGAACTATTGACTCTAAATTGCTTTTAGGAATGACTGTCTCTAAGTGTTAGCCTGTGATTAAATAGTGCATGTCCTGGCCAGGGTAGACTCCAACATTGTTACATTAAAGCAAAAGAAATGACTCGGTGAAGTAAAAGCATCCAGTCTTGAGGAGGACCTATCTCTTTGGTGCATTCAAAGCCCAAAGCACGTCACATGTAAGCCTCTGCTACTGGATAAGATATAGGTTGAAAAGTTGCCACACAGTCGCTACAGTTTGTGGTTCATGAAGCACACTGATAGCCTTGTTTGTGAGTGTTTATCTTGAGCCAGAGGGGAGCAGATAGAGATGATTTAATACAATGTCTGCTCCGAAGCAGTGGCATAATATCCCATAATCCGTGGCAGAGCTCTGGCCCGAGGCAGATTATTGACAGGCCTTACTGTATCTCTGCTGTTGTATAGTGTTGGTGAGGAACACACTCTGTCTCTTCTATAGATTTAGACTCATTTCCTCTCATTGATTAGCTGTCTTTGAAAATGACTCAGGTTTATGTCAGCACTAATGTTTCTACTGCTTCCTTTTGCATTTAAAGTAATCTATAATGTGGGTGTGTTTTCAGAAGGTGGTTCTATCTCTGGTCAACTCTATCCCTCTTACGATAATAGTTTCATACTCTTTGTGATAGAGTCTGGAATCACTTCCCTTCACAGCAATTCCCGCTTGTCAGACCAGTTAGAACTATTTATCAAAAATGGGGCAGACTTTATGCAATGCTTAATTTCTCCGATCCGTTGTTGTGTCTATCCATTTGCATCAATGCCGATGGTAGTGTCACATTTAATGCAACCCCAGATTTGATAGAAAATGATTTGTCCAGTACTGAGGGAAAAGTTATCTAGTTGCAAATGTTAATTGAGTGTTTTTGAGGTTTTAAACATTCACTGAAAAAAAAAGATTATTATTATTATTATTAGGTATTACATGGTTCTAATTTCAGACAATAAATACGGTCTTTATGGCACTCAAATACAAATGTTTTTAATACTTTAAACCGCGGATAGTTGTATTAGACATGATTGTGAATTATTTATGTTCACATTTATTATTCCTTCTGGACTAATACACCTTAAATGACTGTGCGCCATAATCAGACCCTTGCATTTTCATTGTCATTTGTTTTTTGTTTCCTGACTCTTCTCTCTTTTTATAAAAAAACAGTTAAAACAGTTAGATGCACACTTAGTACCATAAGCACTGTCTGTTCAGAAAGTCTGGTTCTCTGTAATGAGGTCTGTCCCTCTCATTCTTTATCCTACAATCTCACGTGAGTGGTATTTGTGAATGAAGTGATAAACCTGTGTCGAGGTCGAGGATCGTCTGTTTTAAATAGTCATTGACTTTGTGTTCAAAAGCCACTTGACTCGGTTCATCCTCTGCCTCACACCGCCCACACGTCCCACTCCTCTCTCCAGTCCTGCTGCCTGGGCTCATAAAGTTGTCCTGTTCTATTCTTTTGACCTCACGAGGGCCCTTCAGACAGAGCTCGAGCTGTGTGTGTAGTCAGAATTTTTTTTTCAGATGTTTTTACGGTTTTAGATCTCTTGGGCTGTTGACATTTTGCTGACACATTGATTTGGGTTCTTTGGAGAGATTTGCTCAAAGACGTTTCTCGAGTGTGATATTGTACTGGCTGCTTGTAAAGACTGCATCTCCTTTCTCACTGCCCTTTTTCTGTGAGACATGTCCTCTTTTTTACACTTCGGCTTCTGGGTAAACAGTCCTTGAAATGCAGTCAATGCTGGCTTTAAACCTGAAGGGCTGTGAGTAGAGCATGGGCAGTTTAAAGACACATTAATGAATAGTTGGAGAAATTTAAGAAAGCAATAGTTATATGTACTGTATGATCAAAAACTACAGTAAATGTTTTTTATCATCAAAGTTAGGAGTTAAGCTCAGCCTGCTCAGGTTTACAGACAGTTGAGTAAAAAGGGTGTTATTTCGGAAAATGCTATTACCAGACCACCTTTTCACTTCCTGGTGGGGGGGGCTGAGGTTTTTACTATAGTCTTCTGCATTGTATGGGCCTGATCTCGCACCTAACTTGCAGTTGGCATCTGGTTTTGGTTGATTATTATTGATGTTCTTTTCAAACCATGAGTACATGAGTGTATGCAGCTTAAAGTGTCTATTCAATGGTGCCATTTTGTGATTTATTCATTCTGATGAGGAGAGGTGTAAAGTTAAAGGTGGCACGTGTGGAAGTGTTGCTTCTTCTCCAGTCACGGCACACATCAGTAACCTATCAACAACTATTTTTGTGCTAGCACATTGCATTACAGCTCGGTAATAGCATTGTAATAGTTTGGTATTAAAATGTTAATAAATGGGTTATACTTTAGTATTTATGGTGTATTTCCCAGCCTGACATGAGTACATGAGCAAAGATTATTTGAATAATACTTAATAAATAACCATAACTACTATAGTATTACATAGAAAAGGTTAAAAATAAGGCATCTTGACTTGGTTTAAGAGGTGAAGACGTTTCTTTTCTAAGATAATTCTTCAATTTGCAAAAAAATAAAAGATCTTATGGAATTTCACCTTAAAAGTCCAGATGCCTTTTGCTTTAACCTTATCTTCAAGATGACCTGGATGACTGAGAACCTTCACAGCAGAGGTGTAAAGAGTACCTGAAAGCCATACTTGAGTAAAAGTACAGAAACCTTACTGTAAAAATTACTCCACTACAAGTTACAAGTCACCAATTTAAATACGACTTGAGTAAAAGTCTTAAAGTATCCCATTTTAAAAGTACTTAAGTATTTTACTCGTACTGAATGTTGGCTCAAAGATGCACTAGTCCTCAAAACAAAGAGATATTGTAGGTGAGTAAAAAATAAGAAAGTTTATTTATGAGGTTTTACTTCTTAATATAGAAAAGAAATTTAACACCTCAATATTTCGACACGGCAGAACAAAAACACAGATTAAACAAGTCTGTCCAAGTCAAACTCAAGTGCTCAAAAAAGGCACAAGTTAAATGGACAAAAAAAAAACTAAAAAAGTCAAATCAGTGCTGGCACTCCATGAAGTGCTGGCTTAGGCTTCAGTGGCTGCAGCTATCGCAAACCTGACGTTCGGCAGGCTGCTAATTCACGTTCACAACAGAGTAACACATTTAGGCAAAAAACATCCAGTACCTTCAATAGCCTGCAGATGGCGATATCGCCTCTTACACCCAAGAAATAAGCCACGGCAGACAAAGTTGACTTGACGTGCGCAAACACAATGTAGCGAGTAACGCTAAGTGTCAGTTCAAATGTAGCGGAGTAAAGAGTACAAGTATTCAATCAAAAATGTAGTAGAGTAGAGAGTAAAATTTGCTTATATTTTTGATACTCAGTACAAGTACAAAGTAGCCAAAAAAAACTTAAGTACAGTAACAAAGTACATTTACTCAAGTACTTTACACCTCTGCTTCACAGACATATTACCAAGCTGGAAAATAAAGTGCAACTATTTTTATTATACATATAATGTATATAATCTCTGTGTTCACAGCAAGATTAGATATTAAAATAATTTCCAATGACAAGATGTCTGCTCTGTGGTCTCACTTCTGGCACAAGCAGTTCAGTTCTGGTAAATCCTTTTCAGCCTCTATGCACCATGTCCACCATGTGCTTTACACCTAAATCTTCTAAAGAAAAGTGTAACCTTATCTGAAGAATCTCCAAGTGAAAAGCACTCTGCAGTAGTCATTAATCTTACAGACAAGCTGATTCCTAACTATATTGTTTAAATCAAAAATACATCTACAGATTGTGTTTAAACTGGAGTCAGCAGAGAACCCACCAACCTTTCTGTGTTGTGTCATTGTGTCGCTAATCACCTCCCTTTTCCGAGCCACTTCACTCTGTGGGAGCCATTTTCCGCTCTTTGCTTGTCCTCATTTACCGTGCTCCTTTTCATTAAGCTTGCCCTGGCACTTACTAAATCACTCACTTGCATTTTTCTGCCATGTTTTCCTATTTGTACAACTGTGTTTCTAATGAGAATATGATGAATCTTCACTGTGTCACGTCGCTCCTACTTATTCAGACATTAATCAGCATAGCGTCTGCTCGGTGCCGTCATGTGATAAGTAAGGTTTCCATGTCGTCTAAGTCAAAGAGAACAAATCTGATAAAGCAGTGTTGGTAAATGCTTTTGTGTAACTGATACACAAGAAGATGACAAAGAGATGAGGTGCTTTATGGACAGATGATAAATGGATAGCACTGACACAAGCTCAGAACCAGCCGTCATCTTTGTCAAGTGTCCCAAAGGTCGCACTAACGCCATCTGCTCAATATTTTTGTCTTGACCATTATATAAACACAAACCTCCACTTAAGTCCACCAACAGTTGCATTTAGATTGTATTAAGCTTAATAAAATATAGTAATTTATTGCCATATGCAATTTTATATGGTATTAGCTAGTTTAATACGGTGCTTGTTAAAGTACTTATATATTTATTCTTCTGTACAATCAATTTATAGTAGCAAGTTTAGATTTACATAATAACTACAAAAGCAATTTATTTTACAAATGCTAAAATGTAATGTATTTTTTTTTGCTATCTTTGCTATCACACTTTTTTAATGAATATGCAACAATATATCAAAGGTTATCATGATTATCATGATTAACTTTCTCAGTCAAAATGTAATCTACTGCCATCATATTGTTATGGTCAGGGTGCTGACGACAACTATCAAAATTATCCAAGCTGTTTGAAAGTACCTACCTCTTTGTTCTCATTAAAATAGCTTTAGCATAAAGTTTACATATGCCCTTCTAATGCCCATGTATGGACATAAAGCCCAGTTTCCACTGAAGTGGTGCAATACAGGTAAAAAAGGGTAACCCTTTCTGCATCGAGAAGAACAATGTCTGCCTCATAAACTGTGACCTCACACACACAAGTGCAACAAAGGTATTTGAAGCAGCCAATAATTAATATAAACAAGAGCGTAAGGGCAGTTTTTTTTCCCAGCTTTCTCTTGGAATATCACAAGAACAAGACATGCTTTGTTTGAAAAAAATATTTTTCATTGCCTGAGTAAGGATTATCTATTGTCCAATCAGCACGCTGCAGTGTTGAACTTTGAACTCCACCATGGGACAACACACTAGGGGTAAGCTTTGCCAAAGTAATATGTTACGGGACACAATCTTGGGAAACTTTGAACTCCTTTTTGGAATGGAGACTTCCTGGTACTGACCCAATCTGTACCACACCACTCCAGTAGATATGAGACACATAAAACATAAGTCATAAAACACATTAAGACACCTATAAGTTTATTAGCGCTGATCTAGAATAGGACCATCACCCTTTTCAAATGTTTTGTTAGTTTTTTGTAAGTCACATATTACACAACAGCTTCACTAATGTTCTCATTGTTTCCATTGCACCTCGATAAAACGCAGTAGGCCTCGGGCACCACAGCAGCAGATGGGCCAATGACCGTACTCTGTGATATTACGCTCTGTGAATGAGAACAAGCTCTGTGTCTGTGAGCTGAAATCATAATCATTATTGTAATATTTCACGCTGAGGTTTAGGGCGACTTTATTGATGTGTGCAGCTCCGGAGCAACTCATCACGCCTCTCTCTGTCTCACCATCGCCAACATTTATTTGTCATTTAAATATCACCCCCATCATTTGTTCATTATTTACTGTTTATTACTGGCTCATTATTCATGTTTATCTGCTTTGTATCAGTAGATGTTATACAAATGAATATCCACATTTACAGTCTGTTCCTTTGGAGCAGAGGAGACCACCAGTACCTCTGTGTGTTTTTAGTGCTGGTTTCTTCTTGCACTAAAACATGTACTCCACTGGAAATGATACGTGTAATCTCAGTGGGACTTCCCTGGTTAAATGAAGGTCAAATAATATCTTATCCTCCAATCTTACACTTATCTGGTTTTAGATTAAATCAGCAGCCCAAGCAAGAAAGGAAGACTTCCCTCTCCCTAGACATTTCCTACAGCTTATCTGTTGGAATATAGAGCCATTGCCAGGACAGACTTCAGATTGTCCTGACTACTATAGATACTGTACTACAAAGCTCCTCACCCTTCTAAGGAGCGCCTAGACATTTTTTTTCTACAAAGTGGACCCATACATGAACAGCGTTTCCAAAATGGACCTAGATATACTTGAACTCCTCCACTTGAGGCAGGGACTCCCCTTTAACCTGGAGCTGAACGTTGAACTGTGGCCTTGGAGCTGCTGCAACAACATCCCAGTGCACTCTGGAGGTCCTTGTTTTAGGAAAGCTACACGACTAACCCATCAACTAAAGCACAGCCCCTGACTGCGCCAATAAAAGTAATTTAAGAATGTTGCATTAACTTTCAATGGGATTGCACATGATGTATTGTATTATACATGAGTAGTAACTTTGAAGAGAGGGTATGTTGAGTTGCTGCTGGGTTTTACATCAGTGTATGTCAAAGCCTGTCATTTGTGTGCATTTGTGTTTTGTTCGTCCCGTTTTTATTATTTGATATGATTTGTCATGTTTTGTGTTGTGTATCCATCCCACCTCCTCCTTTTCTCTCGTGTCCAAAGGTTCATTGTTTCAGACGTCGGCTGAGCCTAAAGAAAAGAGTGGTTTGGGAATAACATGTAAGTCTACCTTTTATGTTTTATCACCTTTCATTTTCCTTTGTCTCCGTCTCATTTGAATATCTTTCATTTGCCTCTCATTTGTCTTATCATGTTTTTGCTTTGAAGCCAGGATCACACTAACAGCTTCATGTGTTTCAAAAGTTAATTTCTCTCTCTGATCATAGTAGCTTCTCTTGGAGGCACTCTGTCTGCTTTTGTTTTCAATGAGACAGAAGTTATTATAATCATGTTTTAATGTTTAGGTAGACATACAGTATATAGTTTAGATGGACAAAGGCACTGGCTCCAATTGACTCCTTTTTCACTACTTTTATACTTGTTTGCCTTTATTTGATTCTTTCTCTCTTTTTTGGGAGAGATCTTAAATGACCTACGCATTGAACTTTCTCCCGTTTTCACTGCTTTATTTTGTGTGACATTAACATTTCACTTAAACTGATGTAATTTGCAAAATGATCTTGTTAAGAGGTCAAAGGGCAGCATTCACACTAACAAAGCAATTGAGTTGATTTTAATCAAGAACAGGCCAGTCACTTGAGATTGATAATTAATAGATTACCTTGCTGTCGAACTGAATCTTCAATATTTTTCATGTTATTACCATTAAATATTATTTCAGATTCAATCAGAGTGGTCCACTTTCCAAAAGGTGGAGCTAATGTTGAAATTGATTGGACTGTAGAGAAACCTTCCTCGGGTGAAGATGAGAAGCAAACAAAAAAACTCAAATGCCATCGATTGTTAGCAACAGCTGTTTCACTAACTGTGTAGAATGGATTAAACACAAGCAGAACATGTGACCATGTTTAATAGCAATTCACAAAAAATGTGGGAAAATGGAGCAGTTTGTGAATTTAAAACCAAAGCTGGAAATAAACCGGAAACAATGTTCTCTTGGTGTTTTCCTGCAGCAGCACACGTCTGTTGCTCCAGCCTCACATCGCAGCACACCAGGATTCAGTCCATTCTTTTTTCTGATCATTTGTAACACATTTCAGTTTCAAAAGTTTACTTTAAATATAAGTTTGCACAATAAAAATGTGACTTTCACACAATTACTTCAAGACATTTATGAGCATCCAATGAAAACAGCATATTAATTTCACTTTTTAATGTCAGCTGCTAAACGGCATATGCTTGTGTTTGGATTGCTTTTCAAAGGTCATTTTAATAATAGGATCTACACAGCAGCAGAGCACTTCAGTCATTTCAGTAATGTAACACTGGTCTTTTTGTTATTGTCAATAGCAGCTGCACATTGTGTATTTGAACAAGCAGATGGCTCTAAATCAAAAGTCCACCTTCAGGCCAAAATGCAAATGTGTGTGTTGTTGTTGTGAGTGATCGGTCTGGATTAGTTTGTGATATAATCTAGTGCCTAAAAACACTCACAAAGGGTGCAACATGTCAAACATGATACTACGTGGCTCAGTGAAAAAACTGGTCTTAAATAAATCTAGTATTACAGTCGAGTTGCCAGCTGCTGTTAAGATGTGTATTACAGTGTTTATTAGAACACTAGGAGCATATTTGGGACTCTAAGTTACATCAACATTTTTATTTATGGTTTATCAAACATCCAAGTGCTCAACACAACTGAGAAGTACCAGAGTAATCTAACACCAAACTCTTTCTCTTTCACACAAACAGATCCAACTTCACAAAAGGTAGAATTCTAGTTAATTCCTTTATTATAAATATTGATTAATATCACATTTATGTCAAGTAGTGACTGTTTTTATTAATAAAATGTATTTGTGTTCAGATGGAAACATTATCAGCAAACAAGGACAACTGCATTATATTTTTCAGTTTTTCCAGTTGGTGTTGTGCACATAGTTTGTGTGTTTTGTATTTTTAACTGAAGGGTCAGAGGGTCAGAGGGTGCCAGGCAGTCAATCAAAGTAACTATAGTGAACTATGAATGCAGTGAAAAGAGCACTGTTTCTTTTTAAAGTCAGGGCGTCATCAAAATGTTTTAGTTTATTTAATATTTTGCAGTTAAAAGCTTTAGATAAACACCTGCATTGATACAGTGAGGGCTTCTCAGTGCAACAGAGTGACTCCTGTTTTGGCAGCAGTAACTGTTCTGTCCGCCCTCCCTCTCGTCTCATTCCCTGGCACTTCCTGAGAGCGGGTGTGAGTGCCAGCGGGGCAGTATGGGTGGTGTTTACACGTCTGCGCCAAGACACATCAAAAAGACTGTTGAGTCTGTTTCAAATAGTGATTGTCCAGAATCCTGTTGGAGGTTGATCACAAAGTAAGGTAAAGGCGAGAGAGCCCTGTTTTAGACGCATTACAAGAATGACAACAGACGCAGTCAATCGATAGTAAGACAGCAAAGTGAGGTGGCATGTTTCTGCATTTTCATGAGTCACAGAGGATAATGCACTGGGAACTACATTTATTATTAAAGCTTTTTTACCCATTTCTCTCTGATTTCTGATGGGAAAACATAGGTTCACATACAATCCACAAAACGTAGTACGAGTCCCACTGGTGCTACACTCTCTAGTGCTATGAGGTGGTAACTGTAACTGGTAAATAAGCTGATGTTATCTTATAAGACAAGTATAAGTTAGAAAATCTCATGAGTTGCTAGCAGCAGAATTGATTAAGTCAATAATAAATTACATTCAAGGATTTTCTGAAGTGGTGTGTTAAATTTAAGAACAACTTCTTGAAACTGCTCAGTGTCTGTCAGTGTACATTTTGGTAGCCTGTCCGGGAGCATCCATCATATCGCCTCTGGTCTAGCTCCTACATTCAAGCGTTTTAACAGAATAACACTATAAATCTGTGGTAGTAAGTGGTTTTACTGCAACCAAGAAAATGTAGCAAAAGCGAAAAGATACAAAAGCATTGAAAAAAGAAAAGTTATCACGAAATAACGTGATAACTTTTCTTTTTTCAATGTTTTATCGGAAGCAACGTACTACGCTTCCGGAGCAACGCGAGAAAGCAAGGCTTCGCGTCTGATCAAGTTTTACTTCAGCCTTGTCTAAATAATGGCAAGATATTAATGTTACTGAACACTGTAGACAATATAGTGATGAGTGTGAGCACCTTGAGACATTTTTTGAAATGAATGAGATTGTATAGGTGGAAGAATCGTTCAGATCCGTTGGATGTAGCAGCATTTCTTATTGATCAACTGGATGGACACAAAAAAACGTACAGATTTAAATTACATCTTAACTGTATCCAGGCTGGCTTTGTCATGCTTCCTCTTAGCTTCCTCTTAGCTTCCTTGCATTGCTACGGAAGCGTAGTAGGCTACGTAGTACGTTACTTCCAATAAAGCATTGAAAAAAGAAAATTTATCATGAAATAACGTGATAATTATCATGAAATAATGTTATATTTATCACGAAATAACGTATCACGTTATTTTTTGATAAATATCACGTTATTACATGATACTGGCAAAAAAACAAAAAATAAAAACAATTCCCCCCCCCAAAAAAAGTCAGAAAAACAATTCCCAAAAAAAAAAAAATCAGAAAAACAACATTGACTGTAGGTTACCAGCTTATTAAAGATGCTCTGTGGAACCACCACAAGCAAATTATTTTAATTCCAACATACATTTACGAGCTCTACAGGAAAACACTGCAAGTCCTCGACTCTCAAATTCAACAATAGCAAGCTCTACTCAAGCAAACAATAATGAAACATGTGACCACAATTAGTATGCTAATTGTGCTCATGGTATTTCTCTCTGATGAAAGGTGAAATTCCGTTGGAAGAAAAGATTCTGCTCGCCTACAGAGAATTCTTTGACTAATATTTGCATCTGCTCGTGTGAATTTCACATTTCACAACATTTTCTTCGTCCATCCCTGTTTATTGACATTTTCCGTATAGAACATGGCTGATGTAGAAAATGAGTTGTGTGTTAGGATGATGGACAGTTCCCTACAGCAGTCAAGATGTTTTATTTGCTGCCCATTTCTCTAGTGGAATGTTTGAATACACCGTGTCACATCATTCAGTGCAGTGGCATTCACTTTTAGTTGCAAATACACATCACACTATGCATTCATATGTTTGGGTATCACTGCTGTGTGGCCTTTAGAAGACACCGTTCTCATCGTTGTAGAGATCTGTCACAAGCTGCTGTTTGCTTGTATTCTCTTCTTCCCAGGTGATTTATTGTTTATTCAATTCCTTTCTGCCGTGCTCAGTGAAAGGCACATATTTTTAATCTAAATCCAATTTAGGCCGGGCTTGCGGGTGAGTGCTTTGGACATGATAGTGCTTGTCAAGTACAAGGGAGGACAGAACAAGTGATAGTTGGACTTGCAGATGAAAGTCAATACAATCTGCATGTGTGTGTGTGTGTGTGTGTGTGTGTGTGTGTGTGTGTGTGTGTGTGTGTGTGTGTGTGTGTGTGTGTGTGTGTGTGTGTGTGTGTGTGTGTGTGTGTGTGTGTGTGTGTGTGTGTGTGTGTGTGTGTGTGTGTGTGTGTGTGTGTGTGTGTGAGAGTGTGTGTGAGAGTGTGTGTGTGAGTGTGTGTGTGTGTGTGTGTGTGTGTGTGTGTGTGTGTGTAAGTGTAAGAGTGACGCAGTTCGCCTGAATGCTCATCCAAATGGACACAGCCGTGCACCTATCAGTCCTTAGTCAGCTCCTGTGCCTCTTTTATTCTATCACCGCTCATTTTTGTCATTCTGCCTTCACACAGCGCAGCCCCATGAAACTCAGGGATCCCAACACATTTTGCATTCATCTGATCTGGTCACATTTGCACACACACATTCATGTCCACACTGTTCTTGAAAGAAGACAGAAGATTATGTAAGGTCTGTCAGAAGGTAAAAGAACATCAAAACTACACTGTTTTTTATCGCAACATGAATGTGACTAATTGCTTAGTCGTCTAGGAACATCTTTAGTCAGAGGCAACCCTACATAACTGGTAGATGTTGCTGGATTCTGATATAACCATGACCAAAATTATCCAAAGCAAAAGCTCTGTCAGTGTCCGTCTCCGTTAGCCCTGCGATTAACTCGTGCAAGGTGCACCCCACCTCAGACCCAAAGCAGGGAGAGGCTCCAACGCATCCACTCATTGACCTCGACCAAGATAACCGGTCATAAATGAATACAAGTGAAAGCTGTGAGGTACAGCTCAAGGGAAATATGAGGAGTTTCAATGTTGTTGCCAATGGAAGCTGATTTTCTAAAGAAGACTGTGAACAGTTTACATCTATGCAGTTATGTTTATGCAGAGTTTAAGTTACACAAGGAATTCAGCTGTGATGGGTGCACCAGTCACATGAGGAAGTTACTATCCCAGCTTAAACCATATGTTTGTTGACATCAGGTTGTTTTTACCTTATATAAAGCTACAGCTGCACTCAGATCATTTATATTTGTACAACAGACAAGTGTAGATGGTATGGTATATCAAGCAGGCAACCAAGGTTGAGTGAATGATGGCGAGCCATTTTTTGTGGCGATGAAAGAGAGGTTATATTCTCCTTGTTTGAGGAACCATGTTGTTGAAGCTGTTACGTAAAAGGGTTCAGAAATGTGTCTTTGCAAAGTGATATTATTACTGTTTGACTATGAATGTCAGATGGTGAGGGATGCTAACATTTAGTTTGTCAGTTGTATGTAAGTTACACAGACGACATGTGGTTTCATTCGTCAGAGGCAGAGATCTGACAGATTTATGAAGGTACACAGTGAATGCATTTGAAGCCCATCAGTAACAGCTCCACTCACAAACAGCAGCCTACAGCCTTCTCCCAAATGTGACCCAACAAAAGACAGAAGAGGAAAATGGGCCAGGAAACTTTCCGACATGTTCTGACTTTAGAGTCCTTCAAGATAAAGTTTTGCTAAACAGAGCAGGAAGATGGCGATCATAATTAAGATCATAGCGTTAAGAGGATTATCCTGTTCTATTCCCCTTTGACAAATAAAAAGACCTTGAGAACAGGCTATATTTAAAAAGCAGCTGCTCACTTTGAATCTTTAAAAGTCTTGACATTATTTCAACATTAGTAAAAGAAATGATAGTAATTTAAAGTATCCAGGTTTTGTTTTTGTTTCCAAATAGTTTAAGAATAGTTTCTTTTACAGTCTTAGGAGATTTTGCCTTCAATAGCTTTCTTACTGAAAATTGTGTTTTTTATTAGAATAGTGTTTACTCACCAAGATATAGTGATGACTCATGTAATCACATCTATTGAGCGCTGAACTAATGGGTTTTGTTGCAGCTATTATGTGTACAAGCCGAGTGCAGGGAAGCATAAAGGCGGGATGATTGGGAGCCATATTCTAAAATGCCAAAGTTGTTTTATCTAACACTTTCCACTTTCTTTTACTTACAATAGAGGTTATTATAAAACAAACAAAGCTAATTCTCTTTTTTTCACAATTAGTGTATTGTCTAATGTCAATGTAATTATTTCATTTGATAAGTTGCTTAAAGCTAAGTTATTGCCTAAACACACACAATAATAAAGGAGGTTTACTATTTGATGGGCAGTGTGTTGACACCATTAAAAAATAGTAAAAATGAAACAACTGCCTATTTTTGCAACTATTTTACTGCACGTTTTGTGATATTTTAAAGAAGTTACATGGCGCTTGTTCCTCATTTAGACCTCATTTATCAACCTCATTTATCAACAGAAATATTAAATATATGACATTAGCCATCGCATTCATTCAAGTCAGACCCAAGTCCAACCGGGGGACAAAAGGATTATTATCTGTTTTGACCATTTGTTATTTTGCATCGTGAGAAGGTTTTCATTAAAGAGTTTTCAGACAACAACAACATGTCGTTTATAATAATTTCACTGTCTGTGACTCGAGAGTGTTTTCTGTCACTGCCAGTCTATATCAGCAAGTGCTTAACAATCTTTGATGGTTCTCAGTCATCCAGGTCATCTTGAAAAAAATGTTAAAGCACCTTGAAAACTGAGTCCAGATGCTTTTGCTTAAACCTTTTCTTCAATCTTGTTAAACAGCACTGTTCCCCAGAATAAATACATTTTGCAGACACTGTTCATTAGAATCTACATTTATGTAAATGCTGATTACAACACAAATGTTGAAAGTTAATACGTAAATACTTATAGTGCTAATTCACCCTTGAGATAAACAGACTGTGGAGATGGACAGAGTGTGTTAGTGTTGCCAGCCTTGGATGGTACCTTTGATACATTCTGCTTACTGGAGTTATTTAAAAGCATTGGGAACATAATCAAACGTAGATTAAAACTGAAGACCCACAGTTTCTAATATAATAATATAGCATGTTTTCTGTTTAATTGCAGACTTCCTGTTGCTTGCGTTGTCAGTAAGTGTCACCTGTGGAAGAGTGTTTGTCGTCACATAAACATTTTGAGGAGCTGAGGTTCACTTCAGTTGTTGGTGATGTTACTTACTGTTCGTGCCCCAGCCATAAACCCTCTTTCAAATCCACTCACATCACCTCCTTCTGTCATCCTGATGCCACCTCAATCAGCTCAACCTGCTCATCATCTTCCCCCAGTGCATGATGGGAAGTTAATGGCTTAATTGCAGCGTGCGGTGCACCTGTGTGGAAACGTCTGCAATCATTATGTTCTGCTTCAAATGACAAATGTGAAAAGTTTGTAAAACTATTTCTGGGGAAAAAATTGTTATTCCATAGAAATAATAGCAAAATAATAGACGTCTTCTTTCTTTCTGGGTCTTTTTAAAAGTGGTTTTGACAACCATGAACTGCACATCTAACAATTAATGAATAAATGTATGGAGACGTAAACTTATGTTCACAACAAACAAGGAAATAAGGAGTTGAGAGTGTTAGTGTCAAATGTTAGGTCAATCCAATCAAAACAGCAATGCCAGATGAGGTTAGGCTTCTCCTTCACAAAAAGGAAGGGCCTAGCTGGTAAAGTTTGATTCCCAGGCTCCCTACCACATTCTTCCTTCAGTCCTTTTAGGGGCGTATCCCAGTGGGCAAACATTTATCAAGGATGTCCCATGGATACAGTTGTAAAGTTATTTTGATTATTTTTGATTCTGAGCTGCACTAATTTTGTGACTCACTTTTAATACCACAAATACAGTTTGTGTTTAGTGCAATGTAGATGATGGCAGGAAACAAACCAGAAACAGCTGTTGTTAAAAGTGGAAACTCAACCCGACCAGTATCGCTCCAGTGGAAATGAGACTAATACAGTCTAAATGTGGCCTGAGTGATTGTGTTGTGTTGAAGGACCACCGTACTCCACTAGCAAGGTCATTTCCACTAAACTCACTCTTTATTTTGTGTCTGATTACGTCAGTGGTAAGAAAAAGGTGTTGCGTGTAGTTCTTGTCGTCATCTGGTAACAACTCTTTTTAATTTAGCATTAGCTATAAACTTTATACGTAGCACATCAGTTGCAGGTTTTATATTTGGAACTACGTTTGACTGCATTGTCCCTGACATAAGTAAATAAATAATAAATAAATAACTCAGTGCTCCTTTTAGAGCATGTGTGCAGTCAGAGATGGGACTAATGGCTTGTTCTTGATTCTACAAAGTTTTACTGTAAGTGTACTATTTTTTTAAGGCATGCACTTTTTGGCATGTTATTGTGCAAACTATATGATCAAAGCCTCAGTGGAAACAAGGGATTGGAGAAAAGTGTCCTGCAGATTTTCAAGGACTAACTAAAATGTGAATAATTTATCAAAAGTGAAAGGCTCTCAAGCATATTCTCTCAATATAATATGAATGGCAGCAACATCTACAGGGAAAGGAATATCATTCTTTCAGAAGCATCTGAGAACTATCCACGTCAAGCAAGAAGTCATGTCTGATCCAATGTGGACAGGTGTCTTATTCAGTGACATAGTGTAAATCTAGAGGTTTTGAGCTGACCCTCTGGACCTGTCCCATTCAAACACATTAGGACCAGTGGCTGCCTGGAGGCTCTTAAAGTGTCTCACAGCTCCCTCTAGTGGAGCATTTATAACTATTAGCTGACTGACCTCTGTTCTCAGTGGGGCTCTGTGCACAATGCGTGGATACAAGAGAGCGACAGTGTTTTCTGTTCTTGTGAGGCGACAAATCCTTCGGTAAATGACTCGAGCTAAAAGCCTGTTATCTGCCTCTCAACTTTAAGGGTGGATTAAAAAGGGAGCAGTCCTATACATTTCTGTCTGGGGCTTAATAGAGACAGACAAATCCCTTTCCACCGGCTACACAGGACACTGTTACACAACCACTTCAACCCCAAAAAAGTGGAACAGCCTCTTTCATGTTCAGGATGTCGGCGTGTTTGTTTTGTCGCTTTGAGGTTTAAAAAACTATTTAAAAAAAAATATCTTAAAAACAGGACATAAAACTGAGATAGAGTCAAGTTTAAAGTACATAATGCTTTATTAAATTCAAGCTGAAAGTTTCTCTTCACCACAAGGCAATCGTTTCAGTTTATTTCATATGAGCTACATTTTTGCATTGGTTACTTTGACTTTTTAAATCACTTTTAGCAGGAAAAGTGTTAATGTACTTGTGATTCAAATTGAAAGTGTTATAACCCGTATTATTACCCATTTTTATTCTGGGAAATACAGTTGTATAGAGTCCAATTTTAAAGATCTTGACCAAGATGGAAACACAAGCACAGTTCAGGAAATGTTCATTTGTTTGTAAGTTATAGTACACATTTTAATTGTTTTGTCTATATAATGCCTGCCTCAGAATGTCTGTGGACGTGCACCTGCCCAGTTCTTTACCTCATAAACCTGCAATTGTCTCCAAGAGGCCAAACGTTGCTTTTTTGGCTTGCATTTAGAATTTGACAAGGTTTTTGTCAGGCTAATGGAAAAGTAAACTAGGGTGTCCAAAAAAAAAATATATCAATAAATGTGCCCTTATTTTAGAACACCTGCAACAATAACACAATAACCACCTGCAGTTATTTTAAGAAGCATTACTTGCAAGAAATAAAAAAAAAATCATCTGTCACACTCCCCAGGACTCACACTGTAACACATTTGAAAATCTAAATTTAAAAATAGCTACTTTTGGACCCACAGTCATTACCTTTATTTTCAGATTATGATAAAAAAAAAAAAATACCTATTGAATTTTGTAACTTTTGTGCTCAGTTTAGCGTTCTC
This sequence comes from Perccottus glenii, assembly GCA_024416835.2. Classification (NCBI taxonomy): domain Eukaryota; kingdom Metazoa; phylum Chordata; class Actinopteri; order Gobiiformes; family Odontobutidae; genus Perccottus; species Perccottus glenii. The sequence continues at coordinate 29,643,797 of CM044556.2, read as the reverse complement.
CAGCTCAACATTGTACCCACTATTGAGCTGGAGGGCTGTGAATGTGAATGTGATGAAATTCTCAGAAACTAGGTAGCTTCTTATTGAATTTTCTTCTCTTGTGTTCTCTTATTATCGGTTTTCCTTCTTGTTCTTTCACTTTGTGTTCCCGTCTCTTCTCCTTAAGTGCAGCTGACACTTTTCACCATCTTCTAGTGCTTTTAAACGACTCGTGCTGAATGACAATCCTCCAGTTGTTCTCAGGACCCATTAAAGTCTGAGGCAGATTGGAAAAGGATGTTAGGACCTTTGTAAAATAATTAACAGCCTTATTAAGGTTTAAGTGTTTCTACCGTTCTTTTTTATGAAAAAAAAAGTCTCTTTCCACTGCGGTCTAGATAAATGATCGTACTCGTCAGGCTGCAGGGTTCTTTAAACTTTTATGGGAAATGGAGCCTGTAGATGATGTCCTTTGTGCGTGAACGGTGGTCCGGGCAGAAACAAAGTTAGATACAAATTAAGACTTAAAATATAAACTGTCATATGATAATATTGATGATAAAAACTGTTGTATAAAAATTTTTACATTCACATTTGGTATATTCTGTGTGAAATAGTACCATTCAATATATTCACATAATAATAATTGTCATTTTACAGTAAAGGTGCCACATTAAAATGCTCTCATTTGCATCTACAGCAAAAAAAAAAAAAAACTTTCTTATCTTGACTGAACAAAAAGTATGAATGAGGAAACTTTCAGTTCCTTTCAGCCAAATATAAATAATATTACAACACAAATGTATAATATATACGCAAAACAAATAATTGTGATAGAGACAAATTAACAGTGACACAAACAAACTAAAACAGTATGTTTTCAGAAGCACTTTATATTACAGCTTTGTAATAGTAATTAGTGCCCAAGGACACAATGACAGTATGACCTGTGGGAAGAGCAGGAATTGAACCATCTACCTTCCGGTTGAACGATGCCACTGCATCCGTTCCAGAAGTGGAAACGGATTTCTCATAGAATTACCATTTAATATGAGGTGTAATCTAATCAAATGTGTACCTGTTGTGTTCCTGTAGCTGCGTCCAGTTCAGACGACGTGGCGCTGTACGTGGGAGTGGTCATCGCCGTCATCATGTGCCTGGTCATCTCCGTCATCGTGGCTCTGTTCATTTACCGTAAAACACACCGCGACTTCGACTCGGTCATCATCGACACCTCGGCGCTCAACGGAGGCTTTCAGTCTGTCATCATCAAAACGGCCAGATCAGGTAAGACGTCAACCAAGAACAGTTACTATTATTTCTGATTTGTTTTAGAGGCTGAGTTACACTTACACATTTAGTCATTTTTTATTTGTCAAAAGAATTGGTTGGGGCCCATAAAGAGAGGCAACAGTACAAAAGACAAATTCAAATCAAGAAATACAGTGTTTCTTGCCATAATACAAAACATTTACTCAGTATAAACCAGAGAGTAAGAACTACGCATACAAGAGGTCAACCTAATTTAACTATACACGATATAATGAACACTTACGGACATAAGGCCAACTTTAAAAGAAGTCAGAACTAAAGCAATAAAAATTGAAGATAAATTTATGTAAATGTGTAAAAAGACTTTTGATCTGACCTCTGTGTTCCTGAGCGAGTTAGTGTCTGTCGACCTGCACTCGCTCAGAGATCACACTTGTCCATCAGACAGTCCATTCAGGTCAATCATATTTCCTGTTTATCGTGGTCTGTGTGTTTCGTGTCAGTGTGACTCCTTCCTCGACACACATTCTTCAGGTTCTTTTTGTTTGAAATGTGTCTGAGGCCAAGTCACTGTGCATGTGTTTCTAAACATTTTCCTTAAAACATGGTCTCTTCTTCCACAGTAAACCACATTTTAAGGACAAGTTTAAATGTGAATTATGGACACATATTATAGCTCGGTTGGTAGAGCACTGACAAATACGCAAGAATACGTGAGACCTTTCCTGTAAACTATCAACAAAGTCAAAACGCACAAAAAAATATGAAAAGAAAAAGGTGGAGAAAATTATAGGATTGGGACAATCTGACACTGAACTCAGAAGTTTAAATTGCTGCAAGTGGAAAGACCACACAGTCATAATGTATTCTTTGAGCACCAAACCACAGCAGCCCCAAACGTTTTCGTCTGGCATTGCACAGAATCCATTTGACTTCAGGCTTCACCACATAAACCTGTTTGAGTCATTCCAACACATTCCAATGATCTGTTTATGGCAACATAACTGTATAAAAGATTTGAATCAAAGACGGTCATTAGCTTTTACATCTTGCCAAATATCAATAAAAGAGTCCTATGTACAGTATAATATTCAATGACTTTCATGAGCAGAGATTAGTTGACAGTTTATTAGTAAAACATCTCAGCGCTGATGACTCCGGAGGATTATTGAAGGATTATGTCACCACTGATCCCTTTGTCCCTCGCTGTCTTCGTTTTGCTCATTTCATTGCTGTTGGTGAGTACTTAATTAAATTTCATCAGGGATAATTTGGCAGAGAAGAACGCTGGCTCGAACGGTAAACAGGCTGATGACAGAGACGGAGTGATACGTGACAGGTGTGTGTTAGTGGGGAGTCGGGATGAGCCGTTTTAAAATTAGAATTAAGGATCTTATGGTGGCAAGGATTTCAGGCTTTTGCCAAAAAACATACTCAGAAAAGTGGATAAATGTTCTCAATAGGTAATATATTCTGTGTTAATTGCTAGTCAAACCCCAGATGTGGATTTTGGGCCGAGTGTTTGTGCCGATTAGAGGAAGACTTTGTTGTGGTGATTACCTTTGGGGAGAGTTGGGTTAATCCTAAAATGGAAAAAGAGCTGCTTGGCAGATTTTCACTCAATTTTGGTTGGGAACAAAATATAAATGTAGGATTTAATTATTGATATTTTACTAAGGTAAACTAAGGTCAACTAGAACTAAACTAGAGCAAGAACAGAAATAAAGCATGGTCCTGTTTTAGACACACTTTCTCTGTGTTTCTTCCATGAATCATGTGAGCAGGTCATGGCCCTTCACATTATTATACATCATTCTCTCACCAACACCTTATCTTCTCCACTTCCTGCTCCTTCTCCGCTCTTATCCTTCCTCCCCATCCCCTCACATTCCTGACCTCTTGTTTTTACACCTGCTTCCTCTCATTCTCTTTCTGCAGCCGATCAGCTGACAGCTCCCCCCGACCTGACCAACGCGGCGGCCATGTATCGTGGCCCGGTCTACGCGCTTCACGACGTGTCCGATAAAATCCCCATGACCAACTCCCCTCTGCTGGACCCCCTCCCCAACCTGAAGATCAAAGTGTACAACTCGTCTGGTCTGGTGACACCGGTGGACGACCTGGGAGGAGACCTGACGTCTAAACTGTCTCCAAAGGTACTCACCTGGACCCGACAGCTGTGTGTTAAAAGTAAAGCCCATTAGTAAACATGCTGCTGAGTGTCCCAGTTTGTGCCTCTGCTCTGTCACTTACATGGCATGCATACCACAGTCTGTCAGAAAACGCTCACTTTCATCTGGCACCTGTCCTCGGGCGGCGCAACAACTCAACTCTACTATCTCTGAGCTTTACACGTCACCGCTGCAACTTTTAAAATTTTGACCTGCTTAAACTTTAACTTAATAACACAGTGATCTTTTGTCTTAGCAATGACAGCAGTGGCAGGTGAAGGTAAAATATTGGTTGCATTGCGGATTGAAATTCCAACACCTCAGAGACTTTCTTTTTATAAACTGTGAGCACTTATGAGTTTACAGCACGGAGACAAAAAATACAGCACAAAGTAACAGTAGGAAATAATGGCAACTGCCCCAGACCAGGCCCTTGACCCTGATGGCTGTGTTGCTTACAGGTGGGTTTGACATCAGCTGAGCCAGATACCAGTTTGGGTGAATATTGAGCAGTTTCAAGCATTTCAGGGACTTGTCACTCTCCTTTCCAGTGTACCTCTAGCCTATATGTAAACGCTCCCTAGCTGCAGTCAGCTCAGCCGTAGGTGCTCTCTTCCTGGGACCAGCCCCACACAGACCTGATAAGGTGTATGATCCTGATGAGAGAAAGACTGAGATCTGGACACCTGAAGGCAGCCCATGATAAAAGGCAACATAAATAAAAATGATTAGATACAGTCTATAACACAAACATAACCATTTGAAAGCTTATATAATGGTTATTGTTACCGAGCACTGTCACATTGAATTCTTTTTAGATGTTTTGCAGCAAATGCCGACTTGAAACTTTAATCTGACTTGAAGCATAATTTTTCACCAGTTCCTGAAATGCCAAAAGTTTGTTTTGGAAATGACTCAATTTTCTAATGTACGCACATGAGGTCTAATGTATCTATCTTCTGTAATTGATTGTAAGCATCACTAGCTATGAATTTATTCTAGCCTGTTTTCCACAAACCCTAACTTCTGACGTTATCCATCATGTTGACAAATTCTCAGAAGATACTCATGTCTGTCTACTTTAAGGCTGGCATTACACTAAAATATCAAGATGTCTGTATTTTCCTCTTTCTCATTGTGGCTTGTCATGTTTCCCTTCAGGTAACACATTCTCTACTGGACCACAGTGACACCATGAATCTACGCAACCAGACTTTAGCACGGACACGGGACCCTTCATGCACAGCCCACGGTTCCTTCAACAACCAGGGAGGACACCTCATCGTGCCCAACTCCGGTAAAGACAAAGTGTGCAGCTGTCACATGACAATACAACTTCTGATAAAAGCCCCAGTGTGTTCTTCAAGATTTAAAGGATAAGTGGTAATATTTTAGTAGCTGTGATTTAAAAGCAGTGGGCAGAGGGAAATCATGAATAATACAAAGTTCTTGATGGGAGGCACCTCTCAGCAACAACTATAAAACATATCCGCTAAGTTTATGTGAGGAGAAAGTTTTTTCGGTTCATAAATTTGGATGATAAATCTAATGGGGTGAGTTTTTCAGAGAAGACAGGTGGTATGAATCAATTCTGAGCTGTTTTTTCTGTAATGATTTACAGCAACATGACTTTGAACAACACTGAGGAGTGTAAATACCAATTTTACCTTTTACCAGTAATCATAATTTGGAACTGTTATAAGAATTCTTTATCCTTATGTTATCCAGAGAGAATGAAGCAAAGCACAAACATGACACAAGTGGTACAGAGTGAGGTTTGCTTGGGGAAGTAAACAAAACATTAGATTTTATATCATGCAGTGAAAGCTGTAGGAGGCGTATCTTTCACACACACTCCCCAAGGCCCAAGCTCCAGGTGCAGAAGTCCTCCTGTGGAAGTTATGTCTACGTCTAGTCATGTCTAGTTCCTGCCTGGATTAGCATGAAGGACATGACATGATCAGATTAAATGTGTTTGATTTGGTTCATATACAAAAAAGGGTCACTAAGAAGGAATCTGGACATCGGGTTAAGGTTAAGACGAGTTTGAACCTCAAGGGAGTGCGCTTGGTTGGGCTAGCTGCGGCATAGCTAGAGTAGGCTTGGTGTGGTCCTGGCAGGGGGGTTGACAGAAAGGAAAAAGATCTACAAAAAAGAACAAGCACAAATAAGGCAGAGTCAAGCAAAAGGCTCAAATCAAAGACTAGGCATGAAATATACAGTAATCTACCAATCTAGGACTGGAGGCCATGAAAATCCAAAATGTCCTCTACCTTAAAACCCTATATGTTCAGATACCGTCACCACATGGTGTTAGATATAAATTGTATACTACAATGCCCTCTGTAACTCGTGCTGGATCTAATCTTTACAGAGTGGAGTTGCTCTTACCTTTTTCAGCAGGACTTGTTTAAGGCTGTTGAAATAATTCCTGTTGTACTTGTGTCCCACTGCAGGAGTGAGTCTGCTGGTTCCCGCCGGGGCAGTTCCTCAGGGCAGGGTCTACGAGATGTATGTGACGGTCCACAGGAAGGACAGCCTCAGGTAACTCCCATTTCTTCCATTTTAATCCTGGTTTCTGTACTGCTCTGTTGTGGGCTGTGTTTTCAGTGCATTTTTCACAGAGTGCTTTTGAGTGGTTTTGAGTTGCAAGGCATTTTTGTGTCCATTCATTCAGCAGTGATCAGTTAGAGTCACAGACTTTTATGTTAATGAAATAGTGTTTACATAAATCAGAAGCTATTTCTGCATAATCTGTGTAGTAATCCACTTTTTGCATGCATCATCTTTCTAAATGTTCTGATATCGGAGCTATTATCCATTTGGTAAATCCCATTATTCACAAAAGTGTGAAACTAGTGTTGACTGCTGTGAAACCGACAGATTTGTCACTTCCTGCAGTGTTAAACATGCAGAAAACAAACAGGCTGTTAAATGCAAGATCAATGTTTTCTCCACAGCACATAGTCAGCTTTGTTTACCACTAAGGCTTTATATAAACCAATATACTGTGCTCATCTCAGCTACTCTGATACTATACTAATGCTAAAGGTGATATTTATGTTATATACTGTATATCCTGGACACTTTTACACTTTATAGCCTTTATAGCGGCATCTATTGGCTGAAGTATAGATTCTAGTTTCACATACTCCTTCTTTTTAGAGCCTAATGTGAACAGCTATGGTAGCCCTGCAGGGACAAGTGGAAATAGTTGATGGATGTGTCTGTGAAGGTTGATGTCTGTGAAGGTTCTCAGTCATTCAGGTCATCTTGAAAAAAATCATCTGGAGTTTTCAAGGTGAAGACGTCTCTAATTTCAAGAGACTTTTTAAATTCTAAAATCATCTGATACACTCTCTAGAGGGAGGGGTTTAACCTGAAAGTAACTCTGATTGGACCAGGACCGGGCTGGCTATGAGACAGATCAGCCTGGTCCAATCAGAGTTAGTTTCAGGTCAAAACCCCTCCCTCTAGAGATAGTCAGTTGAAATGTCTTCAACTTGAAAACTAAGTCCAGATGCTTTTGCTTTAACCTTTTCTTATAGTTGTTGATTTTACTTTGAAAAGTTTTCTTACTTACTTCCAACAGCCTTTCATGCACATCCTTTATGACATGAGTGTGCTTCTCCTCCAGCAGTGCTCAGTTTGTCCTCTGCAGTTGGAACTTTCACACAAAGAGTTTTGATGTGATTATACACTCCTGACTGTTGTCTTCCATTTTGTTCAATTACATACTTCAGACAAAGCACCTTTCCATCATACTAGCATTGTAGAACTGTCTTTAAAGCCTAGGACTTTCATGTCTTTGACTCAGTGTACAAGAGCAGGAGAGAACTGATCTTATAAATCCATCATAAGCTGTGGCAGACTAGTGTTGTGTTAAGTGTTTTTGTTGGCCTACAGATGAGTATTGCTCTAATTACTGATCGTCATGTATTTGTTTTGTGTGTTGCTGTGTCTCTTTCCGTACTGTCCATACTGTCCACCCATTACCCAGGTGTGTTACTCTGATTATAGAAATTCGAATGACTACCGAGGTCTGCATGCATTTAAAACTCCACTTATTATCTATCTTAAGAAGCAACATATTCAATTTATCCACTCGGATGTTGGAGAAGTTGTATACCTAATTGTAGCTATTCTCACAATTTTTATCAGTTCATGTCTCTTACAATGTAAAACCAGTCTGGCTGGAGGTGGTTTTGTTTAAAGAAATTGTTTTGTGAGGACACGTAGCTATGACACGTTACTGTGCACAGATCAGACAACCTCAAACCTTTGGGTGCATCAGTTTAGGCCACACCCACATGGCTAAGGGCGACATGGGTCAGTAATACTTTGCTTGGGAATAAAACCAGGCTCATCTCAGCTCATTGTGTATAATGAGTGGGCTTGTAATACTTAAACAGCCTCAGTTAGATTTTTTGGTTTCGATAAAGAATAAAGAACTTAACACTTGCACTCACACTGATAAATGTCAACTAGGATAAAGTCAAATGAATATATATTTCAGTTTCAATAAAGAGATTTCATTTGGCAGAGTCAGTGTGCTTCCTGACGATTAGCTCCGACTGCTTCCTCACACTTCTCTTTCAATTCTCCAGTTTATTTTGGAGATGCTTCATGTCTGTCATCTCCATTTTTACAGCAATTACATCCAATCGTCCAAAGCAGTGGCATCTAAACACAGCTCATTCTGATGTTAGAGCAAACCAACTCTGTCTCTTGAGTCTTAAGCATCAATAATAATCAGTGAGAATTAGTTCTCCCTGCGACATGTTTCTCAGAATTCAGTTTATTTTCTATTCTCGGTCTCTGAACAGGCAGAAAATGACTTCATTGACTCCCCTTAAGCAAGCCACTATCACTTGTATTAGTTACTTATAGCTGAACATTACTGCTCATGTGATGCCTGAGTGAAAACCAAAATATATATCACATTATCAATATAATAATTAATAAAAATGTGACCTAAGCCATGAATAAGTCAAATTAAACATGTCTTTCAGTGGACACGAGGTCCACTGAAAGACACTGTTCCACTTTAGTCCTATTCCCAATGCTTCAGTCAGTTGTACGCTGGTAATGGTTACAGAGCAGAACACACAAATTGTATTCTAGTGTCTTCATTTGAAAAAAAGAGTGGGAGGAAGTAACCACGCAGGCAACAAACTTAATAAATTCTAAATTCAGATTCATGTGACTTAAAGGACAAAACATTTTCTCTTTACATCTGAGAAAATGTGTAGATTAAATAATGATCGAGTTCATGATGTAGTGGAGCGTGTGCAGTGCAGTGATACACAGAGCATTAGCAGGTCGTGTGGAGTAAGTGGCAGAAGAGAAGGCTTTTATTTAGTGAGAATGAGCCATGAACTAGTGACTGCAGCTGAGACCCTGCTCAGTCCTAATCATGGTCTGATTGAATCAGCGCTTGCCCAGCTCTCATCTGTTCTCCTCTGATTGTCCTCATCCACTCAAAGCCGGTCCACCTCCTCCTCCAGCAGAAGCACCCACCTGCCCCATCTGTTACCTCCGCCAAGTCAGGAAATGATCACAAAACAACACAGAGCAGAGGTTGTCATTCGGCTTTCCACTATCAACTCTGACATTTAATGTACGCTCACAATTAAACCAGTGGATCTGTGCCGAAACACAATTGTCTATCCTCGCTTGTGTCCCACTGTTCTGTGCTCACACTGCTCCAGATCTGGGCCTGAGCACCACTTCCTGCTGTTTTCCTTCCTTATGTCTGGGGCGGCAGTGGCTCAGTGGTAGAGCGGTCGTTCTTCAATCGGAAGGTATGCAGTTCGATTCCCGCTCTCCCCACAGTTCATACTGTCATTGTGTCCTTGGGAAAGACACTTAACCCACCTTGCCTACAGTGGTGTTCCAGCTGTAACACTGGTGAATGGAACCTTAATGTAAGTCGCTTTGAATGAAAGAGTCAACTGTAAATGTAACACTGGTGAATGTAAGTCGCTTTGGATAAAAGCGTCTGCTAAATGACTAAATGTAAATGTCTCCCCTTATCCTCAAATGTACAGTTCCAGAATGGGGTCCATTCCTGCAACAGGAAGTAGAGATTTATTTACAATTATAAAATAGCTCAGTGTTATGGAAAATCAGTGACGTAACTGGTGGATATATATGAGTATTTGCACAAAAAAACGAAAATATTTGTGTGGGTTTTTGATTTCATTTCTTGACTCATCCGTACATAAATCATTACAGAGCAAGCCTTTTGTTTTGTTTTACAGAGCACCAGGATGTAGCATAAAACAGGACAGGGGTCGCCTTTTTGTCACTAGTGGAGCATAAATAGGGCTGATTGAGTCAGGATATTGGAAAGGAGAGAGAACTTTCCACCAGATCTTTTACATTAGTCTAAAAGAGTGTGGTCGCAGACAGGCCACAGATAGAGCACCATTTATTGCACTTACTTTAATAATGTTGTTTAGTTGATGAGGTGAGGAAGTCTTGTGTTCCAACCAACCCTACGCAAAGGAGTCTGCTCTCATCATTATCTCACTGGTCCTTATGTTCATTGCAGACCCCCAGTGGAGGACGTCCAGACTGTCCTGAGTCCAGTGGTGAGCTGTGGACCCCCAGGAGCCCTGCTAACCAGACCAGTCATCCTCACCATCCACCACTGTGCAGACAACGTGCACGAGGACTGGCTCATCCAGCTCAAGAACCAGCTGGCCATGGGCGAGTGGGAGGTAGGTAGCAGATATGTGGGGTGACACTGTTCCCGCTTTAGACTGTGAATCCAAACTGGATTTTTGATGCAGTAACAATGTCCTCACATTTATAACTTGGTATTTTCCACTGCTTATTCCATGTGTTATTATACAAAACCTGTAGCTGCGAAGTTGACACAGGACTTTATTTGGCTCTAGGTAAAAGTGGAAATCTTTTGTCCGGAAGTGCAAATGGAAACTGCCAAAGCAACAAAAAAATATACAAATATAAATATATTTAAAGAGTTATGTATAAATAAGTCAGCCACATAATCCAAAGCACGTATTTTGCAAGAGATAATCAGCTTGTTTAGAGTGTACAGAACATCTAATTAAATCTCATTCTTGGTACAGTACATGTTGCTGTTAGTGATCGGTCAATTAGGGAAAAAGGGCTGCTGCTGTATAACGTGTGCCAGAATATAAAAATACACTAAATGACTGAGAGGATCTAGTAACTTGACATGATGATGAGAAACCACAATAACACTGTGCTGCATTCATTTCTATGGGAGTTTGTAAATGCACATGGTGTACATTTTACATTTACATTTAGTTATTTAGCGCTTTTATCCAAAGCGACTTACATTAAGGTTCCATTCACCAGTGTTACAGCTGGAACACCACTGGAGGCAAGGTGGGTTAAGTGTCTTGCCCAAGGACACAACGAACCACCAACCTTCTGGTTGAAAGACGACCGCTCCACCACTTAGCCACCGATGCTCCTGGTGGCATAAAAGCCAACTATATGGATGTACACATACATTATGGTCTTAACCTGAAAAAAAAAGCACTTACAAATGAACGGAGGTAGACTAGTGTAAACAGAGAGTGGCTGTAGGCGCGCAGACTGGCGGGGGGCTGAAGACTCCTATCACAAGCAATTTGTTATGCCCCTGCTGTTCTCTCCTCCATTTCTCCACCGCTCCTCTCCATCCTCCAGTCTTCTCTTCCTGCGTGTCCCAGCGTGAAGCCTCCACCTCAGCACAGTGCAGGGGTGGGTGGGTGTGGGTGATAAGGCTGTCTCACAGCATCACTGTGTCTACAAGGCCCACAACGCTGTCTTGTGTTGCTTATCGCTGCTCAGCACAATGTCTCTGCACAATTAGCCATGCATAAGATCCGCGGTGTGTATCTGTGTGAGTGAGATGCAGGCCACTTACAACAGCAGACTTTTATACACTTGATTTTGTGTGTACAATTTGGTGATGGAAGAGTTTGCCCAGCTACCTGTTAGCATTCTCCACTAAACATATCAAATGCTTTAATTCATAGCCTAATGCTAATAAATATATGACTAGGGCATTAGCTAACAAACTTTATATTTAGTAATAACCTTGAATAACTTATATGTCACATTAAGCAAACAACAACCAGGATAAAAGCTGCTAATCCCATTTTATTAATTGTACTTGGGAAAAATCTAAATAAGGTTGATTTGGACCTAAATGTACCCTTCTCACAATCACTGGGACATGGCCCAATTCAAGTCACTCTGCCTGGAGTGAATATCTGCCACAACAACAAAGAATTAATTATAGCTGACATACCATTCCTTACCAAATCAATCAAACAACACACATGTTTTAATGCTGTAACTATAGCTTCCACTCTGACAGCCTGGTGGAAATTTCACCAAATCACAAACTCTATATTAGCTCCATCTAACCTCACCCCACTGTGGAACAACCGGGACTTTATAAGCAATAAAAATACTGAACTTTCACACATGGGCTGAAAGTATCACCCACATTAAACATATTTTCAAATCTAACATGCTAACAACATTTCGAAATTGGCCCAGGAGTTTGGCATCGGGAGCAATGAATTTTTAAAATACCTACAACTCAAATCCTCTGTTCTGGCCAAAATAAACATCAGATCCAAAAATTTAGAACTTCCACAAGTAATAGCAGACTTTGTTAATATTTCTTCTCCAAAAAACTTCTATCTAAAATATACAAAATCATTTCAAATCAATTTCAGATTATATACTTACCAACAATAAAATGGGAAAATGATCTTTCAATAGCTCCTGATGCCAACTTCTGGACCCAAATCTGTAAAAACATTTATCTCATGTCCAAAAATGCCAATCTTCAATTAATACAATACAAAACACTCCATAGAACACATTACACGGGCAATAGATTAGCTAAAATGGGTTTCACATCAGAAGTTTGCACTCATTGCAACCACAACTCTATAGATGCATACATCCATGCAATCTGGCACTGCACTCCAATCAAACACTTTTGGGAAGAGGTCACACAGTCACTATCCACTATAGCTGGCTGCCACATCCCGCTATAATCGCCCTCTCTTTGCTTGCTGGGGGACCTCACAATAATTACCAATAAAAATATAAACTCTAAAATGCTCCTCATAGCTCTAACCATCGCCAAGAAAAATATCCTCATGAATTGGAAAACTCGTAACAACATGCACATTAACCACTGGAAAAATCTCATTGCAGACATTTCAATGGAATATATATCTCCCCCTTATAATTACGAATCGGAAACCGACCTCTACCATCCAACACTTTCTGATCTTTTACAACTATGAATCCCTTCTCTCCTCTCAACTCCGACCCTTCTTTCCTTTTAATCAATTTACCGATATTTCTGAATCTTTGTTATTTTTGCCACCAATGATTGATATTAATTATTATTATTAGTATTGTTGTTGTTGTTGTTGTTGTCATTTGTTGTTGTTAGTATTATTATTATTAGTATTGTTGTTGTTGTTGTTATTTGTTGTTGTTAGTATTATTATTAGTATTGTTGTTGTTGTCATTTGTTGTTGTTAGTATTATTGTTGTTGTTATCAACTTGTTAATAATGCTGTTAAAAAAAAAAAAAAAAAAAAAGAATATCTGCCACAACTCAACAGTCCAGTCTTAACCTCACTTATCTGCTACAAACACATCATGAACACCCCGTTTTTCAGTGCTGAGACCAGTGCTGAGCTGGAGAGATGAAAGGCTGTTGATTTATGTCAATTCTACAAGTGACTTTGTAACATTACTTCAATTATAGGACAATGTTCAGGAGATGAGAGAATCTGTCTCTTTCTATAAAAAGTTCCTTGTTTTTTTTTTACATTAAAATCCTCTCTTATACCTTTTACACCGGCCAGTTCTGTGCCAGATGTATTACTGACAGCGGTGTTCACATCAACAAATAACTTGGTTCTGGACCTGAAAGGTTAGTTATGAGCACAAACCAAACCCTAGAACCACAGTGTAGTGTTGTTTTCTAGCCTCACTAAACTACCAAGCTTTGACATAGAAAGCCCAGCTGGTCTCCCAAAGTAAGAACCGCTATTTATTGCTGCTTCATAAAAACATGCAAGACGAAGTCACTATCTGGGCCGTGATAATCTTAACATCCTGTTGTCTGCTCAGTGCCGTTGTTTTTTGAGATTGTGTAATATGTATGGTTAAGGCTGTAGAGATAACCATTTGATAAGATCCTACAATGTAAAAGTCCTGAATCTATCTAGCAGCATGTAAACATTTTGACTATGATAGTTTTATTCATAAAAATATATTTACATAAGAAGCATGTAAACAACACTATGTATAGAGAGAGAGAGAGAAATAAAAGTGAAATCTCATCATGATGTTGATATTTTCTTTCTTATTGCAGTAGAACATCCATTATCCCTTAGGAAGTTTCCCCAAAACAGGCCGAGGGAAGGTAATTGAATTCCCCTCGCGCCAGGGGAAGCAGCCGCCAGCGTGATTACCAGTAATAACACATTGATACCATATTGCTTTCCTACCTCTTTGTATCGATTGGGCTCATCTGGAGAAACACAACTCGGCACCAATTGTGACTCCAGACTCCATATTTGCAGCACAAAGATCCATGCTGTACCCACTGACATGAACACAGCCACACACAGAAAGAGCCGTCGAATAAAAAGATCACAGCGTGCGTCTGAAGAGGCGTATAGATTTAACGTAACACAATGTGACAATGTGAGAGCCGGAGCAGCACAGGAGCAACAGCCAGAGGATTATCACAGCTGGATTGGACACACTTCAGACAACAGCAACAAACAAGTGGCGTCATGCTCTCCACTGATATGCTGCAGTTCACTTCCACTACTCGACATATGTGCAGCCGGGAATAGGTTCACAACTCATTTTAGCATTGTGATGTATGTGTTATACCAGCGTCCCAGCACTGTTTATGCACTACTCATTAAGTGCTCATTGAACACTGTAGATGTTATATATCAGCAGGTGCTGACTACATTATGATATATGCTCTTGTTGCAGTGTACCATTTTGGCTCTACACTACCAGTGTGATTACACTAGGGAACAGATTTACTTTTTGGGGCAAAAATGGTTGTCACTGTGCTGTTTAGTGCAGAGAAGGCTTAGACAGAGGTTTTATTTGGGACTGTATTTGTCGTTGTTCCTACAGCACATAGAAGAAAATTATTAAAAACTAATAGCATTTGTTTAAAAAGCTAAGTGCAATGCTTCTAACCCAGAATGACCGATACATGGCTTCTACAGGGCCATGTTTCTTAAAATGTCACCATTGGACTACATGTCTTACTAGTTTAAGGGTTAGGGTTACCTAACCCTAACCCTAACCTAACCCTAACCCTCTGAACACAAAGTGGGCCCAGCACTGTTTATGCACTAAGTGCCTTCTAGTTTTAGCCTTGCAAGCTTTATAACTGAGGTCCCTGTGTTTATAAAAAAAGTAATATGAACGTTGCCCTAAATATACTCAACCCAATACATTTGCGCAATTATTGTTATGTAGATTTAAAAAAATGTATCATTCTCCAGACCTTAAGTTTGTAGATAGACCAGCAGATATTTTTGAGGGCATTAACCATAACATGCAGATTTCTTCAGTTTCTTTTCTTTAGTTTCTTGACTTTGGGCTGTACCTTTACTGTATTTTAATTCCAATCATTTGCATCTAACCATCTCAGACTCTGTTTTACTTGTAAGATGGGCTGTTAATGTTAAATTGCAGAGAAAAGTCATGTTTACAGAATCAGCAGGCTGCCTCAGTGCTGCTTACTCAGGCCTGTTGTCATTAGGGAAATGACTCCCAACGCAGCGTCCACTTGTGTTATGTTAATGGAAAGAAACTGACTTAATGGGCATTGTTTAATTTGTAAATTAAGGGTTAAAAGCAAACGGGTGGAGGGTGGTGGGAATAGGAGAGACATGGCTGACAAGAGTGTAAAACTGTAAATGAACAATGCAGACGTAGTATTGTACAGTGGTCTTTTGACAAAATGTGATTGTGATGGTTGTGGAGCTGCTTAAACGAGAAGTACCTAGACATCGTTTCCTGTGTCTATAATAAATCATTCACAGTATGTTAAATTTACAGATATCTGAAGCAACACTGGCTGTTTGTACTAACAGCTGTATTAATACTGTTTGTGTAAATAGTGCTGTATTCTGACAGCTGGCTGGAAATAGCAACACTTTGCAGAGACATGCTGTTGTCTATGAACAAAGCCAGTGGGAAAATGTCTGATGATGGGTTAACAAATATAGAAACAAAAGTGGTTTATTTAGGACATTTCTTCAATATGCAAGTAAGATTGTGTGTATAAAAAAATATATAAAACATGTCCACCAAGTGGTTGTAGAAACAGAGAGTCTAGAAAAATCCACTGGGTCAATTAATCATCTACTTTTGCCAGATGTAATAATGCAGTGTGATTAAGCTCTATTGAAATCTATTGAGTGATCCATTTTGTTCAACTGTATAACACAATATTTGACACAATGTTCCTATAACAATTTATATATGTATTATTTGTGAAACCTGAAAAGATACATTTTTGAGATTCACATAAATTGACCTTTTTGTGAATCACAAAATAATTACTTTTTGTTAATTGTTAAAAAGCAAATGTGGACAACTTCTATTGTGATTCTTTAGGGATCATTTAGTATGGATTTCTATTCTGGTTGCTGTTAACATGTTGGTGTTTCTGTTGGCAGGACGTAGTGGTGGTGGGAGAGGAGAACTTTACCACTCCCTGTTACGTGCAGATGGACTCAGAGGCGTGTCACATCCTCACAGAGACATTAGGGACGTACTGCCTGGTGGGACAGTCACTCGTTAAAGCAGCCGCGAAGAGACTCAAACTGGCCGTGTTCGGACCAGTCTCCTGCTCGACGCTGGACTATCATATCAGAGTGTACTGTCTGGACGACACACAGGACGCACTCAAGGTAACAACTCTACTATAAGAATAAAGTCTGCATAATGAATAGGTGCATAACAGAAACTAAATAAGACACCACACTCCCTGCTGTGTTTCTGTGTTTCTATTCCTACCACTGTGGTCACTCTTGGTAAATGGCAAAAGTGGTAAAAGTCTTACTAAATGTCAGTTACACCCTAATGGGACTGTCTGCTCTTTTCTTATTGACTGACATAGGTGTAACAAAACCAAATGTAAGGATTGCCTTTAATATGACTGCACTAAGCCAACTTGAAACCTCTGCTTTGTGCCAGATGGTGAGATGTGACAAGACATCCATCACAGCAACAAAATAAGTCTTCATTAATAAATAGCCACTGCAGATAAATGTTCAACCATTACAGATAAAATAACTGATTGTTGTTGTTGACATGTTCAGTGCAAATCTTGTTAGTAACAGTTGCACAGCACAATGTGTATATAGAGTATGTATAGTGTATGCGTTCTGGACAACACAAATATTAAGTGTAGTATTTTAATGCTTCTTTTATCCTAGAGATAGTCTGCTATTATCTCGTAGACTCAAATGTTTCTGTGCTCATCTAACTTTCAAATCAAATATATAATGCTTTAAAAAGACGTGATTGTCTAGAGTCATGAATAAACGTTTCTTCACCTCTCGTCTCGGAGAAGGGAGCTGGAATGCGGTAAACAAAACAGGGTCAGGCAAAGTCAAACCCGACGATGCTTCCAAATTTTCAACTCATCCAAAGCACTGGAGGGCCCATCTGATACCAGAGATTAACATTGGTAATTTATGCATGCAATGATAAGTCAAGTGTCAGCGTGGCGTGCGGCTACACACACACAAATCAGATTTTTAAACATTTCAAACAAGAAACTGTAGCTTGCAAACTCAGTTCAGAGGTGGACTTTTTAATGATGAAGGCTGTGTAGTATAATTGATCTGTTGGCGTTTCAAAGGGAAACTCTCAGCTGCATATTTACAGTAGAGCTGTGTGGGACGATGATGAGGAGGAATTGATTATTAAGGAAAAAGCTGTGGGAGGCTCCACAAGTCGTACTGATAACTTGTATTTCCGTTTAAACACAGCCCTTGGCATGTGATAGTGTTCGTGGAGAAGTGGGCTTGTGTAACTCATTCAGGTGTGAGCTCTCAGGAGTGTTGAGGTAAATACCACAGAGTTATGAGCAATAAAAGCATCAACACCAACACAAGAATAAAACTAATAATACTACTTCAACTTTTTTCACCATGTGCAATGGTAGTTTTTTTAGTCTTGCTTGCAACAATACGCTCTTCTGAGACAATCATATGGTGTGTCCTGACTCAAGCCTCTTTAGTGCAATCATCTGCCCCGACTCTGGGCTAGTTTAAATAGTCACAGATTCTTAATCACAGCAGTTTGGTCAGCACATATCTGGGCAAAAACAGCACTGATGAGGGGCAGAAAGAAGGAATCGTATGTGACTAGATGCAGTCTAATATACACCATGACCACTATTACTTTATAGCATCTTCCCAATTATTTGAGTGAGTAGTTTTTATTAAACATCACTCTCTCCACAGTAAAATTTGTTAAAAATATGCTGCTGCTCCTGCTCCTTCATAAAAATGTGAGAAGAGGCTGCTGTCAGTCACGATCGTCTGATTAAAATTCTTTAGTGTGCATAGAGCAGTTGTTTTCAGATTGGTCCTGTGCAGTTCAGACAACAGAGATTCTATGTTGATCAGGGGCTTTATATGTGAGATGCCACCAGATTTTAAAACCAGCTAACATTTCAAAACAGTGAAGTGTGAGCCAGGCCTTAGTCCTCTCCTGGGGGGTCAGCAGGTGTCTTCAAATCTTTCTGTAGATCAATGAATGGTTTCCAGATTGGTGTGCAGCAACAATTGCTTCTCTAAAACCAACACTTTTCCTTTTACAATTGTGATAATCCACATCTGAATGCTCCAAAACGTCTGCTTTCATAGAAGAAGCTGACGATCAAGGGTTATTAGCAATGGATTCAATTTCTTAAAATTTAAAGTTATATTGTATCACAATAATGAGGGTGAGAGATAAATTAGTTGTGGTCTTGGTACTTTATGATTTAGAAAAGCAGAGACCATCAAAAGTGATTTTAACAATTGCCTAGACAGGTCACAACTACAACACTACTACAACACTAGGACACTGAGCTGCTGCAGGCTTGGCTTACATTATGGTGTATCTAAGTTTACAAGTCAATTCAAAAGGATGAGCTAAACCCCACAGGACCCTGAGCACAATGCATTATTGAAACAACCACAGCACTGCAATGTAAAATATCTACCTCTTTTTGCTTCATAAAACACAGGAGTCTGCTTTGTATCTGATAAACCAGATGATACAAAATACTCCTTAAGGCTCCCATGTGAAAACTTTGAATATTGTTAAGAACTTTTACCAATGTGGGAAAGTCATAGAAATGTGGTACTAAATTATAACTGTAGGTACTGCTCCAAATCCTGTTTGGACAACTTGCAAATAGTTCAAATCTTTCCTCTCAGATAGGTCATTCAGAGTATCCTGGAGAAACAAGGTCTCTGAGTCCCAACATCTCAATACAGGGGTGCCACAGGGCTCAGTGCTTGGACCGCTACTCTTTTCCATATACATGACATCCCTTGGCTCTCATTTAAAAGGCTTTTCATATCACTGCTATGCAGATGACACTCAACTCCACTTGTCATTTCAACCTGACAATCCGACGGTCTCTGCTCGCAACTCGGCATGTCTGAGTGACATCTCACTTTGGATGAAGGACCATCACCTGCAGCTGAACCTTGCAAAAACAGAATTGCTTTCGGCCAAACCAGGGACCTGCAATAACCTCTCCATTCAACTAGGCCCATCAACCATTACACCGTCCAGAAATGCCAGAAATGCCAGAAATCGATCCATCCATCTTCTACCGCTTATCCGGGACCGGGTCGCGGGGGCATCAGTCTAAGCAGAGACGCCCAGACTTGGTAATTGATGATCAGCTAAACTTCACAAGTCATGTTGCCAGCACCACCCAGTCCTGTAGATTCATCCTCTACAACATTAGAAAAATTAGACCTTTCCTATCAGAGCACTCTACACAAATCCTAGTCCAGGCTCTTGTCTTGTCCAAACTGGATTATTGCAATGCTCTACTGGCTGGACTCCCTGCCTGCACAAGCAAACCTCTGCAGCTGATCCAGAATGCAGCGGCAAGAGGGGTCTTTAATGAACCAAAGAGAGCGCACGTAACGTCTCTCTTCATTAGGTTACACTGGCTCCTGGTTGACGCCCGCATCAAGTTCAAAGCTATGCTCTTGGCCTACAAGACCACCACTGGTTCTGCACCCTCATATCTTCACTCACTAATACAGACCTATGTTACCAGATCCCTGCGCTCTGCAAATGAACAACGGCTGGTGGTACCGTCCCAAAAAGGTAAAAAAATCACTCTCACGTACCTTCTCTGGCTCTGTTCCACATTGGTGGAATGATCTACCTGCTGCTACAAGATCAGCAGATTCTGTAGCCATCTTTTAAAAACGCCTGAAAACACATCTCTTCCGTCAACACCTGACTGACAAACACTGAGTTCTACTTCCTTCCTTTAACTTTTAACTTTTAAGTGACTATTAGAGGTTTATTTTGTGGATTGTTGAACAGAGTTTTGGTTAATTTCCTACTTTTGGTTCAATGTTCATTGCAAGTGGACATAGTTTATTTGTTTGATCTGCACCAAGTTCATTTGCACATTCACACTTTGCCAAGTGCGCCCTTAGATGTCCATTTTGTGATTGACATTGTCATTGCCAGTAAACCATTAGAAAAGTGGATAAGTTATGTAAGTCTGAACATCATAACCTTGATTCAGTAATTTAGCATTCGCTCTTGTTTGCATAAATCCATAGAAAATACACTACTAATATAATCCTACATCTTTTGGTGTTTTTTACAAGTGTGCATTCTCAGCAAAAAAATCTAAAGTCAAGTTTCCGACTGCATGAAGTAAAGAGTGGAGAGTGCAGAATGGAACTAAGGCGAGTGTGGAGAAGATGTTTACTGTTGTTGATGTGAGTATTCTGTGTGGGTTCTGTGCAGGAGGTTCTTCAGATGGAGACTCAGATGGGAGGAAAGCTTTTGGATGAGCCAAAGACTCTGAACTTTAATGACAGCACACACAATCTCAGACTGTCTATTCACGACGTGCCGCACACACACTGGAAGAGCAAACTCATCGCCAAGTATCAGGTGAGAAACCGTGTATTTGCAGGTTTTCTCTCTTTGAGCAGTAACAGTGCTGCTGTCTGATCAATTTTATCTCCTCTATGAACAATCATGTCATATGTTATTACAGGGATTTATGGTTTTATGAGACTAAATAATGTTACCCAGCCCTTGTATGTATGTGTAACTTTACCTGAAATGCATTTGGATAATATCTATTTCTATAATAGCAATGTACGTTTTATCGTTAATGTAGCTTTAGGAATACATCTGCTAATAACTTCAAGCAGCTTCTTGCTAATGTTCTCTACCCACTCACTGACAGCACACACATGTGGTCCGACGGTTGCCATCTTGTATAGAATTTGGATTTCTGGTGGCTGTAGCCCTTTAAACATTGGAATGTATTGCAGTCTGATTAACTGTTGCTTAAATTCACTTTTTTTCAGATTTTATTCAGACACAAAAAAGGGTCTACAGAATTTCTACAAGATTATAAAATAATCCAAAAACACAAGGATTTGAGTTGACATAGAATGTGTAGTTCAAAGTGAGCATATCCACAGACTGCAGTAGAACCTTTACTGTAACGTCTTCGGTGCTGTTCCAGGAGATCCCGTTCTACCAGGTGTGGAGTGGCAGCCAGAGAAGTCTCCACAGCACGTTCACGCTGGAGAGACTGAGCGCCGCCACCACAGAGCTCAGCTGCAAACTGTGCGTGCGCCAGGTGGAAGGAGAGGGACAGATCTTTCAGCTCAGCACCACACTGGAGGAGGCAAGTACAGACTTGGATTTCTTAAGGCATAATAGTGAGAACTCTGAAGACTGGAAGCTGTTCTTGCATTAATAGCCAACAGTGTAACATTTGCCAAAAACAGCTCTTTCTACAATAACATTATACAAACATTGAAAATGCCAAAGATGAAGGGTACATCAACACTGAACCCTGAAAGAGAAGGAGATGCTGTGGAAAGTTGACTCATCCCTCGACTGAGTTTCTATTGTGAAGGTCTTAAAGTCACTAAGTTTCTTCCTGCGTCTGTCAGACAGTCAGGGTTCCTGCTATGGTTCTGTGACTCTGTTCAATCATTCATACCGGGGCTAGAGGTCGCACAACACCAGTGGAATAACTCGCCTTTGATTCCGCTACAGTTCGCTCAAAGCCACTGTGTGTGTGTGTGAGAGTGTGTGTGTCCGAATGTGGTCGGAGGTCAGCTGGGTCTTTTGGAATGTCACTGCTTTGAATTCTCCCGTGGCGTTCATGGGTGATGGCACTGCACTTTCGGAGTTTGTAAAGATTGTATAGACATTTTTCCTTCTGGATGGAGGACGAGATGCAGGAACAAAGGATGATTTGATCTGGTTTTATTGTTAATGTGCAACATTTTGCACAAAACAAAACATGTATTGTGAACTATTCTACTTGAGAATAAGCCATAACCCATAATGTGAATGATCCAGCAGTCAACATTTTTGTGTGGTTTTGGGTGAGATAGATATATTAAGGTTCCGATGGTTGGATTGAAAATAAACACTCCTGCACTTAGCCTCTCTTTTGTTTTTATGGTCCCTCTTGATGTCTGTTAAATGCTTGACAAACTACTCCAGTTGCTTTTAGGCCAGCTCAAATGTTAAATCAAAGGTTAATCAAGTATGATTTGTTTGTTGAAGCAGATGTAAAGTTGTTCTTTGAACTCTGGTAGAGACTAACAGATTGTACTGCTTAATTATATACAACAATATTTTAAACCCTAAATCTTTAAGATCGGCAGCAGCCTTCTTATAAACTCAACATATCTCTTTTCTCCTCCAACCTAGTCTGTAAATAATCCAACTCAACAAAAGTGGTAAAAGGGAAAATGCACTTAAACATCTATTGCCTCCTCACACTTAAAGGCACAGTTCATTTTACATTTATATTCAGTAATAAGAAGTGCTGATAGTGACGCGCAGTGATTGGAGGTTCTAAAGCACATCTGAGAAAGTAAAGCAATAATATATATCCCTGTGTGCCGACTTAAATAAAATATTGACCGCCGTCAGAGTCCTTTTTGCTGAACAATGCAGACAAAGTAGTGTTTATCACTGCCGTCGACATACCTCCGCATTAATCACCTCATCTCAGCAGCAGCAGCAGAGGAGAGTCCCGGCTCTAAACAGAGGCTAAGTACACTCTGTAAACAGTAATCATTTACATCAACAGTGGCAGTTGTTGTTTCCCTCTGCCAAGTCCCATTCATTACAGTGCGCCTCCTCTCGGCCCAGGAGTGGCTCTATAGTACAGCCAGGTTTAGAGCAGAAGAGACAGCGGAGAGGAGGAGGAGGGGTGTGTGGAGGCAGGTTTTGTGCTTGTTTGACTCTTGTTTTAATTAAAGAAGTCATGTGTAATGGGTTACGCCGAGGAAAGACAACAGAGGGCAGAGACTGTGCCAGATAAAGCAGCCCACAGTCAGAGCAGAGATATAAATAAGCAGAGATTGCTGATATAAAAACCTTAGGTGGGCATTTGTTTTTGTTCTTCTTTATTTTCAATCTTAGATTGTGTTAGAACACAGTCTTTTATTCTTGAAGGCAGCAATATTACTAAAGTCCTACAAAAATAAAAACTTACAGGCTTTTATTTAACAGATGCATCACCAATTATTATTGATTGACAGGTCTGATGTCCCGCCCAGAGGCTTAAATTTGAGTGAACAACAGACAAAGAGTAACAGTGGGCTGTATTTTTAATAGAGATTAGAGGGAGAACTAACAGGCACAATATTATATAATGAAGTTAGCATTAGATCAATCTGATGCATTTATTATTGGCATCAAAAATGGTCGTTAATAAGAACTTTAACTCAGATCTTTAAGTATTAGTACATGTTGCTGGTCTCTTTTTGGTAATCACTGTTAACTTTGCCATCTTTACCCAGTCCTTTGTGATAAAACAGCTGTTTTCAGAATAATTTGACCAAACACTGTCTGCTTCAGTGTTTGGTCAAATTATTCTGTTATTGAACTTGTATGTTTGAGAAAGAATAGTGTTGGAGTCTGTAATGAAATGCTAGTCTAGTGTGAACGATTGTTTGGTATTAATGCTTTTGGTTGCCACTCATCTACTTATCACCACCACATGCAGACTTGTCTCAGAAGTGTCCCAAATCTGAAGTGTTTTGGACAAATCTAATGTGTTTATATTCACAGATGAAACTACATAGAATCAGGTCTTTTTCCCGTGTGGTCACGAGGAGATTCAGAAAACTCTGTTCATTCTTGTGACATCAAACATTTTTCAGATTTTTCTGTCTTCAGTTTCTTATGGAGGTATGAATGTTATATCTGGCATTTTACCATTTCTTTGTCATTTTCCTATCACACAGACTTGATCATTTCATTCACGCCTGACATGACCCAACTTCTGACCAAAATAGTGCTTTTTAAATACTGCATCATTCAACATTGTGTCTTGCAACCACAGGAACCTTTTATTTTAAGCTCAGCAGTTTCTTGAGGCAAATATTGTGCTAAAAGTTGAAGACAATGGCCACTGAGAAATGATCTTGGAGGCTGCAATGTTTAAACCAAGAGTCTTGCACAGGGCTTTTAGACAGTCCTCTTTGCGTCCTCTTTTAGGCTGCATTCAGGACTGATTGAAGGCATTTGACATCAACAGTGAACACCTAAGATCCATTACTGAGGACACATGTTGTGAAGGATCAAAATGTATGCCTCTTGTAGACTGAGGCCCACAGAGCCCTGACTCAACTCTTTTTGCCTTCTGTCTTCTCTGCAGGAGGTCCAGTGCATAGACACGTCCCTGATGGACCCTGCCAGTAACATCACCACATTAGTGGGTCCTCACGCCTTCCGCATCCCGCTGTCCATCAGACAGAAGCTGTGTGGCAGCCTGGACGCTCCACAGATCAGAGGCAACGACTGGAGGATCCTGGCTCACAAACTCAACCTCGACAGGTACAAACTCTGTTCTAAATGCTGTTTTATAAGTAGGACATATAAAAAGCAATCTCTTTTGAATAAACAAGCCAATTGAAAAAAAAAGCTAATTATTGTCAATGGTGTTTTTATGGAGAGGCCATTTCACACCTGTGTCTGAGAAAAAAAAAACATTACAGCTTCCTTAATCATTAAGATGAATAATAGAGCTCTTTTCTGTTTGGGGGTCACCTGTGATTCTAGTTGAAGGGTACAATTGCATAACAGTGACTGAAGAAATTGAAAATAATTGTGCTTGAATCCAGCCAGTTCACTGTAATTTATAAAAGCACTAGATGACTTCAAATAAAAGCCCTGTTTCTGATGGTAAAAGCTACAGTACTAAATAACAGCTTTTCTTGCCATTTAGCAACACCACAATAACATGTTATATTAAAATTATTATCACAGAGGTCAATAAACAGTAGATCTCACTGCAGGTCGGACCTTTTAAGTGATTCTGAGCAAAATACCATTCACAAACATTGTACAAACATGTGTAATGTTCTAATGAGATATCACAAAGTGAATTCTCAATGAATGTTAATGCTACACTCAGATGTTCTGCATATGTTTCCATAAAGAGCTACAACAATAATAAAGGTAAACAGCTTTGTGATACCAAAAACCCAGGTTTAGCCCCAGACCGACCACCTCGTCCAGCTTTGTAGACTCTTGGGAAACTTTATCCCTGTCCAAAGATGAAATGTAACGAGGGCTGTGGCTTTAGAATGACTCCTATCACGATCATATGACGCTGATCAGGTAAGTTCTTTTTTGAACATACCTGTTTGTTTGTTGCTCAAACATCTGTAATGATGTGCTCCACACTTAGATGCTCTATGTAATGCTTCACCAAACAAATTGAAACCCCAGGACATTGGTTTACTTTGCTGCTGCTCCTTCAATCTCATTAAAACCATACAGTGTGTGTGTGAGCTGTTGTTTTCAAAGGAGACTATTATCTGCTTAGATTCTCTTTATGTGTGATATACCACCTGACATCAAAATATTAAAATGTTGTAGTGTCAGGCAGACTTAAATGGCTTTAAATTTGAGAAACTTCAAAAGGAGCCCTGTTTGAACCAAACAAACATCCTTCCTTCTCCGCTGCATGTCTCTCTTCACATCACACTTTAGAATATTTCAACTGTCCATCTTATCTCAGCTTCTTTAGTGTTGACAGTGAAATACAAATTGAAAGTCTCTGTTGTTGATACTAACGTTACACATATAAAAGGCCCATCTCCAGCACAGAGCAGACCAAACAGCAGGACACTCCTTATTCCTTATCAGACTGCAGACAGACACAGAGACGTCACACTGAGGAACAGAAACAAAGTGAAAGTATCTTTATTAGATGTTCTGAGAGAGTAAATAAAAGTGTATTGACTGTGAGGAAAGGAGGAGCAGAAGGTTTGTTTAAACAGCTCCTGAATGTGCCGGCAGTGCAGACGGAGGATTTACAGAGAAACAGTCCAATCAGATGGTTTGAGTTTAAAGCCTGTCCCTTTACCACTGTGTTACACAAATGAATGGGTATTTCTATTTTGTAGTAAATGTTAATGTTCAGTTGAACCTTTGTGTATGTTGCCAAGTCATTTATGCTATGTCCACTCTTTTAGCTCGGTGTGCTCTGATTGGTCAGATGGCCCACGTAGAAATGAATTGAGTTTTTTTTCTTTCTTGGTACTGTGCAGATCTATTTTCTTGGTGAACTCTGATTTAATCATATTTAGTGTTGCTTTGACTACAACACTAGGGCCCTGCACTAAAATCTGCCCCAGATATGTTTCTCCCATCCAGCTAACCCGATGATCCAGAGCACAATCATTGGAGCAGTTTACACTTGAAGCAGGTTACACACTTTTTTGGTAAACCCTGAATTTCTCTGTGAAACTATGACGTGTCTATGTCACTCTTAAGCTATTAATCTGTGGCTCTCAATATATTGCGACCCATTAATGCCATTCTGAGCACAATGCAGTTCAGGACACGTGTATAAACCTGTAAGACTTGACTTTACAATGACATTAGCCAAAGTTAATGCTTGTAGTGCCACTTTTTCACACACTGTGTTGCATTTCTCCCCTCCCCCTCCGCACTGGCAGTTCTTTTCCCATTGCTGATTGGTCAGTGGGATGTGTTTTTATCCTCTGTAGAACTTAACCTGCTCCGGAGCAGTTTGGCCATTTCCCAGAGATTTACTTTGTAAAGCAGAGTCTGTCCGGGGGTTATTATCTGCCCAGATTCATATTCAGTCTTAACCTCCCTGATTTGGAAACTGACATGTTTAAAACAGGGCGGCAGTAGTTCAGTGGTAGAGCGGTTGTCTTTCAACCGGAAGGTAGGTGGTTCGATTCCCGCCCTCCCCACAGTTTATACTGTCGTTGTGTCCTTGGGCAAGACACTTAACCCACCTTGCCTCCAGTGGCTGTAACACTGGTAATTACATTAGAACAATGCAAGTCGCTTTGGATAAAAGCGTCAGCTAAATGAATAAATGTAAAATGAATAAATGCCAATTTATTTCAAACAGGTTCAGGGTGAGGATATAGAAATCACACATGAACAGAGACTGAGTTTCTATCTGGATATTAACCTGCTCCGGAGAAGTTTAACTGTTCCGCGCTTCCACAGAGACTTCAAAGTTACTTTGTTAACCCCTAATCCAGCTTCGTAGAACAGGGCCTAACACCAATGTGTATCATACTTCTTTAAAAGTAAATGTCTCTTTCTGTCCACAGGTACCTAAACTACTTTGCGACCAAGTCCAGTCCGACAGGCGTTATCCTGGACCTGTGGGAAGCACAGCACTTTCCCGACGGAGACCTTAATGAACTAGCCGCTGTGTTGGAGGAGATGGGTCGCTACGACAACAGCTTTGGCTCCATGACGATGGAACACTGACATCAGCTACGCCGTTACCGCCACGACACCGGGCCTCTGCAGAAGATTTCACGGCAATTATCTACAGCTGATCCTGCAGGAGAGCGGTCGCCATGGTGACCGAGGGCTGGATAAACACCATGGCAACGCAGACAGTGGACGAGATGTGTATGTGTGTCGTTGTGTGTGTTCGGTCTGCAGAGATCACCCCAAACTCGATCAGGAACAGAGACATTCACGCCTAAAGTCTGTTTAGTTCAGTTGTCTTTTCTGTCTTTTTTTAGTTTTTTTTTACTTAAAGAGAAGAAAAAAGCAGCAGAAGAAGAGGCATCGGGCACTTCAACAAACGGAACAGCGAGGAAGGAAAGGACACAAAACAGGGTACTCCAGCTGAAATTACAATTCTAGAATAAAATAGAAAAGAGCAGGTAGAAAATAAAAAGTAAACTTCAGCTTCAAGTAGTGTTTCAAATTTCTCTGCATTTTTTATTCGAATCCAATACAATGTATGATTCCTTTTCTATTAAATTTTAATTGCATTTATATTTACACACACAAAGGAGAAGTACTGAAAAGACTTCATATAATCTGATTTATTGGTGACAAAGTTCCCCATGTTTTAATTATGTAAAATTTTGCAAAAATTAGAATCCAATTTGCAGTAACGAAAATTCAAATTGATTCAGATTTGATAAATGAAAAGTGTGTTCAAACAAGGAAGGCAAGTTTAAAAAGTGTTTCTTCTAATGACCCAAAAGTATAACATTTTAAGCTCTTTTGACTAAATTTGTCTTTACAGAAATTATTTTTGAAACGGTAAATTTCCCCAAAATTTTCCATCTCATCTTTTCATCAGAGGTTAAAGAAACAAATATTAAGAGAACACTCTTCTTTTAGGTATGGTTTGTGTGTAGTCGTCCAAATGCCATCAACTCTCATTCATTCAAAAAGATAAAACAGAAACAAGCCCTTCTAGTAAATGTCTAAATATCTGACCCATCCATATTATTTCAGAAAATTGACAGTTTAACCTTTAATGTGCCACTAGTTGAAGAAGTACCATCCCAAAAATGACTCTCCAGATAAAGTTTTTTTGTTTTTTTGACACTAGTGCGTGGTTAAATTCCGTATTGGATTTAAACCTATCTTATAATATTTAATAGTCTTTTAGCCTTCATCATGTACTTTTGTTGATGTTGATTTTTGTTGAAATGGGGGATTCCAACCAGAGCTGCCATCATAACTTATCTAAACTATAACTCTTTAAAACAACTGGGCTTGTATCTGGAAAGTTATCAAAAGGGAAGTTAGAAGTAAAAAATAATAAATAAACATATATTTATGCCATAATGTGTTCATAACTCAGACTGTTTATTATTCACTGTTCCCACGTTTTCTCCTTTTCATTTTCAAAAGCCTCACATGTACACACAACAAACACACATACAGGGACTCTGAAAAGTTTGAAATTTTACACTTTTTATTATTTTCAACATCAAATCATGACCTGATTTTTTTGACTAGTTTAATTCTTAAAAACTGCTATTGACTGTGTCTATGTTTAATGAGAAATCAATAAGCATATAGTTTATCATGCTAGCTATTACTTTTTAATTATACCCAAATAATTACTCCATTACGCAGGGACAATTAGCCCTCCAGACGTAGGATTTTGTGCTCTTCTTGTTTAAATTACGCCGCTGAGTCTTCTACCCACTCACTGACTGCACACAGGTCTGGTAGGTTAAGGTAGGGTTTGGAATTTGTGATTGACTAAGTCTAGCGTAACATATCATTTCAGTGATTTTTAGCATTTTTAGCACCTTTAGGTTATGTGTCTATTCATCTGTTGGTCTTTTCAAACACACTTAAAGCTGGAGTAGGGATTTTTTTGGGGTTATAAAAAGGCCTTTAATAACTTTCACTATTCTGTAGCAAACATGCTACATGCTAAATAAAATTTAATTGGGTTTTGTTTTCAGACTTCATTAAGAGAAGAGAGACTTTTAGGGAGTCAAATATAGAGATGCAAGGTCCAGTTACTAATTATGGCTTTCTTTATATCCCAGAGAATTTATCCTCAAATAAATTAGTAACATTTTGCTTTTTGCATCTTCAATCACATCATTTCAAATGTTTGGCTTTAAATTTGCTTGATATTTGAAACAGCTATATTAGTACTGACTGATTAAAAATATACTATCTCTGATCCGGAATTAAATAAGTCTTCACAGCTTTTGCAGAAAAATGTAATTTGTTAGTGCAAGAAGTAAAAAGTACAGAAAGTAAAAAATATGGCAAATGCTGTTAAAAAAAAGTAAAAAATTCGAACTGTTTTAAGAGCTACTGTTCAACTTTCTTGTGTAATCTTTTTTGTGGCTGTAGGATTTCATTTGTGATATCTTTGTTGGTCACTGGCACCATCCAGTGGCAACAACAGCATTTACATTTAAATTTAACATGTAAATACATCTCTTTCTTATATTTACCATCATATTTTGTGTCATTATTATTTTTATCATAATTTTGGTATGTTGTTTTTGTTTGTATAAGAACATATGCCCTTTCTCATTCCAGAGTATGGTGTTCCTCCAGGGCAGATGTAAAAATGTAAACTTATATTTTGTGAGAATTCATTTTATTTTTGACTCAAGGCTGGATGTTCCTTTTTTTTTGTAGTATTTGAGTGCTTGGAAAGGTTGAATGGATAAAAAAAAAAGTCCTATTTTTGTGGCTTTTAAGCAGGAGTCAGGAGCTCTGTCTGTGAGGCAGGACAGAGACGTATGTGTGAAATGTTTAAGCACTCTATGGCCATATGAAACAGAACATCAGGTATGCAGAGGAGATTGTGAGAAGACACTGTAAAAGGAGAGAAACCTGGTCCAAGAGGTTGGATATTTACCTCATGACAACTGTGAGAGGTAAATAACCGAGCTCTTGCATCGGTGTCAGCAAACAATTTCAGTGTTGGACAGCCTTATTAACCAAAACTAGCAAAGATATATAGTGTATAACAAACTATTAGGGCCACATTAAAGCCAAAAAAAAACAACAACCACATAATAAAATCTGGTTTTATGGAAGAGTATAGATCTCTAGCCACTCTCTTTTGCACTTATGTGAAGGAGGGTCCATGTTGTTCCTACACATGCATTTAATTCATAATATTTTGGAAATGATTACGTACTTTTCAAGTGAATATTTCAAATCATAATGTTTCACGTTTGCCGATAAAGTCTTGACACAGAAAGAATAGAATTGCAACTTTCTATGTTAGCAGGGTAATGGTAAAAGTAAATGTGTTTAGTTATTATTGTGCTATCAAAACTTCATTCCACAAAACAGCCACTCTGAAGCTTAACAGAGCTGTTTTTGTGCTGGTGCCTCCTTAAGACTCAGACATTTGAAGAATGCAGTATTGCTCCCAAAAGTTTTCTTTTTTAATTGGATATTTTATTTGTTGGAAATGTGGTAAATAAGCAACTTTGCCATTGAGCACCATTGAGGCTTGCTGCCGTTTGTGTCAGAATAATAAAAATGCGGGTAACTATAATCTGAATACTCATATCCCTTATGGTCATAACCAAGATTATGCATTATTGCAAATTTCACCATATTTTTTTGAACTGCAGTAATTGTGGTATTCTACAGGTCAATATAATCAGTCAATTTGGGCACATCAAACATGTGCCCAAATTGACTGATAAAAGCCCCCACCGTTTTTTATTTATTTTTTTGCCAAAAAACACAAATTGCCAATCAGACACTCAAGTCGTTTTACATTTTAATATTTCAAGAACATTTAAACGTTTATCATTCTACTCATGTCGCAAAGATATCCATGATTTTAATGACCTTATTCATGTGAATGGAAGAATTAGTGTGGCCCTAATACTTTGTCCTTATGGCATGACTGAGTGGATGTTTGTAAAGTTTCAAAGATAACGCTGATGTCATATGAGGGGCACATCAGCCGTGTACATTTTCTTAGGAGAAAAGCCTAAATACGATGTTCACCAAACGTTAATGACACAGTCTCATTAACGTCGACTTCTCTAAAGGCAGATGTCCAGCCTGTTGTTTTTCAAAGCCCAGGTGATCCACATTCAGTTTCCGATCAGGAGACAGAACGGACCCCCTTTGTGATGTAAAAATGAGAAAAAAGTCATGTTCAAACGTCAGTGGAAAGTGTAAACCTATTTTCTATCCACGGTGTGTACAGTTGTGTACTGTCTGATATATTTGGCAAATTTCAGAAAATGAAAAAGAGCAGTACTGTTAGATACTAGTTTGTATGTTTTGAGTTCCTTTTTGTAAAAAAGCAGTGTCTACTATGCAAACTTTGGCATTTGGTTATCATGATAGATGTGTCTAATTAGAGCTGTGCTTGTAAGTGCATTTTTATTTTACTATCAGGGGTGGTTTGATTTGATTAGTGCAGGGTAGTGATCTGTTTTTGGCTAATTCTGGCACGCTTTATCAATCTTGCTCAATCTTGCTGAATGCTTGCCTATCTATCTCCTCCAATTGTTTTCTGTACAAAGTGTAAGAAAGAATTTTTAAGACGATTAATAAATTATATTTATAAGCAATGCTATTAAATATTGTGTATGGTGTCTTTTTTCCCTCAATGTTTTTGTCTACAGCAGCATGTTCAGGATAACTTGTCACAAATTTGAGTTGTTGCATCCCAAAAAATCTGGTAATAATGCTTAGATGTCAAAAATATCACTTTTTGGTTTAAAAGAAATAAAATGGCTTCTTTAATGTACAATAAAACTAAATCTCATTTAGTACAAAAAGAAAAAGCTTTCTATTCTGGGCTAAAAAATGTAACTTACAATGCAGCATTAAAGTAAAAATTCAACTGTCTTAATCACCATAGATTTTGTCTCAACTGTTTTGTATGCCTAACATTTTGTATGTATAACTATTTTGACATCTAGTTGTCTAAATATACTCACCATAGATTTTGTGACATTTGTATGCCTATTGTATGTATGATTTATGTGAATGTCGTCCCAGACCCAATTATGAGAAGGATAAAGTGGCCTGAGGAGAGGAGATAGAAACAGGAAGTGCTGCTGGTGTCACTGTTTAACATGCTGTGTGCTCAGCAGCTCTGCTGGCTCGTAATGAGCCGTGCATCTTATAATAAAATATGGAGAGCATGTCTTCACAGTGAGCGCCTCAGCCAAGTCACTAGTTAGTATGCGTCTCACCCAGAACACCACAAACTGTGCATTGGCTGCGTGGAGGAGTGAAACACTTTATTAAATGGAAGTTCAACCTTTATTTGATGAAAACACTACATTCTCTCAGGCAGTGGATTTGTTTCTGCAGGGGCCAAGTGCTTGTGTTTGAAAGTAATTTCTTAACCAGATCCATGCTCAGTTTAAGATGTGCACTGGCTTCTATTCCTCGATGTTTTGCATTTAGTCCAGGTTAACTTTAGGATGGCCAGAGTGGCACATTTGAACAGCAAACCAAAAATAACCACTGGTTAACTGTAACACTGTACATGCAGTGGCACAGTTGTACAGCGGTTGTACCTTAACCGGAAGGTTCGTGGTTCAATTCTCTCCCCGACTCATACTGTTGTTCTGTCCTTGGGCAAGACACTTAACCCTCCTTGTCTTCAATGCCACAGCTCTGGTGTATAAATGTGTTTGTAGAGGTGAGTTTGGTGGTGGTCGGAGTCTTTTTCAAAATAAAAATAAGTACAAAAAACTAAGACAAAATATAGTTAGATTTCAGTGAAATTTGGCTTTTTTGGTCAAGTTTTGTTCTTTCAATTAATACATTTTTATTTATTTCATAAATGTTTGTGGAAATTAAACAATTTTATGAATGCAACTGGATCATTTGCTTACGTAATGCACTTTATTAATATGTCGATAAAAAATACCATCAAGAGTGTGGTGCCAGTGAGCATTTATTTTACTGTGTTTTGTTTCATTATGTGGTGTCTTTATCCTCGATGTTATTGTGCCTTTATATAATGAAGTATATGAAGTGAAGGGATTTTTTTTGTTAAATTTGTTTTTTTTTAGATTCAGTGTCAAAGAAAAAAAATCCATACAGCGGTGTCTTTCTTAGATTGTTGTGCACCATTCTCACCACTTCATCAGTTTTATATTACATAGGGTGCAAGAAATGCAGAGGCAGTTATTTGAACATATAACTTTATTTTTCAGACTTTTCAATTTTCATTCTCCATCACAACTCAAAAATACACATGATAATTTCTTTAGTGTTTACAAATCTAGCATAAACCAAACTTTTAAAGCCCAGACAAGGATTTTTTTATGTCACATAGTGTCAGTCTTCAGATTCAGTCAATTAGCTTTAAAAAGTGTACAATATATCCAATTAAAACAGTGCCAGTAGTGGGGTGACAGTGTCCTGTTACAGTTCCACACACATCCATTATTTATCTCATAGACCTTCATCTACAGGAGGGTAGCTTTCACAGAAAGCAGCTGTATATTAATAATAAAGTTAACACTGGTCAGGAGTCTGTCAGGTCACTCAGTCTGTTCTTCCACAGACGCTGGAGGCTGGTTCCAGAGGCAACAACTAGGCATTTTCAAATAAAGATCCACAGACGATAGAACCGGGCGAAACATACCAGATGTGATTATTATGTCAAATGATTGTACTACGCCTTGCTTATTCAGGAGAATGTGAATGTGAATGTGAGAATGTGCCTTACAGAGATGTAAGAATCTGTGCTTTGATCTTCAGGAATTGAGCTCCTTTTCTGTGGAACAAAAAGGCCTGTGGATCCTGGACCGGAGTGGCTCTGACTGTCAGTGCTTCTGTGTGAACGCCTTACACCTTGATGTCCTGTGATTCGGACATTTTGGCAAGTGTCTTTTTCACTCGGAGCGCTGTGAGTCTGGAGGCTGGATTATGGGCCCAGCATTCTGTCATCAGCTTCCCCATCTGTCTCAAACACTGTGTGACACAAAATATTAGGTAAGTTATCAATAGCACTGTTTTATAATGCATTGTGCTTTTCAAGATACCCAAAGATGCTTTACATATCCATTATTCACTCACTCCACAGTCACACACTGGTGGTAAGTTACATCTGTAACAGCTGAGGGATTCTGTCGAAACCAAACCGAGGTCAGGTAGATAGCCAAAAATGTTAGCCACAACTGCTAGGAAAATTGTTTGGGGTGCAAAGAAAAACCTAAAAATAACTTCAGCTGAAATATGAAAAACCCTCTGAAAAAAAGTGGTGTGGCTTTTTCAATCTGAACAATAAGAAGGCACTTAAAGAAAAATGAGCTGCATGGTTGAGTCGCCAGAAGAAAGCCATTACTACACAAATGCCACAAAGCAAGTCTCAAAACTTCTGGAAGAAAGTCATTTGGAGTAATGAGACAAAACTTTAGCTGCGCATGGGACGTTTTTGGACGTTCCAACATGACAACGATCCAAAGCACAAGGACAAGTCGACTGTCATTGGCTACAGCAGCAGAAAGTGAAAGTTCTGGACTGACCATCTCAGTCTCCTGACCTCAGTATCATTGAGCCTCTTGGGGGATCTCAAACGTGCAGTTCATGCAAGACAGTCCAAGAATTTAACTGGATGCTTTTTGGGGCGGCAGTGGCTCAGTGGTAGAGCAGTCGTCTTTCAACCGGCAGGTAGGCGGTTCAAGACACTTAACCCACCTTACCTCGTATGAATGTGTAAGAATGTTTAGTGAATGTATGTGGTGAAGGTCGAAGAGGCCGTAGGTGCAACATGGCTGCCACGTCTGTCAGTCAGCCCCGGGGCATCTGTGGCTACAGTTGTAGCTTACCATCACCATGACTGTGATGACTGTATGACTGTGTATGAATGAATAATGGACAGCCTGTAAGCGCTTTGAGTCCCTTAGTCCCTCGGGAGAAAAGCGCAATATACTGTAAATCCAATCCATTATTATTATTATTATTATTATTATTATTATTATTTTGCCAAGAAGCTTAATCATCTGAGAAAATAAAGAGCCTCATCCATAACTACCACAAAAGACTTCAAACTGTCATTGATGTTAAAGGTGGAAATACATGGTATTAAGAACTGGGGTATGTTTGATCAAATATTTGGGTAGTTTCTGTTGTCATTAATGGCTTCACCCAACCACTAACTATAAGTGAACAAAATGTTTTTGTGTTATCATTCATATTCTTTAAAAAAATGGGCCCAAAAAACTTCACAAATTCTGCCAGGGTATGTAAACATATGAGCACTGTATGAGCAACTGTATATGTAAAACATGAGTGTCATCTGCATAACAATGGTAGGATACATATCTGCTGCATTAACTGGTCTTAAGGAACCATGTCAAAATTGAACAAAAAGGGTCCCGAACTGGACCCCATGTGTTATAGTCATTTGGTCTGATACACATAGATTGAAATAAAGTCCTTACTAGTCTTTGTAAATGGTGACTGTGTGCAAGTATTCTCTGGTCTGCATGAGTCTTACCTCGTCACTGGTCCACCGATTTGGGAAGGATGGTCGTAGTCTTTTGATGCACACCACCTCCCTCATGTCTTCATATGAAGGGTCTGTGGGCACCAGGTCGTGGTAGGGAAGCTGGTACTCTTCAAGAATTCCTAAAATAAGAAAAGGCAGAAACATCATTAGTGTATGACACTTTTGATTAACATACTTTGTTTCAATACTTTTAACAAGTTGATATCACTAATTTTCCCTAAATACCTCCTGAGACACAGCGCCGAGCAATCTCCCAAAGAATGAGCCCAAAGCTGTACATGTCGGCCATGATGTAGGACTGGAAATGACTTCTGTTGAGCGTCTCATCAAGGACCTCTGGAGGCATGTACCGCTTGGTTCCTACTCGAGTGTTGGGAGGAATGTCTACCTCGTTGGTGTCACTGCACAGAACAAACATACTCCATTAAGAATGACATTGAATAATCAGACATTTTTTAAAATCTGTAGCAGTACAGCTGTCTGTCTGTTGGTCCATTGAGAGACAGATATGGACCCTAATTCTTGTTCAGGTTTAATGTGTCTTTTGTTCTATTATGTTTATATAATAATGGGACAACCCGTCTTCCTTTATTAAAAATCTAATTGACAGTAAAAAGTAAAAAAAAGAAGAAAAAAAAAAAGAAAGTCTAACCTGATGAATTTGACCGCCAGGCCAAGGTCAGCTATACAACACGTGCCGTTTCTTTTCACAAGTATGTTCTTGCTCTTCAGGTCTCTGTGAGCGATCGCGGGTTTGCCCTGAGTGCCAAAGATCTCGGTGTGGAGATGACACAGGCCGGACACGGAGGAGTAGCCCAGCCGCAGCATGGCTTTGTTTTCCAGCGTGGTGGATTTGAGGTAGTCGTACAGAGAGCCGTTCTCGTGGTAGTCTGTGATCAGGTAGAGCTGAGTCCATGAGCCTGTTCCTTTAATATCTGCAGCAATAAAACCTGTGGAAAGAATCAGAGTTTTACCCAAAAAAATCAAATCACCTTTGTATTTTAGATTAGAGATAAATGTGCTCCTTGATAAGTGTTGAATAATTGATTTGAATGTTCTATAGTCCATACCGTGCCTATTTCCAACCCTGGCATGCTGCAGTCTGTAGCATCTGCTTCGTTTCTTAGTTGACAGGCTCCTGATCTTTTGCCCTACAACTTAATTACTATGCGTCCTGCAGTGTTTAATTAGACGAGATTGGCTGAGCAGTCTGTTGTGGTCTGTGTTGTAATTAGTTGTGGTATGTTTTCTTGGCTATAATTGATCAGTTTTGGCCCATGCTGTAGAGTGGTGCAACACAGTTAAACATGGACACAGGCCAAACCCAGAGATAATTTGTTCAAGGAAGTGCTGTATTTTAGATAGAGTATTATATTAGATTTAACTTTGTCATAACAACTGTAGCAAGTAAACAGCAACAACATGCAGTGCTTAGAATAAAGTATTAACAATATCAAAAACATACAGTATTATGTGCAGTAAGATCAGTATTATAGACATAATTATCAGATTAAAAGTACAGTTGTGCTGATAAGTTGTGATTGTTTGGCCACTTATAGTTGGTGGTTGGATGAAGCCATTTATTTTCAAACAACTGTGTTTTTTTTTTAAGAAGTGTGTTTTTTTTTTTTATCATAATGAAAACAAAAAACTACCCAAATGACCCTGTTAAAAGGTTTACATAGCTCAGTTCTTAATACCGTGTTTTGCCACCTTTAACTTCAATGACAGCTTGAAGTCTTTTGTGATGGTTGTGGAGGAGGCTCTTTATTTTCACAGATGGTAAAGCTGTCCATTCTTTTTGGCAAAAAGCCTCCAGTTCCTGTAGATTCTTGGGCTGTCTTGCATGAACTGCACGTTATTGATCTCCCCAGAGTGGCTCAATGATACTGAGGTCAGGAGACTGGGGCCGGTCCAGAACCTTCTCTTTATGCTGCTGTAGCCAATGACGGATCGACTCGGCCTTGTGTTTTGGATCGCTGTCATGTTGGAACGCCCAAGTACGTCCCATGACTAGCTTCCGGGCTGATGAGTGTACATTTTCTTACAGTATTTTCTGATAACATGCTGCATTCATCTTTTCCTGTGCCTTTGTAGCTCACACATCCCCAAAACATCAGCTCCACCTCCATGTTTCACAGTAGGAATGGTGTACCTTTCATCATACGCCTTTTCATCATGGCTTTCTTGACCAGACTTTCTTACAGTCCATTTTTCTTCAAGTGCCTACTTATTGTGCATCTTTAAACAGCCACACCTGTCCAGTGCAGCACTGGATGAGAGATCCCTACTGACCTTTTATATACACACACTGATTACAAGCAAACAGATCACAGGTGAGGATGTTACCTTCAGTAGCCATTCAAACCTGTTTGTTTGAACTTGTGTGCATGTTATCAGGCCAAAATCACCAGGGTATATATACTTTTAATCAGGGTCATTTGGGTAGTTTCTGTTGTCATTATGATTTAAAAAGAGTTTTTGACAATAAATGGCTTCACCCAACCACTAACTATGAGTGGGAAAAAAAAAAAAAAAAATTGTGTTATCATCTATATTCTCCAAATATTTTTTTACAAATTCTGCCAGGGTATGAGTTATGAGCTCAACTGTATGTACAATACACTATATATTAAAAGTCAATAATGCAATTAATAAAAAAAAAAACTGTGCAAGATAAAGATATAAATAGGGTAGTGACTTACAGGATTTACAATAATAAAACTTTATATTGATTTACTGATTCAGTTTCTTTTTTGCAACATCCTTCCCTATTTGTGATAAAGTTAACATATTTTAAAAAAGGCAGCGTAAAAAATGTAAGAGGAGACAAGAGTTAAGGGCTGCAGAGTTGCGTGTCAGGGTGAGAGTCTTACCCAGGATGTTCTCGTGCCTCATCAGGACGGTCTGGTAGATCTCAGTCTCTCTGAACCAGCTGGCCTCCTCAGTGGTAAAGAACACTTTGACGGCCACTTTCTCCCCTCTCCACCGGCCCATCCACACCTCTCCATATCGACCCTTTCCGATCTGCTTGACCATCTGAATCTGTTTGGCAATTGTTCGCTGCACCTGGGTTTCACAATAATACAGTACATAATAAATATGGTGTATAAAGAAAAGCATAAACAGGGATTATAAAGCTTTGTGATTTTAAAATGTGTACTTTAGAGTGTAATATGAGCATCTTACCAACAGAGGGAGCCCTGACCCTGAGCCAGAGCTCTGGGACTGCTCAATCAGGTCTTTGAGAGATTCTCCAGGAGGAATGTAGGTCTCGTCCTGCTCCAAACCGATGCTGTAACGAGGACGGGACTCCTGACGCTTGTACCTGGTAAACAATCGGACATTTTGTTAAATTTATTTAAAAAAGCAAATCAGAGACTAAAGTGGAAACTGACCTGAAGTAGCAGAAGACAATGATGCCGACCAGGATAAAGCAGCAAACAGTGACTGAGATCAGTAGAGCCATGTGATGGACGCTTCCATCATAGACTAGAAGAAAAGAAAGCAAGCCAATGTAAAAAATACAGTTAAAAATAAAAGCAGAAGTAATCTGCTTAGTGCATTAGTCAGTTCATCCCAGTAAATGCAGCAATAGACAATTGTAACAAAATATTAACTATGCACTGTATCTGTGTTCTCGCAGGATTTATGAACAAAAATCCATCTTGCTCTGCTCACGTCCAAACCCTGGCCTTTACCAGCTCGTTGTGTCCAATGGTGTGGCAGCTCTGACAGGTCTGGGCGGGTTTTAGGTTTTATAAAGACGTTACAAATGTAAACTATATGGTGCTGCTCTGATTGGATAAAACTGTGGTTGATAAATCCAATTACCGACCACATATTCATTTAAAAATCACTATGTAAACATGCTTTCTGTCCTGGACTGAATTAAGACTTGCTGAGGTGCCTAACATCAGGAAACACTGCTGGTGGTCAATGCTTAGGTGCTTATGCTTTCTCAAAATTTCTCCTCAAAAAAGGCTTGCCTAACTTTCACTCAGGTCATCATTGAATACATTTCCAAGTAAATTTCCAGATTTTCCAGGTTGTGTGAGTTACTGTATTTCACACACTGCCCACACTGTGTCTTGAACTGCATTTTGTGGAAAATATACTCTATAATCCTCAAGTATCTCTATAACAACAGGCGTTTTTTTTTTGTTGTTGTTTTTTTTCACTAAAACTGTAACTGGAAACATAATAATAATAATGCCCCAAACTCCCTGTAAATAATCCCTGTAAATCAGTCCCCCTCACAAGTGACATGAAAGAAAGAGTGTACAGTAAATCAAGTGCAAATCATATTTCACTCATCAATTTTTCATTCTGTTCTGGCACAAAGTCCCTTCCCTTAAGGCTCCGGTGAGCAGCGAGAGGACGCCCCGAGCCGCCTGGATGGATTCCCCTCCTGATAGGATTTCAGATTGATGACTGTGCCCTGGGTGTTTGCTGGGGCTGCTGACTTCCCTGGGAATCTAGGTTTACTGCTTCTCCAACGCACAAAGACAGAGCTTCACACTCTCTGAGGATGTAGTAGTGTAAGCACAGTGTCCGACTGTGATACGGTCTATAGTGGGATAACTGAAGACTGTCTCCGTTTGAGAGATGTAGGTTAAACAGTTGTTGTGAGTTGATAGACACTTACTGGGAGGTTTGAGGGGCGGCAGTGTGGGATGTAGGTGTCTGTTACAGTAATCCTCGTCTGTACAACACTCCAGTGACCTCCTGTGAAGAGAGTTGGAGTTTTCCTGCAAAACAAAAAAAAACCTTACTCACTGCACAAAAACCTTTAAACCTGTGAGAAGTTTAGTTTGAGCTAAAAAATACTGTTTGGTGTCTGTTTCTCCTTTTCAACAAACATAGATGTGGGTCTTCCATAAGAGTCGCTCAGAAAAGTGAAGCATGCAGCTCAAATTCTAGCTTGAGATGGGTTAAATGGTTAAAGTTGTTCCTTAAAGACTGGTCTGGCCTCCCACATCAGACTAACGCCGTCAGACTCAATGAGCCATGATTTAGCAGCATGTTGAAGTCAAGCAGTAATTCAATCGAGCCTCAATGAGTAACTAATGGAAATGGAAATGGAAATGTCCATTACAGTAAACATCTCCGAGAAGCAGAGAAACTAAAGTGGAAATACACCATCTTTCATCTCTTGGCCTAAGTTCCATCAAAGACCACTAAATACGGACATATTCAAACATAAAAATTATAGGTCGTTAGTCAATTTAATTAAACTGATAAACCTTAGATGGTGCTTTTCCACTTAACTTTTAAGTTTATTAAGAAGTAATAAAAGAGTCTGAATCACCAAATGTTTGGACCAAGCCTGGCCTTTAACATGCTCCTAGCCAGACTAAACTTCCTTTTTGAGATTCCTGAGGACTAAGTCAGAAATCACAACAAAATGAGCCAGACTTATCAGCTTAGCTTGGCTTCACAAACTCACAAACATTCATCTAGTACTGCTCCGACCAATGTATTTGTATCATCCAGCAACCCGTATAATTCTTGTGGCAGTACAGACAGTGATGGCCGTGTTTTTTGGATTTGACAACAAAGTGACTGTTATAGAATTATTAATGAATACAGCATGGCGTTGCTCTGAGTGGATAAAATTACGGTTACTGACAGGTGGTTCATCAAGTGTATGTAATGTTTCTACATAAATTCTACTGCAACAGCTCTTTGTTCATTCATCAGAGAACTGACTTACCCTGCACTGAAACTCTGACCCCCTGAGCCCCAGGCATCCTGCAGTGAGCACCGGGACCCCTCCCTCCTCCTCCACCATCGTAAAGCAGTAGCCATCTGTCCTGTGAAGACATAGGTTTGAGTTTACTTTAATATGGCATAACCTGTGTATAGCATGCCTGCTTCATAATCACATAATTGGGATGAATACATAGGAATTTTAGAATTAAAAACTTTAAAAATGTACAAGTGCAGGTACAAAAGAAATGTAGCTTTGGTTTGATTAAGACAGAATGTCCCAATGCAATGATTTTAGAGTGGCACAGTTTAAATGGAGAAGTTTGAGTAGAGATGTAGAGTCGGGGTAATATTTACCTGCAGGTGTTGTTGGTGGAGTCGTCCGGACAGTGGTGGTTACAGTAACACCACAGAAGTCGCTCTGAGGCTGAAGCTGGGGCTGTGCTTCCGCCCACCTCCTTCCCACGCTCCGCTGTCTCCTTACTGGACGTTCGCAGCAGCATACTGTCCAAGATGTTACCTGGAAAACACGAGGAGAGGAAACAGCAGGTGTTTAGCTCGGCTTTAGCTAAAACAAAAACTAAGATGGAATACATTGTAATTATTACATAGCTCCGGATAGTTTCCCGTGATAATAAATGCTTGAACGTTTTATTTAGGCCTCTGTTAGAAACGTTACAGTTTTGCTTCAATTTTTACAAAATCTGCTGATAATGTCTAATTATCTCTGTTTATAGTTGCACACCTTTTGGGCTTAGACAGAAATGCATTGAACTTAGCTCGTCTAGATCAATGCATGGTATGGTATGTATAGAACATAGATTGTAAATAAACACGGATGTTGTCCGCCCATTGCTCTCCCATTCACTGATATTGACTTACTACAGGGCAATAAAATGGCAGTTACATCCGGGCTTTTTTTGCTGTTACTGCATAGTATACCAATAGCTTAGAGATAGAATAAACTGGTGTATTAATCAAAAATGCCCCCCCCAGAGTTGTCATGTAGTAAAAACGTAGCTCTAGAGACCAGAGTCATCTTTTGTACCAGGCTGTAAACATGATTTTTACACTTTTTACAAGTTGCCATTGTAATTCTCCTTATATTTCGGCTTTTGGAGGCTGCCCTCTGGTGGACGGAGTTATATTGTTGTATGGTGTAGCCCTTACTCAAGGCTTTTTTAGGGGGTTCCATGAGAGAGGCTTGGTATAAAATCTGTGTTCTGCTCATTATGGTCTATGTTACACTTTGATACAGTGTGACTGTGAATATTTTTTGTAGCTCTTGTTATTGATTTTTTTAATTAAGTTTAATGTTTTTTGGTAACATGACATACAGCATTGACAATAATTAATACAACACCAATAACCCTTAAGCCCTCACCCCTGAACTCACCCAAACCGAGACCAAGTCTTGACAGAGACTATCGCTCATCAAGACTAAGACAAGACAGTAAACAAGTCAGGTCAAGACCAGATCAGGAAAAAAAACAAAGTCTGACATATTGGAATAGACGCGAGGGGAGAGTTCAAAAGTCTAAAGTCTAAATCAGACTTCATAGAGGTTAGTGTTTGGTGAAAGTAATCAAAATAGAGGTTCATTTTTTAATTAAACATCAAATGATGGAAGAATTCAGCCAATCACAAGAATGACATATACAAAAACAATTTGTTAATCAGGGTTGTTAATGATGTCCAAGGTCAAAGTGTGCAGTGATGTAATTTTGACTTTCAGTTTAAAAGTCTATAGAGTTTATTAAAGTGAACAGCGCCATCAGTCACAAATGCTGCATCGTCATTGGTTAATTCACATTGGAGGGGCGCTGCAGATTCAACGAGGTTTAGGCGCGAGTTAGTTAACGTATGGAGTTGCGGGCAGTCGGAATGGAGGAAAAACAGTTGCAGGACTCAAAAGAAGGTAAGCAACATGTTTTTTTGGGGGCATTTTAAATGGCGAGTGTATGGGGTTCTGATACTCGCTGAAGAAACTGGTCGATTTTGTAGCTATACATTAGCTACAAAGTTAGCCTGAAGTTACAGAAATTATGTGATTGGAAAAATTTGATCTCGTGCAGTGAGACCCCAATAATTAAATGTGTTGTACTTTTTTTTTTTTTACAGAATGAGTGCAGAAGGAGCTAATACAAAGCTGCCCAGAAGAGCGCGAAACCCTCCGAACAAGATGAGTTTGTATGAACCAGACCCCAGCTCCCCCAGAGATAACCAAGATGGTAATTGAGTTAAGTTATTTTACTATACTACGGCTTAGCTTATTTTGTTAAGTATTAAAACTGGTTTAAGTGGTTATTTTTTAAAGTACTTTGGACACTTTACTAACCAAATATTTATCAGTATTTGGTCTCTTACTACTGGAATTTTTATAAATACTGTATATTGGTAGCTTGAATCTAGATTGGTTAGCTTGGAAATTAGCTGTTAAGCTATAATCTCTGCTCCGGCTTAATGTAGACTGTACGCTGTCCTAAAGAAATAAACAAATCTAATAATAATTGAGGCACACATATTGATTATAGCCTACAGGAGTTTTTAATGGAATGTCATCAGTGTTGTGCCTGAACGCGCGTTCATTGAACGATAGTGCATGAACTCGTTCATATTTTTGACGTGAACTGAAGCGTGCTGTATTACTGCCTGATGAACGTTACTGTGAACTCGTTCATTCTGGTGTCTGTGAACGGCACACTCTCTCAG
This sequence comes from Perccottus glenii, assembly GCA_024416835.2. Taxonomy (NCBI): domain Eukaryota; kingdom Metazoa; phylum Chordata; class Actinopteri; order Gobiiformes; family Odontobutidae; genus Perccottus; species Perccottus glenii. The sequence continues at coordinate 29,599,379 of CM044556.2, read as the reverse complement.
GTTAACTTCGTTCAATAGGGTGCCAGATTTCTATAGAGCCTTCCAGGCGAAAACCCGGCTAAAACACACCACAAACCAGCCGCAAACGGGTCTTAATATGTAGCGGAAAAACACCAAACCTGGCAACACCAGCCACCAGTGTCGCACCGCCGCATGCGTGACGCGTCATCAAAAAAAAAATAAAATAAATAAAGCATGGAGGTGACAGCAGCATGTAGCAAGGCGTATGATCATTTAAATTTATTCATGAAACTTTTTTTCCTCATGTTCTTGAGAATGTACTGTAGGGTTGAAAGCTGCAGCTGCTACTAGTGTGAAGTGAATGGACAGCAACAAAGCATTAAAGCAACAATGTCCCCTCAATGCTAATGTAAACCCTGGTTGGATAAGGATTAAAAATTGGATATGAAAATGAAATCTAACGCGATAGCTTCATTGTTAAAACTGATAAAATAATTGCTGTCTGTGATTCTACTGTATATGGGCTGTGGCAATAATTTTGAAAAATAATAGCTCGAGCAACATATGGAAAATTTGTGGGAAAAGTTATGAAAATTAATTGGTAAAAATTTGTGGGAACCCAATAAGAGGTGTTGGACCCATATATCAAATAACTACGTTAAATGTTATGATTGTTTCACTGTCCTCACAGTTTTGCTGCATTTCCTTATGTGTGATCAATAGAGATATTACAATGTGAATTTTGTCGTATCAGGATGAAAAAAGTTGTTAATACTGTTGTGGTAACTGCGGTTACTCAATGCAATCTGTAATTCGTGCTTTCTTTTCTTTTATTCTTGCAGCTTATGTCATGCGCTGTAGTACACTGGATGGTTGGAGACCGGCTGAAAAAAGTAAGGTCAAGAAAGCCTTCATAAACAAATGCCGCATCAGGGCCACAACACTGTAAATATTGGATGGTGCACACAGAGACATTTGTTGAAATGACAATGTTCACAAAAAGTTCTTGTTTTTTAAATTATGTATGTTGGCGTCAGAGACTCAAGTTTATTGTTATGAATTGTTGTAAACCTGGCCTGCCACTGCTCATAACATTGTTAAAATTGTTACTGTTTTAAAAACAGAATTTTACACCAAAAAAAGCACTTTAGTTCATATTTTGTAATGACCATGTTTAAACAGTTTTTGCTGTATTCAAAATGTCTTTAAATTTGTTAATGTTATTTTGATTTAAATAAAGATTCAAATTCAAATTTCTTTATTTCTTTATTACATCAGCTAATCTGCCATTTGCTATAGATTTTTAAAGCCTGATGGTTGTGGATAGATCTTCTGTCTGTCCTGCAGTGAAGAGAGTAGTATTCCGTCCGTTTTTCTTTGGTCCATCAAGATGTTCTGAAGTGGATGATCTGTGTTGTTTAGAATGGTGAATCTAGTCTGGTAAGAGGAAAAGGTCATATGATTGAATCAGTAATTCATGTGCGTGCGTGTGTGTTTGTGTGCATGAGAGGGAGAGTGAGCGAGAGACTCAGATATTGCTCCATATTAGCTCCAGTATTGCTCATTTTCTTTTTCAAAGGAGAAATAAAGGAGTCATTAAAAACACAGAATTGAGATTAGCAAGGCATCTCCTTTTAGTCTCAGGTATGACTCCCTCTGATTATTCTGTCTCACCTATTGCTCCTAGTGAATTTTAGGAGAAATATATGAGAAACATTTTAGACAAAATATAGATTAAAATAAGGCTTAGATGAGAATCTCAAATTTGTCTCCTGAGCTATAGAAAAGCAAGCTTTGAGCAGTAAAATTTTCCTCTGGGGAGGCGTCACAGAAAGCAGAACACCTGGAAAAATGGAGATAAGGTGTGTTTATCATTTGGCGCTCAGTGTTAGGACTTTGCCAAGACTCATAATTCTTAATTTGCTGAAGTAATCAAAGATCACCTGGAACATCCAAGAAGAAGTAGTCACGCAACACCACATCTGAAAAGCCTTCACCGTTAACCTAGCATGGCTTTTGTAACTGGGATTTTACATTCCACTCTTAAAATCTGGAGTCAAATGTAAGGAAGGCTTTCCAAGAAATCCAGCAGGCTTGTCTAAATGAGTTTCAAATGTGGCTTTGGTAAGACACTGTTGTGGTTCACAGAGGACATGCATGTGGCCTACGCTCGTATTTAGTTTGTCAGATTAGCAGTAACAAGCCCTGTCTGTGTTTTCAGTAGATTAGCCACATCCGCATCATCATGTGTGCCTATTAGCTGCACTAATGTGAGCAGTTCTTGGTTACATCAATCATTACTGAAATGAACTGGCTGTTTCTATTCCTAATTTAGTCTGTTAACTAACAACTCCAGGGGACTCTAGGGTTTAGTGTGACATAAAAGCATCTCAAAATGCACCAACCTTTGTACATAGACCAATAAGTACAATAACCAAGTATGACATTTTGCCTCAAGTGGAGGAGTTCAAGTATCTTGGGGTCTTGTTCACGAGTGAGGGAAGGAGGGAACGTGAGATTGACAGACGGATCGGTGCAGCTTCTGCAGTGATGCGCTCGATGTACCGGTCTGTCGTGGTGAAGAAGGAGCTGAGCTGTAAGGCAAAGCTCTCGATTTACCGGTCAATCTACGTTCCTACTCTCACCTATGGTCATGAGCTTTGGGCCATGACCGAAAGAACAAGATCCCGGATACAAGCGGCCGAAATGAGCTTTCTCCACAGGGTGGCGGGGAGCTCCCTTAGAGATAGGGTGAGGAGCTCGGTCACTCGGGAGGAGCTCAAAGTAGAGCCGCTGCTCCTCCACATCGAGAGGAGCCAGCTGAGGTGGCTTGGGCATCTGTTTCGGATGCCTCCTGGACGCCCGGTGTTCCGGGCATGTCCCACCGGGAGGAGACCTAGGACACGCTGGAGGGACTATGTCTCTCGGCTGGCCTGGGAACGCCTCGGTATCCCCCCGGAAGAGCTGGAGGAAGTGTCTGTTTATCACCTTAAAAACATTTCCAGAGTCAAAGGGATGATGTCTCAACCAGATTTAGAGAAACTTATCCATGGTTTTATCTCCAGCAGGTTAGATTACTGTAACGGCCTGCTCACTGGTCTCTCAAAACGAGGGTTAAGACAGCTGCAGCTTATTCAGAACGCGGCTGCTCGGGTTCTAACCAAAACCAGGAAGTACAACCACATCACGCCAGTTTTAAAATCTCTGCACTGGCTTCCTGTTGCTCAGAGAATAGACTTTAAAACAGCACTGCTGGTTTACAAGTCTTAAGCGTTTAAGTTTCATGCAGCAAAAATCTGGAAAAGCCTCTACTTGTTCAAGGGAAAGTTAAAAACCCTCCTCTTTAGCTCCGCCTACATTTAGTAAAGACAACTGAAAGTGTTTTTTATCTACATTCTTTGTCTTTTTATTTTTCTTATGTTTCTTACTCTAAATCTTGTCTTTGTATTTTAAATGTGTCTTTTATTTCTGTAAAACACTTTGAATGAACCAGTGTATGAGTTGTGCGTTAGAAATAAAATGCTTTAGTGCCCTCTTCTAGTAGAGGCCATTGAAAATACAAATGAATGTGAAAATGAATAAAAAGCCACTCTGATGGAAGTTGGCATTACTTTCCCACACACAGCTTGAAGCAGGTTTGTAAACTGTTTGTGTGTGCGCAGACTGCATCGGTAGAAACAAGAATCTATTTCATGTTTGATCAAGCACTTTCCCCGAATGTCTCTACTGTTGTCCGCTGTGGTAATGTGTTGACAATGCTGCAAAAGGGGGGCGCCGGGGGTTTAAAGGGGTCACATTAACAATCGACTGATTTTAGAAAAAAGGAGGCGAGGAACAGGAGGAGGGGGAGAAGAACGGGGGATTAACAAACGAGAAGTGACAGAGCCGCGGGGAACTGGTGGGCACTTTAGCAGTGCACACAGGGGACCAGGCAGAGGCCACCAACCTCTACACCCTTTCTCTCACTCCGGCCCCCAGCCTCATGTTGAGCTCACCCCCCTCCCCTCACTGCCCTCTGCACACCACCTCAACACTATACGTTACAAATATAATAATCACAAAAACACTTTCAACCTATTTCCCTCTCACTTTTGGCATAATTGATCAAGTACGTCAGACTTCCTGTTGTGTGAAGCCAAACTACAACATATCAGAAATCCTGCTTGGTCAATGGACTGGCCAGCTGTTTTTATGTTCGTTTCTGGCATAGGCATTTGAAAGACTGCAGACTTTTTTTCCCCATAAAATTGTATCCTTATTATATGACACTGATCATTACATTACACTTTATCGTTGTTTGCCTCGTTACTGAAGATTTTAGTTCTACTACACTGCTGATGCTACATTAAAACACACCAGGAAACATTAGTTTGTCTGCTGCAACCTCGTTTTAAAATCACAAAGTCTGCACACAGTTGTTCCGATTGGATCGTCTGTGACTGGTTAAGTAGACAGTCCTCTGTTAAGATTGTCTTTAAAGGACAATTTTAAAGGATTTATGATGCCGATTACCAATCATGGGGTCTATTTGATTATGTACCTTAATAAACGTACTATTCTTAAAAACACAGAAGCCTATTTTAAATATTAATTATTAGGGGGTGGTAAAACTAAAAGGTAACTGTTTTTATTTCTTTTTTAAATTTTTTTTTTGTTTTTTCCAGCAGGTTTTGCTCACAATAACCACAGGCAACAAAATCCCAAACAAAAAACAAATAACTTGTGCCTTATTGTGGCTACATAAAACTCTCTAAAGTCAGCCCTCGGCTGTATTTAACTGAACTTTAAATTAAGGAACAAAAACAGGCACAAACTGAAGTGCTACATAAACCAGAAAAGGAAATAGAATATAGACTTCTCAAACTAATATCATTAATAACAAGTTCTACAAGAAAGTGAGCATCTCTGCATTTTCATCTGGGGGAGGTTTGTTCCTTTTCCTATAATATTTCATGATTGGTGGCCGATCAATCGGAGCAACCCATCAAAAAAATATGATCACTACAGATTTTAATTGTAACTCTTGAGTCCTGCCACATTCAGAAATATTCTAATGACACAGCAATAGTGGCTTGTATCAAAAATGGGCAAAAAGAGGAATACAAGAGCATTATAGAGAATTTTTACTAAACTAAAGAGAGGGTCATTAACCTTAGATACACCCCCAATTCAAACTGTGACCATCAGTGAAGAAGACATTGAAATAGTGGCCACCTATAAATACCCGGGAGTGCATCTGGACAACAAGTTGGACTGGTCCATAAATACAGATGGACTTTATTGGAAAGGCCAAAGCCAGCTATATTTTCTAAGAAAGGTCTTTTAATGTAAACAATAAACTGCAGATGTTTTATCAGGTGGCTAACTCTGTTTTATGCAGGATCTGTTTGGGTGAAAAACTAATAGAGAAGGCTGGTTCAATTATAGGTGTAAATTAGTGGAGCACCAAACACACAACAAGCATTTCCTCTTGGGGATTAATAAAGTTATTTGGAATCTAAATAGAATTTTGAATTTGAAAATGAGAAATAGCTAATCTTCACATTATTGTCATCTAAGCTTTTTAAATATTTAAGGAGCAATGTGAACCAGGAAGGCTGTGACCCTGGGTGTTCCTCAAACGTTATCTTCAAGGGAAATAAACTAGATTAGTGTGGAATTCAGAGGACACAATGCCATTCTCCAACACTGACATTACTCACCAATGATGTAGAACATTGCAAAAAGAAAATGTGAATAATGTATCATTAATGTACATTAACTGATGGATAACAAATAAACTGGATTTGGAACAAGTGGGTAAAAATGACTAGCATTGTGTAGCTGTTGTTGTAAGATTTTTACATTTCTTTCCTTTTTGTCTTCTTATGCTCTGTACCTGGGACTTTAGAGATTCACAATGGAAACTACATGCTGCAGTTCTTAGCCTGGCTAGCCATCCTAATTATTTTTCTGTACAAAGAATTACTTTGGTCCCTATCGATTCGACTTGGATTTCCAGGAGGTAAAGGAAATGGACTCTGAATGAAAATACTTACAATCAATCAGAATTCATAACAGACATACGCAGAGTTTGGATCGGTCTGGTAGGATTAGTGTTGTTGTAGTGCTGTTGAAAAGAGACTATGGCTAGCACAAGAAATCCAGATGCCTAAATCTTACTGGATGGTTTCCACGTAATGTAGTGAGACAAATCACTTCCTGCTTTGACACTTGCCTGTAGTCTAATTTGTTGCATTGTAGCCGTTGCTAATAACTTGCCTTTTAATTAAAGGTCTTTCTAACTTATCGTCAATAAACCAAAAAATTACTTTAACAGTAGAAAAGTGTAAAGGCAAATACACCTCACGCTCCTGCATTGTTTTATTTGTTCTAAACAAACAGTGGAAACAAAGAATGTGTGCACAAATGGAAACACGAGAGTGCTTCTCCTCCAGCAGTGCTCAGTTTGTCCTCTCTAGGCAGATGTAGGAACAGGAAGAAAGTAAAGTAGGTTGTTTCAATTTTTAAATGTTTATTTATGGAGGATAATGTGTTATTCTTATGTTATTATATACTACTGAAGACACTTTTTGACTGATATGCTACATTTAATTTAACATTGCAACATTTTACACAAAGACCCTTTAACTGTCCACTTTTAGTCCACACTGTCCCAAGCATCAGTCATGTCAAAACATCCTGGAAATTTGTCCATTTCCATCACCACTCTAATTGTTTCAAGCTCTTTGAGAATGACGGCCTTTCAGACGACGGTGTCCCTACAGGCGCTTTCAGGCCTGATGGCAGGATATGGGGGCCACTGTCAACACGCAATTAACAACTGTGGCCCCATGAAGCCCATCAAAAGCTAAACAAACCTCTTTTCAACAGTTGCCGTTCTGTTAAAACTACAATAAAAAGAAACAAAAAAGGGATGAAAGAAGAGTTGCTGGATAGATATTTTGCTCTGAAGGATCAGGAGTGGAGATTCAAAGAAAGATAGAAAAACACAGAGAGCCAAAGAGCATATTCATTAGTTATCCCTAGCTTTGTCAAACAAGGCCTACCAGAAGCCCTTTCACCGAGCCCATGTAAACACTCCCCGCCTCCCCCTTCCACTTAAGACACACTCATCTGACAAAACCGCTGCCTTTACCCCCTCCTTCAAGGCTCCCTTCTCCCCAAAGTGGCAGTCCATCTTCCCGGTGTTTGACAGTGCCGTCTGTGCAGCTGCAGAAACACAGAGGCCTCAGAGGTTCTGTGCCATCCACTTTCCAGCATCTACTCTTATCTCGACCTCGTCATATCACCGCAGAGACAGAACGGGGCATCCCACATGTGGAGAAATGTCTTAATGAGGCACAAGCCTGGGGAGCTACGGCAAAGCATTAGGATCTCAATGCCAAGGTTTGGCTTTGAAATAGGTAGTTAGTCCTTTATGCAGAAACAGGACATCAGAATACTTTCTTCAGCCAAACTGATAATACTAATGCACTACCCCTTACGTCAATATCCTTGAACCACTTAGTACAATGAGAAATCATATAAGCCAGAAACTTTTTAGAGTTTTAGGGAAGATAATTTAGTCACAGGCGGAGCAAATGAATGCAGGGTAAACTATGCTGAACACAATTAACAAATAGAATTCAGAAATCATTATCAACACACAATACACTGCCTTTGGACCAACGCAATCTGAAAAATGTCCAAAAAATCAGAGAAACAGAGCATGGCATAAAAACAGTTATGATTAGTCGGTTATAATGGGCTTGGTGGAAGTTAATGAGAAGGTTCAAGACCCACTTCACTAAGACACTGGGTCATTGTGTATATGTTGTATGTGCTTCCACTGCCAATGCTATAATTATCACACACACCCAAAAAAAAACTCAAATAGTATACGTTTTATTACACTCTACATTCAACTTAGCACTGTATTTACTCTCTCCTTCCCTTCGGCCCAAAATGGAATTCAAAACATTGTCCAACCAATATCCAAAAAAGAAATAGCTGTCAGTCAACAAACTAAAATTATAAAATGGCCCTTTGGAAATTAATCAAAGAAATATTTCAACCAAATCTAAGAACAATTTAGCAGAGTATTTTTCATTTAACTTTGAACTTCTCATAAAAAACTTGTTGGTGTATCTCATGTCAAAGTCCATACATCCTTGCTATCTTACTAAACTCTTAAAAAAGCACAGCAACAAGAAACAAAACTTTAACGATTTCTTAAAAACTGTTGAAACCTTGGGAGTAAAGAATGAGGAAAGGAGACAAAAGAAGAAAGGCCTTCCTCTGGACAGCAATAGGATGCCAGAGCTGGACTGAGCCTCTGTCCAACACAAAGCCTTCAGCAACAGCTTTTAACTGCTGCTCCATTATGTCACACGCTGAATGATGCAGTAATGAACCGGTGCCAGTCTTTGCTTCTACAGCTGTCATCTGCCAGCTTTATGTTGCAAACAGCGCTGTGTGTTTGTGCAGCTTTTTCTCTTCAAACGATGAGTGGCAGGTACACAAGGATTCCGGAACTGTGAGTTCATTCCATTAGGCCTCTCATGACTCCCTTCGGAAAAAAAACGAGCCGATGATGAAACGGGTCTTTAAGGAGGTGTGAGAGCGGGACACAGAGCAAAGATAAAGAGGGAGCAGCTGGTCTCTTCATCAAAAGCTCCTTTGCTCCTTCTCGAGGCCATCTGCAGACTCCTTCGACTCAAAACAAGCCCACATTAGTCCTCACACTGGGATCCGGCTGAGTCCTGGAGCTGTGGCTGTGTGACTCACTGCTTCAAGTGAACTCTTACAAACAGTTGGCAGCTTCTAAAGTTTATTGTTGCTATCTTAAAACTAAAATAAGCAGCGTTAGCACCATTAAATTGTTTTTTATAGTGATTAGAAAAACCTTCATTAATAAGCGCATCATAATCATCAGCATAACCTAATGGCAAATTGTAATAGAAATCATGTGTGAAAAAAAACAAGACCTTGTGAATTTTGAAATTGAATTTGAACTGAATATAGTTTTTTTTTTCTGTCAAGAATTTTTCTAGATTAGGTTCGGCACATAACAGAAGCTTTGGACAATCACATGCTCGTTCTCGAATAAGGGACACTCCCATTGGTCTACACTGACGTCAACAAGTAATGTCTACAGAGAAAGTGTCTATTCCAACACTGGCACTGAAAAAAAAAAAGAAATGGCAATACATTCACACAATGTTTAGCAAAGCAGAGCTAATTGCAGGATCACACCTGTTTCATGCTGAATTCAGAGCTAGTTTGATGAAATGTATTTGTCTTTTACTTGATCCAGGTTGATATTCAAATAAAGGCTGGAAAGATTGCTAAGCTGTTGTTGAGGAACTAAAAACACGAGCATTACCAGGAAACTATTATTACTTCCATTTAGAGCAAACTAAAATATGCTTTTCATCTTCTGGGCAATCCAATAGAATAGACAAATCAAAAGTATTTACTCTAAAGTTCAAACAGAATAGACATAAGAGTATTTCAGAATTCATGCACAAAAGATGAATAGTGTCCTCCCACATCTTTGTTAAAAGAACTTTTGTTGAAGACAAATGACGTTTGAACAAGCTCCGGTGATCTACAGAACCTTGAGCACAGCTGTTCTTTACTACATCAGACAAATGTCTCCAGTTTTCTCATTACAAATTTATTATTGTTCCTAGAAATGTAATAATGTTTTGATTTTAGAATCATTTAGCCAATCCAATCAACACTAGACGCTATTAAATGACAAAACGTATTAGTGTCTGTAAACAGCAGTAGGAATCAAACCCGGGTCTCTTGAGTATATGCTATACACTCCACCAGGTGAGCCACCAAACAATGACTATTTATGTTTATACTATTTCTGCAGACAATAAAAAGATTTTCTCTACAACGTAATCTTAGTAGAAGGATTCCTGTGGGGTCAGAATTGCTGAAGTTCAAATGAGGTTGGGCTGTGTAGCCTGCAACATACATTCATTCATGATTTGTAGCACAACATCATCAAGAAACAAAGGCATCAAAATCTAGTACCTACACCGACAATGTTCTTTCTATGATCAATATTTCTCAACATAATGTGTGCATAAAGCAAGGGTTTGTGTTCAGTACAAAATTCCCAGACTATGATGCACTGCTGTAAAACACATTGGGTTACTATCTCTACACCAGCACAACTCATCCGATATTTTTAACACATTGGAACTGCCATTCCTGTGATCTGGTCATGTGACTCTTTGTTCCATCGTTGTGGTATGCAAAAATCATGCCTATAAACCAATAAACAATAGCCCCCAGGCCAGCCAAGGCGACAAATATAACACTGCCAGGTTCAGAAATACCACCGTGTGCACACAACATGAATTATGAGCCATATGTCACATGCACAAAGGGAAAACAGAATGACATCAGTGAAGCAGTGCATTTTTGAGAGGTCAATTTGGGTATTTTTGGCAATATCTCCCAAATATAATAGATTTTACAGCCTAATGAGCTCCCCTCTATCTTTGTCTTTCCTTATATAAGCACATCAGAGCCATAACCAAACACGTCTCACTGAAAGCTTAGGTTAAAAACAGAGATATGATAATCAAAACTCTGCTCTTTTTTAAATAAACAGTCTGAGGTTGAACAGCTGCAAAGAACATCCAGACGTACGTCTTCACTTCCTGCGAGATGAGGTATAGTGCTATAAAATATACAATGTGTTGAAGAAATAAACAGCAGAATATAATGTCAGAGAACAATGTATGAGACAGAAACTGTAAGTGGGTTTCCTATGTGTGCTGGAAAACTAAGGCAAACTAAACTAGACAAGTAAGGCTCCATAAAACCTACAATTCAAATAAAATCCGTTTTATTTCTACCACTTCCTGTTTCTGTACAACAACCCAAAGAGGACAAACTAAGCAACACTGGAGAAGAAGCACAATCATGTTTCTTTTTCTGAAACAGCCATTATGGCTAAAGGTTTAGGACTTTATTTATGAAATAAAGTTTTCACTGGGTTTGTTCATAGACGATAATGTGTCCCTGCCGGGCTACCATAGCTGTTCAACATGCTCTAAAAGGTAGTGTTGCTATAGTGTGGCTATGGTTACGTTTATCATTGTCATTGACGCTTTCTTCTGGACAGCCATGATATTCCACAGATGTATTGGGAACATTCAAAGCCAGATACAATCAATTGATACCAAACAGTTTAATTATGTTGGTTACTATTGTATTTTATTGTTGTCACTACCATTTATTTTTGCTTTTGTAACTTGAACTTTTTCACCGTTTTGTCTCATAAACAAACACAATCTTACATAGTAGCAAAGAATTTATAAGAATAAGGTTAATCAAATTAATATTTTTGCCAATAGCACTTTCAGTTATTGAACCTCACTCCACTGTTTTTATACAAATGTAGAGGCTGTAGTTCATTTCAAGCGGAAACTCATAAGTATGCACTTTAAACGGCTTCGACCTTGACTGTTCATATCATTGAAATGCAGTGTTACTCTGACCTGGCATTTTACTTTGGAAGGTTGATAATGTAAAGAACAATCCAACACAACTGAAGGCTCCTCTGACCCAAAAACAACAAACAGGAGATAAAACCACAAATATTTTACTTGAGCCAACGCAATAAAAACAGGATTTGTCAGTGAGCAGCACACAGTCTGAACCCTGTGGCAGGTAAAAGTTGGACGAATGGTCACTGCTGAATATGACACACTGAGCCATATGTAATGTTGATGGTATAATAAACATTGAAACAACTGCTTTTAAAACCCTGTTCAGAGCTGTTACTAACATGTTTTCTTATTGGACCTCAACTGGCCAGTGTTAACAGCAGGTGTGAACAATCTCAATGCATTCTGATTCATCCTTAGATCAAATATTTCCCACACAATGAATAGACTTTGGCAGCCTGCCGTATTCTAATTTGTCCCGCCAAAGTCTCAAAAAGCTATGTGAATCTGTTATGCAAATATCCTAGTTATGTGAGCACACAGAGATTTAAAAAAGTGAAAATAGTTTTTGACTGGTTGTGACTTTAGTGGTTATTCTCCAAAAGAAGGTTGGATAAGTTGTGTGTTGTGTGAGCAGTGGATACAAGCAGAGGAGAGACAGCTGATGGATTAGCATTAGCAAATTAAAGATACTTTGTTTGCCACAAAACACACTTTAAGCTGAGGAAGTTAAAGATGACACATCTGTTTATGATACAAGTCTTGTTCATGAGGAGACAATGTTTTTTACAGAAATTCAAAACAACATTAACATTTATCAAACGTATTCATGCATTATTTTTGTGATGTAAGCACTACAGAAGCATAGCACATTTTTGGAGGAAGTTTATTTCATTGTCCCTGGTTTCACCTGCTGCAGTTCAATTTCCAAACCATCTACTCAGATTTGTAGTTTCTAGTTTTCAGCTACACAACTAAAATTTAGTTTTAATGCCAAGTTAAATCAAATCATGTATTATTTTGTGTGGTTCAGTATCTTTTGGTTTGCATATACACAGGATCTTAACAATAGCTCAGACAACTCTCACAACATAATGTGCACTATTGTAACCAATCAGAAGCATGTGTTATTTCCATACCAAGTGGAAAAAGGTGCATTCTTAATGCCAGGTGTGAACAGAGCAACTACAGTTGGACTCTTGTGATCAGATAAGGTGAAAAGAACAAGAATCCCAGGAACCATTGCTTGAGTACATATCATTCTTCATGTGAGTGTTTCTGCGTAGAGCGGCTGGACGGTGTCAACATTACAGCTGCCATGTGTTTATTTCCCACAGTTCTGCTCTGTGGCGTCTCCATCTTCTCCGCCAGTGTAAACACTCACTTTCCATCCATTTACAGCGACTATGTGTGACAACGTATTAATGTGTGGCCTATTAATGTGTCAGTCATGTGTGGACAGAGCAGGACGGTGTGTATCGGTCTGAAACATGTCGTCTCTGTGTGTGTGTGTGTGTGTGTGTGTGTTTACAGTGTGTGCGTCCCACTGGCTCTTCTGTGTGATTAGCGTCCCATTAACTAAGTCACATATCAGTGCTCAGTGGCTCCAGGTATGCTCTGGGCCATCTCACTGCACAAATACACTCTATACACACTCAGCAGCCATTAGGTATCTATTACAGTGTATGATGACTGTCTATGACACACACATTTACTTCAAACAGTACATTCAATTACGAGCTGTAAATTGAGACTTTTGACGTTTTCTTTTAAAACTGTTTATTCAGCAAAAACAGTGCTTAATGTAAAATTTATGTTTATGGATCAGGATCAAACTGTGGAGTAACTCCTTGTGAGATCAACACTGCCTCCTGCTCAATCTTCTTAGGTCTATAGTTAACAATCATTCACTTTATTGCCTCATAAATCAGAAATTCTAAACCTAGAGGAAAATAATTATTAAGGTCCTCTTTTTAATTTGTGAGGTCTTAAATGTTCTGAAAATTCCTTATGGAGGAAGACAAGAGTTCTTGATGACTTATAAAATCAGAAAGTGTCCCTGATGGCGAACGAAAGTCAAAGCAGCAGCTATGGCAGAGATAAAACAAAGTGTGTAATGTGCTGAGCTGAATGCTTAACCTGCTATTGAGGCCGCAGATATAGATATAAGCAATTTTATTAATACTCCTTCAACTTCAGATTTCCTTCTTCACTAAACAGATAAAATCCTACAGAATTATGTCAATTTTTATAGAAACTTTTTTGTTAGCAGTAGGGTTCACCTCCTCTGTTACCGGAGATCATGACTAGTTTTGGTTTAGATTTTACCAAGGTGAGTTCTTCTTTATGCTTTAATGAGCATTAGCAGTTCTTTTAAAACACTAGGGCAGCCACTTTGTTGTTATGCACACTTCAAAAGACAATGTAAATAGGACATATAAATACACTGTTTGAATCCACAAAAGATGAGATACCATTGACAGTGGTTACTACACACACGCATTATTCAACTCCACTTTTCCCAACCACAAACACATCTTTCAGCTACTTAACTTTTTCACCTTTATGGACAAATATCTTGGGATCTCAAAAGGAACTGAGTTGGAACAGCAGTAAACCATAGAAAACTTCTTGTTGACAAGTTACCAGTGGCTTTTACACTGGAATCACTGCCCTCCATCTAAATTTCACACCACAGTGTTTCTATAACGTGATGTCAAATACAAAGCTATTTTTCTCCTTTATCTGGTTCAAACAAGAGTAATCTTAATGATGGTCTTTTATTAGAACTACAACAAACTCACACATACACCTAGTGAACATGTGAACAGCAATGGTAGCTTTGCTGGGCTCTTGTCTAGAACTTTATTTAGAAAATAAAACAAAACTTTCTTTTACATCATCTGATCTTTTAACTTAACATACTTAACCTCCACTCCTTCTCCTTCTCCTGCTCTGTGTGTGTCTCTGTGTCGTCACGTGACTCAGCGGCACAAGTAAACAGAGCCGACAAGACGATCGAGTGCTGTGCGGAGTTATTTTACTGCAGTTTTGTGACGTGTGTAAAAAGCCTATTGCTTCTGTGGTAACATAATAAAAAAACTCCTTAAAATTGCACCAAAGAAAACAACAATCTGCAAAACCTGTCCAAAACCTTGTCTTATCTCCCTCTGCCCCTCCACCTCCCAAACAGAATGTTCCGGGGTCTAAAAGGTTTGGTATTATGGGGGGCAGTGCAAGTGCATGGAAAATCCTAACCCCTCATAGTCCCAGCGCTGTTTGGTGTTAACGGCTTTGGCCTGTGCTGTCCACTTCACCTGCTCTCTGTCCATCACTCTATTGTCTCACACTGGAGCAGACTGTACTGGACGCTCACTCTCAGCAGCACACTCGGTTCACACTTAAAGGATTACGTTTAAACAGTGGATTTGGTAACTGTTCTGATTACAAAAGATTTGGTCAAGTGAGTGGTGAGTGCAAAATCTAGACTAGGCAATAATGACAACATCCTTTGAGCTGCTTCATATTTGTGACATCATCATTTTATTTTTAGAGAATATGTTTATCTATGCAGTTGCAGCACCTTCATCTCCTCCACTTCTGATTCCTACAACCACCTCTCTGCTACCAAATCTCATAGCTCATCATTTATTTGAAAACTGAAGATTTGAGACTGTCCTGCTGTGTCTTCAGAAGTCAAGGCCAAATATAAAGACTTTGGAGTTAGATCTGTTAGTCTGGGTATGAGGTAATACACTCATAACCAGACTCCCCTCACGTCTCCTCACCTTCAACCTTTTCAGGGTCACTCCCACATCATCAAAACATACTGTGTATCAGGGCCTTCTGTGCTTGTGATTGTTTAAAAGCTCATTAACCTGTGTGTTTTGAACACATTGTAAAAAGAGAGCTCCATCCTCAGTGTGAGTTTACTGGAGGATACCGACCGTGTGTTTGCCTCTAAACCTGAGCTCTCAACATTTTTTTTACTGAGGCAGATTAGAGTTGTTCTAATGAAGGATCGGTTTGCAGCAGGGGAACTTAACACATCCTGTCAGAAAGAACACCTGGCTACTAGCACTGTGCTGCAGTGAGTCAGCGTATGCTTCATCTTTTACTAAAGTCCTATTCAATAACATCTCTTCATCAGTAGTTATTAGTCATTTTATTTGTCTTTTTTTGTCCTAAAATATATAATTGCGCTCTGCAAACGAACAACGTCTGGTGGTACCGTCCCAAAAAGGGGGAAAAAAATCACCAAATCAACATACCTTCTCTGGATCTGTTCCACATTGGTGATAGCTTTGTATTCCGTGAGTTTAAACTGACTAGTTTCGGGTGCACTTATGCTTTTTTCTACCTTGTGTACCTTCCATTGTTTTCCTCACTTGTAAGTCGCTTTGGATAAAAGCGTCTGCTAAATGACTAAATGTAATGTAAAGGCTGCATTTTAGATCAATCACATAAACACTGCATGATCACTTTAGCTTCAAAACAAGCTGTGGAGCATGGTTACGCTGGAAAGCTGCGGGTCTCTGCAAAGAGGAGCCTTTACACACAGACAGAGCAGACAGCACAGACAAGTTTCACGCCTGTCAGGACTTTGTCAGGACTTGGTCCAGGCCCAGGCAGAGATGTGGATGTGGATGATAGCAGCACCAATACATTTTGGAAATGTATTTTTATGATGCTCCAAACACAGATCCAAGCTCCTGATCTGGATGCTTCTAAAGCCACGCTTTCTCCTGGTTTAAGATACATTTTTGGTGTGTGAAGAAAACATCAACTCAGTTAAACAGAGATGGAATACTCGAGTCCTGGAGTCGGACTTGAGTCGAGTCATCAGGCTCATTTTTGTGACTTGTGACTCGACTCAAGGGTAAGCCTCAATGACTCGACTCGGACTTTCCTTTGTATGGCTTGGACTCGAACTTGGACTTGTTTATTCTCAGACACAAGGACTCATGACTCGACTCGGACTTAGACTAGGACTTGAGCACAAAGGACACAAAGGAAGGAAATAGAGGCCTACTCTATGTAGGCTACAGCCTTAATTGATCTGCCACAATCAAAATTCCATTAAATGTGTTTAATAAAATAGGCTTATTCAAAACTAAAATCCCAATCAATGCGTCAGTTTAGCTCCCACAGTTTTTAGATTTGTAACTCACTTTGGTTTGACTTGGACTTGACTTGGACTAGACTAGGACTTGAGCACAAAGGACTATACAAAACTATTAATGTCAATCCTCAAATCAATGCCCACAGTTTTTAAATTTGTGACTCACTTTGGTTTGACTTGGACTCGACCTGGACTTTCATTTAGTGACTCAGACTTGCAGTTCAACTAAAGATGACTCAACTCAGAATTGACTTGAACATTTTTTGGATGACTCCAACATGGACTTGGACTTGTACTTAAAGTGATGATAACCTGACTCGGACTAGTCTTTGATGACTTGGACTTGGACTCGGACTTGAACACTGAGGACTTGAAAGTGACTTGGACTCGAAAACTGGTGACTCGACTTCAACACTGCAGTGAAACCTGAAATCATCCAGCAGGTGTTCAGTGACTCACAGAAAAAGGGAGGACATCTTGCACATTTTTTGTTTTTGGCAAGAATGAAGAAAACATTGAGTGTTGCATGTTTAAAGGTGGAACCACACATGATTTGGGCAGAATAATGCAGACTTGTAGTGGACTGTATAGAAAATTGTTAAATTCTTAGTCAGGAACCGTGTCTAATTAACGGCCAGTGACAAAAGCTAAGCAACTGGCAGAGCTTTGAGTCTGAAAACTGATACAGCGGTGCTTATTTCCACCAAGGACAATGAAATGTAAGCTATCACTCCGGCTTCCCAGAACTCATATGGAAGGCTGAAGCCTGGCGTAGGTGGAAGGTCACTCAATCTGTTCGGTGTGTGTGATTCAGAAAAGCATGCAGCCGTGTGTGCATTTTCTCTGTGCCCTCCATTAAGTCGTCTAAACATCAGCTTTGTTTGTTAGCCACGCACTCTGGGCAGCTCGGTCTAGAGTATGATTAAAATCTGCTCTTTATCTGTGGATCTAGGGTCATTAACACCTTCTAAGTCACGACATGCATTTAAGCTACTACACATACTTTCTTCACATTGACAAAGTTTTGTGCAGGTTGTGGTTCCTGAATCTAAGAAAAAACAATCAGCGTGGTAAGATACCGGTCTGGACATTACATTTAATCTTTTAGAGAAGTACACTTGTGCATATGGCTTTACACAGGCATTGATTCTTTCCCAGCCATATCAAATGCCAACTTCTTTAGAAGATGGGGTTAATCCAAATAAAAACAGAAGATTTCCTAAAATAAGTCAATAGCAACTACATCTAGCCTCATCTGAACTCTACTTTGTGATCTTTCCGTTAGAGTTCCCCAGATGGATCAGCCTGTCCACAACTGAAAGTACCAGTCACGGCCTTTTGAACTATTTCTGTGCAGTTTTAGCAGCATGCACTTTGCAACTTCAGAATTTCTAATTGCTTGCTTGTGTTACATTTATTTATACTGTGTGGTCAGCAAGTAAACTGTCCAAAGCTTATCATAATTCACTTTAATAAGATCATAAAGACATCTTGATAAGAAACACATAAAAAAGCCTTAACCTGCCTCGTCCTTTTCCATACTAAACAAATATTTTCCTGTTGAGTCAGCGCTCCATCAAATGTCAGACAATCAATCATCTTAAGTGTCACACGGTGGCCTCAGGGTGTTATAATATAACCCCTGCTATTTGGAACATACCACATTTATAACAGCCACAACTCATCTGGAGAACAAATCAAAGTATATACAGTTGTTTTAGAAAGCTTAATCATTTACAATCAGCTATTTGTAAACTTGAATGATGCAGGTAAATGTGACTTTACCTCACTTTGGGGTGAGCTTTACTGTGGAAGTATAACTGCAATGTAAAATATGAATGTCTTGCAATATCTGAAACACAAACAAGAGCAAACTTGGTCTGGCTCCAACCTCACGTCACATTTACATACATCTTCTTCTTTAGCAGCTGCTCTGGTGCGAATTGAACACAGCAGTCAGTGTTACTATGAACGTCAAACATTCAGCAAATTTATGTTTGTGTTCTTCTGTGTACAGTGGACACAAAGATATATTACCGCCAGGTCTGCGCTCAAATAAGCAAGCTGCGAGAGAGACCGCTAAATCAAAAGGAGCACAAGCCCGGCATGCTCATCTGTTGGAGAGCCGACTCAGCTGGTGACAATGACAGGGGAAGATGAACGAGGAAGATGGACACAAAGGTCACACAGGCTCGTCTGGATTAGCGTCAGGGCTCCAGGCCTTGAACAATCTCCCCAGAACTTTAAATAGAACTACGATAAAAGACGCAGATCAGTCAGAAACACAATGCAAGCAGGGTTCCCCAGTCTTTGGAGATCATCAAATTTTAAAATTACATTACAAGCAGTGCTAAACAGAAGCTAAAGATGTTTGAAATATACATTTATGTACTAGTTAGCACATGACATTACCGTAGGTTTGATGCAACAAGTGCACAAGCTGTAATATGAATGTCACCACAACAACAGCAGTTGGGTTGATTGGTTTATGTGTTTAAAGTAAATGTTTCAAAGAACAGTGCAGATTAATAAGCATCTGTATAATATGGCACAGTGACAGCACTGACCCGGAAGCCCTACTTTTATGTTACACATTGTGTGAAAGCCTGTATCCTCACTTATTCAATACTGTGACTGTAATCTCAATTTGATGTTCAGAAATACATTCAGCATCAATGGCTTCATGATTTATCCTAATTTCATTGTTATTTTAAGATGAACAATTGGAAAATTGTTATCGAACATTAGGTCATTATTAGCTCACAAATCAAAGCAGCCAAACCACAATTTTAAATGCTTACAAAAACACTAAAAATAGATCTGGACTATTTTTTTTCTCCCGTTTTCTATTTATTTAAAAAAAAAAATTGTCAACTATGTATTTTCAAGTATCCTATGAAATATGTGAACCCTTACAATCTGTAACTCTGGTCTTAGAGGCCAGCTGAGGTAATGTATGGAGCTCATGTGCCATAAATACAGCAGTGGAACAACAGAGGCCAAGCGTCAGAGCATTAAGCTAACACACATTACAGCACCAAACATAACAAACGTGTAAAACAGACACGCTCTCTGCCAACAGTGTCACCAATCACACTCCAGATACCAAACATGGTTACACACAATGACACTAGCATTGACAATATCGGACTGTTTCATGACACAGGGACAGCTCCAAACACCAAAAGCAATAAACCATATTAGATCATTTAGAGTTGATCCAAACACTTTTTTGAAAGCAGAAGAATTATGGATTTGACTTTTATAGTGCCTTTTTAAGGCTCCTCAAAGCACTTTACAGAGTTCATTATTCAATGTAGCTGTAATCTTTCAGTTAAGGACAGCATCTGTTTTTGTTTAGTCATGTATTTTCAAACCACACTGGAAAAACTCTCAGCCATTGTCTTATTTACTTCTTTTTTTTTAGACAAAGCCTTTGGGTATTTAATTTATGTATCTCAGCTTACTTGTACTATATGGTCAGTCTTTGTTATTTAAGTGTTTTATGAACAACAAAAAATGCCTACTTTAGCTTTAATGTAACAGAAATCCTTCAATCTTTTCTTTAAAATCTTGTCCCTAATCCCTAATTTAGGTAAGACATTTGCTGAAGACATAAAATAGACAAAGGACTAAAAATAAGACATATCACAGTAAAAAAGCACCAGGTGGTATTAGGACTGAATAAAGTTATACTAAGTAGGACCAGCCACAAATGATGGTTTGCTCAAACCTTAACCTTTTTTTTTATAATTTTAATGACACACTGAAAATGCCTACACCAGCTTTAATATGTGTAAAGAAAATTGTGGACATTTACATACCACAGACCAAACAAAAATGTCCTAAAAAGAACCAAAGCGTAAATAAAATTGACTAAAACTACATTATGAAAATCTGAATTAGTCTGATGTACACTGGTAGTAATGATTTATATCAATGACAGCGATGTTATAAAATGGACCAAATGGGACACTACAAACTGAGCTCAAAAAAACATAATCAAAAGAACATATAACAGAACATATAACACCAAATGCAAAGTTAATGATTTTAGTATGTTTCACACACAACTCATTTTCCAAATACTTGTAATTCTCTTCTTTTTAATGACTTTCCAATGACTGGAAAACTACTCCGGATTGGGGCTCCAGAGGCAGGCTGCAGTATGACTGGAAAAGCAGTGACTTACCATGTGTTGGTCCGTGCAGAGAGAACAGTCCGAGCAGCAGCAGAGGACTGTGGCTCCAAAGACACAGACCTCCCTGTCCCGGCATGGTCCGCTCCTGTCCGCTCCTGTCCTGTCTAGTCCTCTCGCTTCTCTGTTCCTGCTCTGCTACGTTCCACAAGACACAAGAGGATCTCGCTAACTCCCGATCGAACGTCTGTGGCAGGCAGCGCGGAGCATGCAGAGTCCCGTTACAGCCTCAACGTGAGAAAGCCCACACCACAGTGAGCCTCCGATGTAGTCTGACAGTAGCAGTCCAGCTGGGAGAGGGAGAAAGGGGGAGTTACTTCAGTTGGGGGGCGGCCCACTCACACAGCAGCGAGGAGGAGGGAGAGGACGGGGGCAGTGAGCAGGCAGCAGCAAGATGAGTTCTACAAAAAGAGAGAGAGGAGGAGGATATTAAAAACAAGCAGCAGGATCAGGGGGATTCAGAGACAGATTACAGAGCAACTCCACTTTTTATTTAGAAACACACACTAACCTTTCACAGTTGTCAGATCGAGAAGAAATATTGACAAGAAAAGCGAAAGATGTCTTCATTCATTATACCATAACAATGAATACATTTGATCTTCACATTTGTGGACAAACTTAATGTGAGCTGCAAATGTTAAAGGTGTATTTGAAATACTACAGTATAGCTGACAGCTATACTGTATACAGTTGAACTTCCTGAGCGAGTTCAACTGTTACCTCCAGCCTCTGACGTCAAAACTTTGATTCATTTTTATTTGGAAACACCCCTAATTTGCAATGTTTCAAAAGTTTTTATCATGACGAAACAAAAGTCGTATTGATAATAGAACTTGAGAGAAAACTATCAGGCAAACATAACTATTATTCGTTTGTAGCAATCCTGGTAAAATCTTACATTAATCATGATATTGAATTGAGGCCATGTTGCACAAATGCCATATTTATGACACCAGTTTTCCTGTTGACAAACTATAAGTGATAAAGACATTAAACTGGTCACTCATCTCTACATTCACTTAGTTAATTAAAAGTAAAAAACGTATAAGTCCTCGTCTCGTGTAACAAAGCAGGTAGTTCTGAGACACTCTGAAGCAGCTGTTAAAGATGAGATCACTACCCAGAGCTGCTACAACCCACTAATAAAGAAATGGCCTGAGAAAATCTAATAGAGCATTTCCTCTTCAGAGATACCCTCTTGCCTTCGAGGTGTTTTACTGCGGCCTCAAAGCACTTTGCTTTTAGCACAAAGTGGTGTTGCAGAATTATTTCAAAGTTATATGTACAGTAGTTCTAAACAGATGAGGCAAGATGTTGTGTTCTGTTGAGTTGGTTTGTAGCTGTTGATGACAGACTCTGGGATTCTGTTCTTGTTCACACTCATTCATGTTGTTCATTAGTGAAGGACAATAGGCTCCCTCGCTCTTCAGTGAGAGAAAATCACTTGATAAGTAAACAATCCTGCCCTTCCCCCCTGCCCCCTCTGTTCCCTTTAGTCCAGCAGCCTTTGAGACAGTTGGTGCTACATTTCCACTTTTAAATTGTCTTCATAGAAACATAAAACTAAAAGAATATAAACATGTCATAACAAATATTGAGCAGTAGACATAAAAACCATAGGTTGGCTCAATGTCCAATTTTGCTAGTAACTTAATGTTTAAATAAAGCTACAGATATGGGTGATTCACAGTTTGGTTTTACAGATAAACTGCTTGAAAAAAGCAACATTAGACCATCTATGCCCACAATGTAATAGGGCACCTTTACTTAGATTACAGTTCAAACAATCAACACTTTTGTTAGCTAGAGTAAGACTAAGAGGTGTAGTAGTGTAGATAAAGTTCAATAGATTTTGTCAGGCCTTTGTGCAGAGGTTTTGTCTTATTCTATTCTGCTGTTGAAGCTCAAGTAAAGCCAAGGCCAATTTTTCCACTACTTAAGTCGTTTTAAATATCCAGCTTCCATTTATTCCATTATTAACTATTAATTACATTTTTTTCTTTGTGATATAAACCTATCTAATAATATTTTTATAGCAAAATACTCTTAATTGACTATTTCTTGTCTTAAGCACAATGTAACCGTTCAAGATTACTTCCTGTCTAGAATGGGCTGTTGGAGTAAAGAAGTGTTTTATAGGCTCTGGTCAACTACAGGCAGTGTCACTGAGTGCTGACTTGAGTTTTGTTGAAAAGAGTGCCAGAGTTTGGAAAAAGACTGTAACTGGGAATAAGTCTTAAAAAATAAAAAAACATGCCTTAAATTTGCCACGTCAGCCACATTATGATTTGCAGAAGGGCTTTAATGACCTCTGAACCATGCTGCATGATACATGTTGCAAATCCTTGTGTTAAAACGAGCTTCATAATATTATAATATCATGCAATAACTATGAATAATATTGGAATAACAATACAACTTAAGATTCATGATTTTAGTTTAGTTTGTTAAAAGTTTAGTTAAAATCCAAGACTGCCCAAAGACTATTTGAGTTAAGGATCTGATTGGCCACAGATTTTGACAAAAAGTCAAACAACTAATTTGGCATATTTTGTGCAGTCCCAGATACAACTACATCATCAGACAATAAATATAAATATGATGTACTTTACTGTTAGCTCTGTGTCTCTCTGATGTACACAAACTTACCTCTAGCCTTTATAATCAACATCTAAACATCCATTGTCTTTATGATCCGTGCAAATTTTAAATTGACCTCTGTCTTAACAAAGTGCCCCTCTTCTACATCCCACCTCCCCCTCTTTAGTCTCCCGCCTCTCTTCTGCCCGCTCCCTTCCTCCAGTGAACCAGAATGTCATTTCAAGCATGTCGAACCACGGGAAGCCTTTTAAAAGACAGTGACAGCATTTGCCCCCAATCCCCACTGGCTGTGAACTGCTGTGTGTGCGTTTTATTAAGAATGTAAGTCGGTAATTGCTGTGGGACAGGTTATCTTTGGCGTTTTGAGGAGTGACCCGTTGAAAAACTTGTTATTTGAAGGTATTACTGATGTGCTCCCGTGACTCGGGGTCCCACACATGGCCTCCCGCTACATTATTCTCCCCACTGTCACCCTCATGCTGGGCCTATGATGAATGGCAGAGACTGTCACCAGGGAAGCTTAAGCGGTACGATACAGAGAGGAGCAAAGAAAAGGCTGCTGACATGAAAAACAAAGGAGGGATCAGAAGAGAAAGACGGTTGTCTGAGCAATTGTGAAAAATAGATTTTTGTGGGGGAATAAACATGGTCGACCATTAACATAGCTTTTTATAGCAGACAAGAACAGAGATAACTGAATGAATGAAACTATAATAAGAACTAGTGTAACAAAGTCAGTTAGAGGACATTTACGGTACTGCAAGAGGGAAAACTAATCCATTCAATACAACCGGACCAATCACAACCGTTCACCTAAAATGGGGCGGGCATTATGCAGTGCTCTGGTTGGTTGTATGTTTTTAAGAATTGGGTCAGTCCAGAGGTTGTTTATTCTGTGTTATGTTGGTGCAGTCCATTAATTCTGATCCATTTTCAGAGGTAGTTTAATCTGTGTCTATTTGCTCCGCCTCCTGTAAATCAGACTTAAATTGAAATGGCCAGCATCATCTTTTGTAAAGAATAGAAAAATGGGTGGGAGGCCAGGCTACCATACTTGGATTAATTTCTAAACTGTGAAAGTAAATATGAGGGTCTTCATGTGGGAAATTGCCAGAGCAGATATTGTAGAAAATCAGTTCTAGCTCTTTTCACACATGAGCCAGTTCTGATCAAAGTTTAAAAAAAAAGCTGTAACTTTGCTGGGTAAGTCTGTGTGTGTGAAAAGGGCATAATACTGTGCAGCTTAGGCTATGTCCACACGAAGCCAGTGCATCCCCTATCCGATCTTGAGACGGCGTCGTCTCAAGAAAATATCTGCGTACACACGGCCGGCTGAAAACGATGTAGTATATATGCCCGACCAGTATGGGGCGCTGTAATTCTTCCACAGATATACACTATACACGAAGAAGAAGACTTTGAGCATGCGCATAACCTTGCGCTGCAGAAGAAGACGAAGACCTAAATATTTATTTTCTAATAAAAACAAGTTCTCAAATTGTTGCAGTCATATATTTAGAGTGTAGTAATTGGTGCCCTCATATTTGTTGTTTGCTCTTCAATATACGGACTGAGTTCTGAGTGCTTTGGACATGCGGAAATTCTCTCTCCATTCATTTTCTCCAGGTTGCTCTCCTGGTTCTCTTTCGCGGTGGATCTAAGATCATGTGGCGTATGGTGTTGTCCATTATCGCTTGTTGCTCACCACAACTGCATAGAAGCAATAGATTTTGCTGTAATAAAGCTAGTAGGCTTAGTAGCTTCTGCAGCACGAACTCAATCATGTAGTCCGCCATTATTGTTGTTGCTGTTACGCAGACGAGGCCGACACGTGATGCGATGACATCATCATTTTCACAAAATATACGGATTGGCTGTACACACGACACCGCAAAGGTGTTGTCGAAAGATTTATCCACTTTAGAACCCTGTTTCAAAAAATAGCGGATTCAGTCTCCCAAAACACCGGATCCGTGTGGGCCAATACGATACAAAATGTATATGGATACAGTGATTTTTGTCTCCGTGTGGACAGCCCCTTAGTATGCAGCAAAAAAGTTCACAGCAGCTCACCTTTTTACTCTATCACTTGCTAATCTAAGTGGGACACTGGCAGTGTCATGGGACAAATGCCTCAAATTAGAACTCAAAGAACTCAAATTAATGTATTGTTTTAAGCAGAGACCCGTGGAAGACCATATTATGTTTTTGCAGTCAGAAGTTACATATTTGGAATAAGGTCAGAGTTCAGGAAGAGCAAAGCGTGACATTCCTTAAAGTTAGCTAGTGCTAGTGACATCCTTTGAATGGCTGTCAATGTGGAGCCGACGTCTCATCCTGCTAGCTACTGCTGAGTCCACACCTCTTAACTGTCCATAGTTTAAACTCTATTTGTAAGTTTTCTAAAATCATACACTAATAGTAATCAAGCTTCATCAATTGCGTCATTAAGTGCATTTCATCATCTGAACATTAAAAACAAAGCTCTTTTGTTAAATCATTAACAATTAGGATGTAGCTGTCACAAATCACAAGAATAAAAACTGCTTAGCTTTGTTACATAAGTCTTACTCTGTGGGCTTTTTCTTGGCCACCAGAAGCGTATACACTAAATTTTCTGGACTCACACAGCAGCTCCCTCTGTTTACATGGCCTCTACATTCCTAAAATATATATAAATGGACTTGGCTGGCTTAATATACACACATATGTGTTATTCAAATAGACGGTGCTCAGAGATTTCCATCTGCAGCAGTGGCGGATTTAAAGACCACCTTACCTTCGCCTGGTTCTCTTTTACAGCCATTTATCCTTTTATTTGGTGTGAGAAAGCGACAGGGGATTAAGTCCATTTTAAGGAAACACCTCCGTGGCACAGCGGCACATCTGCTAATCCCTGTGCATTGAATTGAGCGTGTCTTTAAACTAACAAGCAGTTTAACATAATCTGCTCTAAGCCTGTCCATTCAATGCTATTCACCGCTGCATTTACATAGCAATCCTTTCTGCCTCAGTGCTCTATAGACCGAGGCCACGGGACTATACGGGTGCTATGCTTAAGGAACACCGTTAGAATGCCTATATACTCGCTTTTTGTCCTTGTTTCTCTTTCAATGTAAAGCCCATGTTGAAGGATCTTTAAGATGCACTTGTCAGAATCTGAGAGTAGTAATAAGAAATATCAAGATAGAGGTGACTTAACAAGACCTGATGCAATACAACTTTTGTATATATATATATATATATATATATATATATAGAGAGAGAGAGCTTTTCCGGGGACGCAAAGACACTTTACATATCAATTATTCATTTATAATAATAATCTTTATTTTTATATAGCACTTTTCCACCTACTGTAGTAGGCACTCAAAGTCAGTGGCGCAAAAAGGGGGTATGCAGCATATGCGGCGCATAGGGGCGCAGCACTGGGCGCCAAAGCGATGGTACAAAAAAAAAATACATTAAGCTATTTACCAGTGTTACAGAACACTCACTGGAGGCAATGTAGGTTAAGTGTCTTGCCCAAGGACACAACAACAGTATGTGGGGGAGAGCGGGATGTTATGATGTTTTGGGATGTTCCGAGCGGGGATCGAACCGCCCACCTGCCGGTCGAAGGACAGCCGCTCTACCCACTGAGCTACTGCCGCCCTTTGAGCTACTGCCGCTTTGAGCTACTGCCGCCCTTACTACACATACACACACTGGTGGTGGTAAACTACATTTACTGTGGCTACAGATCCAGAGACGTGGCAGCCATTCTGTGCCTACGGACTCTCTGACCATCACCAAATACATGCACTAAACATTCTTACACATACACCAGTGCCCCAGACACTGAAGGCAAAGAGGGTTAAGTGTCCTGCCCAAGGACACAACGGGGAAAGCGGGAATCGAACCTCCAACCTTCTGGTTGTAGGACGACCGCTCTTTTTTTGATTTGGGTCAGTTTCTACTTCTAAAGGTGTGTGAAGAAGAGTCTATAACAGTCAGGATAGTACCATTAATACTTATATGTTATATTAATACTACACCGTTTCCCCAGTTTCCTTATTGGACTGCAAACTGTAATATCTAGGATATATTATTTTATACAGCCTGCTCTGGATGCTAGTCAAGATGGTGGATGCTTGTTAAGTGCTGCTGGAAAACAATTTTATTATAATATGGTAATTTTTATAGGAACACAGAAAGCAACACTACAAGGCTTGTGTATTAATATCTGCCAAACTCCTCACTTCTGTTTTTGTCAAGAGGAACAGCCCAGACACTAGGACTAGTTTTTATGAACCATATCTGTCTCACTGTGCATTGTCAAATAAACACAATAAATAAAATAAAAATTAAGTGACCACATATCAAATATAAAAAATCAAAGGCTTGTCCAACTCTTCCAAGCCCCTGGAAACGTGTTGTGCCTGAGCCCTGTTCTGCTTGCAACCTAGGATGCTAACTTTTAACTTTTAACACAGAATTTGCTTACTCCAGCTTTAAACTTTATTTTTACTCACTAGGGCATAACACTAGGAAAAACCTGTCATCACTCTGCATCTCATGATACTTGCAGAATCTGGTGCACTGACCTCAACACTGATTTGTTCCTAATTGACCTTTGATGTTTTAAGACTAATCCCGTCACACCCTTTTCTCAAAATCCTGTTTTAAAGCCAGGCATAAAGTCAATTATAAAGCAGAGCACTGAGGACTATGTTCTCCTTAAAGTTATTGACTCATTTAGACATTGACAAACATAAAAAGCCGCATTATATCATGGTTTACTTTGTCCTTTTATTGCAGAGTCGAATCATTGTGCATAGAATATATACTTGAGAAATATACTGCAAATAGAATGAGCCATTGTTTAAAAACACACAACAGGCAAACAGAGGGGAGGTGTCAGGCCATTTAAACTTAAGTTGGCCTAATGATACACTAGGAACTGCTTTTAGAGCTTGTTATTGTTGCTGTGAAGCCACTTACTTAAACCATTTACAACCTCCATAAAATTATTCAGGGGCTGAGGTGTGGTCGAGGCGAGGTACGTCTGAACTGAGGAGGGGGTAAAGGGACCCCCTCCCCCGCTGTGTAATCATGATATAATAAATATTTCTCTTATACCTGATTGCTTTAGTGTATAGCGTATCCTAAAGAATGTTAGGGCAGGCCCTGGAGCCATGTGGCAAACGCAGGGATTTCTACAGAATTTCAATAAGACTAATATTCTCTTACTCTGCCCCAAGGCATGTATATACCCAGTAATAGAGACTCATGTTTGCTCTGCCGTAAATAAACTGCAATGCAAATAAAGTGGTGTATATTATGTATGTTAGAGGCAGACACTTAGAGGCAATGTTGTCTACACAAATGTGTTTTTGTTTTAAATGCTGTGATTGAAGGAAAACTGTCTGCACAAAATCTCTCTCCACATGGTACATAACAGTGATGAGATGGATTCGTTCTAACAGGACTTAAGTAGATTTGGTAAAAGTCTATTTTTGTTTGTCCACACTATAAAAGAAAAAAAAAATCAGGGCGTTATTTTGCACACCTTGGCTTTAATGTGCATTTCCTGTTACTGTATCTTTTCTGTTTTATTTTTTTACCCTAGCGTGACTTGCCTAGCATTGATCTGTACAATTGTAGTTATAGGGAAGAAATAGCCTTATATGTGAATACGATTGTAGTGAAGGGACCAAAAGGCTGGAATTTCAAAAATGTGGCATAGAAGTATGTTAACAGCACCAAAAGAAAGAGGAGTCGTGTGACAGCTTTTTCAGAGTGGGTGCTGTTCTGTGGGATTGCAGCCTTCCTTCTTTTCTGATTCATAAATCCATAACAGCTTATTGGACGAGTGAAGATCACGATTATAGCCACCCACTCTGGTTCTGGCAGTATGTGGGGCTACGGCCTGTGGTCCATCTGTTACAGCAGCCACAAAAAGCACTGGGTTGGTGTTTATCTCACACTAGATCTGAAAATGAGTCACTTCAGTGCTTCATCCTGGCACTGAGCTAAAGGTTTATTCAGGACAGCTTCTATACCACATTGAAAAGTTCAGTAATGAAGAGAGTGAACGGAGCACCATCAAAAAGTTCAGCAGGAGTTCAATCAGCTGCGCAGGAGGCACATGCAGGTCATGAGGCCAAATAATTGCAAAATTCCAGTGTTGTTTTTGTTGAGTTTGTCACATTAACAGTTTAGGCCAACAGCATTTTAGACAGAGCTCAATAACAACTCAATGTAAACTGTGATATATAGGATATATTATGTTATACAGCCTGCTTTAAATGCTAGTCAAGATGGCAAATGCTTGTCGAGTGCAGGTGGGAAATACTTTTATCATAATATGGTACTTGAACCAGGGTGCAGTGGCTCACCGTCTTATAACCAGAAGATTGGCGGTCCGATTCCCAGTTCAAGCTGTCATTGTGTCCTTGGGCAAGACACTTAACCCACCTTTCCTCCAGTGGTTTCCAGATTTGTGTGTGTGTGTGTGTATATGTGTGTGTGTGTATATGTGTGTGTGTGTGTGTGTGTATATGTGTGTGTGTGTGTGTGTGTGTGTGTGTGTATATGTGTGTGTGTGTGTGTGTGTGTGTGTGTGTGTGTGTGTGTGTGTGTGTGTGTGTGTATATGTGTGTGTGTGTGTATATGTGTGTGTGTGTGTGTGTGTGTGTGTGTGTGTGTGTGTGTGTGTGTGTGTGTGTGTGTGTGTGTGTGTGTGTGTGTGTGTGTGTGTGTGTGTGTGTGTGCAGATCGCTGAAGGCCAAACAGCTCAATACACTTCAAATAAACCAATGAGAGTGCTTGACAATAGATCAACCAAATTAATTCCTAATATTTTATCGGTTAATATGATTAATTGTCAGAGACAGTTTGAGTTCTGTACACAACCCGAAAGGTGACTTTAGAAGTGGAAATCGGAAATTTAAACAGATGAGAATTGTCCAAGAAGGTGAAAAAGTAGGAGATATTATTGAGGATTTTATAGGAAGATGAACATTGTCAAGACAACTAAACAATGAACTACCAAAAGCCCAGATCGGTTAAAAAGGACACTTTAATGGGGACATATTGCAGATTATGTCAATATGTTGTCCATTATGTTGATTGAAATTTGCAATTAATTGTTGGATCCTATTTTAAAACCAGCTATGTTCTGTCAGGGATGGGGTTAAGCACCACCTAAACAGGGGCTTACTCTAATAAAAGAGCTCCACATGTTTCATGGTTGATGACAACTGTGGCTCCAGACAAGAATAGGCCAGTGTTGACTAAAAGCCTCGTCTGAAGCCGTCTGCTGTCTTTCTCTTAGTCTAGGATCAGAGGCTGCATTCACATTGACCTCAATAGTGGCCAAAGATTGAATATGTTACTGTGTGAGATTTCTTTAAAAATACAGTGGCTCAACACAAACTGCATAACTAAAAAAAACAAGTTCCAATTAATTACAGTTGATGCAGTCTTTCTGAAACATAGCTAACAATGATGTGCTGATTAGTGTGTGGAAGGAACTCTGGAGCAACTTTTATGTGTGGGACAAACGGCCTTATATTCTCCTCTACATACAGTAAGATACTTTTGCCCATATTTTTCCGAGATTGTATTTAATTACTCACACTAATTTAATTACTTACTACAATCAGAACTAAAATCTAATTATAAAAGGGCATAAACTATTTGACCACACAGTAGTTTCCTGCTGAATTGGCTTCCTGTAGAAGTAAAAAGAAAATAGTAGCGAAGCTGTGTTTTAGGTCCAAAGAGAGGAAGCAGACACCGGGGCAGGCTCTGACCTCCACACCTGCAGAAACACATGGACCCAACACACTTTATTCACGGACCACCGCTCACCATAGCAGCTTCAAGTCCTGCCAAAAGACCACAGTTTGACCCGAGTAGAATAGTATGTGTTAGCACCAACACTGCTGCTTTGTAACTGTTCCTCTTCATAGACTTTACCAAACAAGCACAGCCACACTGCCAGCAACTCAAAGGCTGGGTTGCGGACTTCAAAGACATGCCGATGTGAGAAAGGTTAGGGCTGAGAGAGGAACTGCGTAACCTGCTTAAAATGGCTGCTTACAACAATCAGACGACCAGCTTATAAAATTACTGCTGAAGTCTGATAATTATCTTTTGTGGTTTTCATTTATTAGCTTTGATTTATCAGTTGCTTTATTGAATTTGGAAAACAAGCATGACAAATTAATTCAATCAGAGTTCCTAATCTATCTAGAGATCATTTTGCAGTATTTTCCCAAGATATTATCAGTAATAATATGAAAAAACTTCCCACCTTGAACCGCCATCTTACTGTGGTGGAGGGGTTTGAGCGCCCGAATGAACTTAGTAGCTTAGGTAGGGTCTCCCAAGTAAAACAGGTCCTAGGTGACGGGTCAGACAAAGAGCGGTTCAAAGGTAGTTGGGCTCACCTCCACGCACAGCTTGGGCTCTGGAACCCAACTCCTCAAGAGAAGCTGGGCTCTCAACTACTCTGGAGTTGTCTGCAATGTTCTGTTATTGGATTTCTGTGCTAGTCACAGTTTGTTTATAACAAACACCATGTTCAAGCAAAAGGGTGTCCACCAGTACACATAGAACCAGGACACCCAAGGCTGGAGGTCGATAATCAACTTTGTGGTTGTTTCATCTAACCTCAACTGATCACCACCTGGTGGTGAGTTGGATCCGATGGCGGGGGAGGAACCTGGACAGACTTGGCAGACCCAAACGTGCTGTCAGGTTCTTTTGGGAATGTTTGGCAGAGTCTCCAGTCAGACAGATCTTCAACTCCCACCTCCGGCAGAGCTTCGACCAGATCCCGAGGGAGGCTGGAGATATTCAGTCCGAGCGGACCACGTCTCTGCCTCCATTGTCGACGTGGCCACACAGAGTTTGGGCTGTAAAGTCTCCGATGCCTGTTGTAGCGGTAATCCCTGAACCCGGTGGTGGACAGCGGAGGTAAGGGATAAAGTCAAACTGAAGAAGGAGCCCTATCAAACCTGGTTGGCTTGTGGGACTCCTGAGGCAGCAGATTGAAATTGGCAGGCCAAGCAGACTGCAGCCCGGATGGTTACAGATGCAAAAACTTGGGCCTGGGAGGAGTTTGGTGAGGCCATGGAGATGGATCTTTGGTCAGCGTCAAAGAAATTCAGGCAAACCGTCCAGCGCCTCAGGAGGGGTAAGTAGTGCCCTGCCAACACTGTTTACAGTGGAGGTGGGAATCTGCTGACTTCAACTGGGGACATTGTCGGATAGTGGAAGAAATACTTTGAGGATCTCCTCAATCCCACTGACACCTCTTCCACTGAGGAAGCAGAGGCCAAGGGCTCAGAGGTAGACTCGTCCATCACCTGAGCTGAAGTCACTGAGGTAGTTAAGAGGCTTCTCAGTGGCAAGGCACCGGTGGTGGATGAGATAAGCCCTGAGTACCTCAAGTCTCTGGATGTTGTGGGTCTGTCTTGGCTGACACGCCTCTGGAACATCGCGTGGCGGTTTGGGACAGTACCTCTGGACTGGCAGACCGAGGTAATGGTCCCTCTTTTCAAGATGGAGGACCGGACGGTGTGTTCCAACTACAGAGGGATCACATTTCTCAACCTACCCGGGATGGTCTGTGCCAGGGTACTGGAGAGGAGAGTTTAGCCAACAGTCGAACCTTTGATTTAAATGTGATCTGGAAAAGGCATCCGACTGTGTCCCTTGGAACGCCCTGTGTGGGGTGCTCTGGGAGTATGGGGTCCGGGGCACTCTGCTAAGGGCTGTCAGACTTGTTTCCGGTGCATGTTGGACTCCGGCAGTGCTGCTCTTTGTCACCAATCCTGTTTATTGTCTTTATGGACAGGATTTCGAGGTGCAGCGAGCTGGAGGGACTATGTCTCTTGGCTGGCCTTGTAACGCTTTGGTATCCTCCCGGAAGAGCTCAAGGCAAGAGTCCTCGGACTCTGAGAACATCTGGGAAAGGCCTTCTGCTCGTGCCCAGACTTAGAACTAAACAAGGTAAAGCAGCGTTTAAGTTTCATGCAGCAAAAACCTGGAACAGCCTCCCAGATGAAGTAAAACAAGCCTCAACTTTAACAATGTTCAAGGGGAGGTTAAAAACCTTCCTCTTTAGCTCCGCCTACATTACAACTTAAAGTGTTTTTTATCTGCACTCTTCTTTTAAAATGTTTTGATTTATTTAAGTTCTGGGGAATAATTTTAATGTTCAGAGGCTATGTGCAGTTTTCTTGCTATAGATGCAATTAGTGTGTTCAAAACTCCATAAATATAAAAATGTAACAAGGGGTCAGGGGCACAGTGGGGGGGGCAGAGCGGACAACCGGAAGGTTGGCGGTTTGATTCCCTCTCTCCCCTGTTCCTACTGTTGTTGTGTCCTATTCAAGACACTTAACCCTTTTTGCCTCCAGTGTCTGTAGCACTGGTGTATGCATACACAACTTAGTTGGATTAGAGCTGAACTATGGATAGTTGTTATACTGAGTCTCATTTCATTTTTTTGTGCTCTAACAAAAAAGACAAAGGCAAAAAGAGCTTAGATGAGACTGAATGAACCTTAAATGCTAATAAGAAACATGTTGGATGGTTATTTTTGGTCTGGGATCTAAAGGTGAAAGGGAAAAAAACACCCAATAAGCATGATGTAGCAGACTCAATAGCTCAAGTTCGACATAATACAAGTTAAAAGACCTAATATCAAAGCAGATGTCAGAAGAATCACGTTAGGACATGACGTCCGGCTGAAGTTAGTCACCATCTTGACATCCACCGGTTCAGAAATGTATTCAAGTCTGGGTAAATCCAAAAGGGTAAGTTATATATGAAAAGGTGAGATTTCCACATTATTTAACTGCTTTCCAGCATGCACTTGTGCTCTAAAAATCCAGTTTGTGCTGCACATTGATGACATTTAAAGATAACTTTCTAAATATGAAAATTGCATCTTGTGATTGCTGCTGGTAGCCTGAGTGCACTCTGTTAAAGTAGGACCACAGGGGGCACAGAAAATAGTCAGGCAATTAGTGATCCCAGCAGTCCAGCTTAAGGTTTTGACGCTGAACGGGCCGGACAGGACGGAGCGACAACAAGACGCAGGGAAGTTTTGGGCGGGACCAGAGGTGATGGGAGCAGGGTAGGGTGTCGGAAGGGTGGCTGGGAGGCTCGGGGGGAGTGTCGCAGTGGGATAAGAGCGTGGGGAGTTCATGCCCCCGCCAGGCCCTTTCGCACTGCATAAACAAAGAGATTACAGTGAGAAGGGGCTTGGCCAGGGGGCTAACAAGCACCGCACACACAAGATGCACAAGCAAACACAAAAAGTGACACACAACTGACAAGAGGCATCACAACAGAGTGGCGCCACCTGTCTCCTCTTTAGAAATTAATGAGCAGGGTCCTGGGATGCTCCGGCGAGGTGGCAATTAGCAGCCCACAAAACATGGAGTCATGGAATGAGGGGGAAAAACAGACTCATGGGGAGGTGTCCAGAACGGGACACAGAGAAAAGATCTGTAAAATAATAACAAAACAACTGGGACAATTACAGAAGCTAGAAGGACATTTTCTGTTCCATAATATAGTATTTTATAATATATTCCCATTCATGCAAATATACCATACTGAAAATGACTACTCTAGAGAGAAGGATAAATGACCCAGTGGGGAAACAACATTCTGACAAAATAGTATTTTAGACAGGTTGAATTAGGGCTAGGCAATATGACAAAAAAATAAATAAAATCAAAACATCCCTTTTTTCAGACAATTAACACTATTTTCTCTTGCTATCTGGTCTAAAGGGCAATGTTGTAAACTTAGTGCTGTACATTTTATTGTTAACTAAATAAAACAATACATTTAAAAAATTGATGAGATGCTTTTTGGTTTTAGCCCTCTTTGTCAACATAGATAAGGTCTAGAGTATTTACATATAAAGTCTTGTTAAAAAATGCAAAAATTACTGTAAAATCAAAGCACAATTTGCGTATTTCACAGACACTGTATAACTTATGTATAATTTTCTGCCAGTTCTAAAACTGAGGCATTATACAAATAATTTGACTACTTTTCTTGCCTCCACAGCCGTTTTCCAGCTGCTCAGGGCACTAGCCACAGTATGTTCAGCCCATGTACATTGTAAAAAGCCAGAGATCACATTGATACTGTATTATTCCCCTCGGCCTAAATGGATTTATGGCAGACTAAGACAGGATCATAGACTGAAACCACTGCAAATATCCTCAAAAGGAGCTTAACAAGTCCAAAGTTTTGGTCAGTCCACTTTCCATAAACATGCATGTATGTAAGTTAATTGGTGAATCAAAATGACCCTTTGTGAATGAATGTGAGTGGGGTTCAGGGATGATCTGTAAGTGACAGTAAATGTAATGTGACCCATAACAGGATAAGCAGTTGAAAATAAATGAAAAACATTTTCCTTGTGTTCTTTTGAATAAACTTCCAGCAGCTCTATATTTAAACACTGTCACATTATTTGTAGATTTAGATTTCACATTATTCAAACCTAATTATTTCTTTGTAAATGGCTGGTGTCAAAAATACTTAAAAACGTGTGCCTGTCCACTGCGTTTCCGGAACATCCATCATCAACCATCATTACATTGACTTCAAATGATAGTTTCTGTCATTCAGTCAATCTTTTCTTCTCGTTCTTCCCTTTTAAATCCAAGTTCACACCCACACACAGACTTTGTTGGCCACCTGACAACAGGCACTCATTCATGCTGCCTCTCGACCCCTGTGACCTCTGACCCTTGTGCCCTAAATACCAAACAAGAACTGAGAGGCTGCTCATGACTCTGCTCAGAGGGGTTCACATATTCACAGACATATTCAAGAATACGCAAGCTATTCAGGCCTATGTACTGTAAATTACTATACTTTATTACTTTAGTATACTGTAGACGGAGTACGCTTTAGCCTGTGTAATATATTTACAATAGGTGATGGGTGACTGGAGCCTATCCCAGCAACTTCGGGCCTTAGGAGCTAGCACTGAGCGTCAACTAAATGAATAAATGTAAATGTAAAAGATGAAGCTTACACTACAGTTGGTGACAAAGAACACATCTTCTGGCTAAAAAGAAAGTCACAACAGTCAAATACAAATAAAAGTAATCATAAATGTAGTACATTAAATAAACACTGATTGCAGATTTTAGGAGTTGTTGTTGTACAGCTCCTACTTTGTGAATTCAAACATTTTATTGGCAGTCTATAATAGATTA
This sequence comes from Perccottus glenii, assembly GCA_024416835.2. Classification (NCBI taxonomy): domain Eukaryota; kingdom Metazoa; phylum Chordata; class Actinopteri; order Gobiiformes; family Odontobutidae; genus Perccottus; species Perccottus glenii. Next base: position 29,562,785 of record CM044556.2, on the reverse strand, counting down.
AACACTAGCAGACCTTGATATTTCTGCCTGGAGTATAGAAAGTTGAGAATAAACTATAAAAATCTTCTTCTACTGTTTATTGCAGCACCGTAGAGATATAATTCCAACATCTCAAGCTGCTAAACACCAAGATTTATTCTTTAATATTTGTTCATGGCAATACAGCTACAGAAATCTGAGTTGTAATGTGAGCCACTGACTTATGTAATGAGCATAAAGACATATTTGAGTAATTGTATTGGCTGGACACTAGAATAATTGAAACAGACCATATCTGTTTATACAAATATTAACAGTTTTTCAAATAGTTTTTCAAAAATTGAATTTAATCTGTGGATTTGGAATATAATCCTTTCTTTACAAACTCACACAGCCATCATTTATCCAAAGAGATAATCTCGGTCATCCTTTTTGGAGCACACTCACATGCACATGGCAGGTGTGGGGTCAGAGGAAGGGTCGGCAGCCTCGGTCCAGCTCCCAAATATAAAGCCTGTTCTATTAGAAGGCCCTGAGGGTCACGGCGGCCTCTCGTATGAACACCACAGAGCTTTTATGTGTGGGGGGAAACATACCTGACACACTGAGCACACATTCATACACAGCCTAACACAGAGTTTACACTGTATGTAAATTTGTACATGTACAATTAAAAGGACAGTAACAAAAGTGGGCTGAGCTACTGGTGGCTCGTGTGGAAGCTATCAGATTAGCTTATAGATTAATGAGGTTGACAAGTTTTCTCTTAACTTCCTTTTATAGATACACAGCAGGATTGGAGCCCCTTCATTTGACCTCCTTAAATACTGCCATACAAGTTTCTAATGTCCAACCAGTAATCAATTCTAAATACTTATACTTTGCGGAAACAGTGAAAAACAAATACAGCACTTCACTGATGCGTACACTCCAGTGGAACAAGGATTGTCCAGGATGTACCCAGGATGTAAGAAAATGTAACAGTGTAGTGTGTAAGTGGTACAAAATAAATGAATTGAACAAATATATATTAGAAACATGGTTCTGATTTCCATACTTCTCAATGGAGCTTTAGAAAACACTGACAAACACTGGCATTAAAGTGTAAAACCCACTGTAGAACTTTTCTGACCTTTAGCATTAGCAAGAAGCAACATTGTGACTAGTCTCTCTACTTAATGCCAAAGTAATAGTCCATTAGGTCACTCCATTTCACTGTCAGTTGTTGGAACTCATTCATGCAGTGTTTGCTTAGCCCAGACCCATCATTCTTATCACGCCACTTGTTTCCTTTCGGCCTGCCCCCAACCCTTCAACCAGAGTCACTCTTTTTTCCTGTTCGTCTTCTTGTGTTTCCCAGCTCGGCCCACTCCCACCGTGTCCTGCCTATCTCTCTGAAGACACCATTCACAGTGGCCTTTCAGTCGGTAACAGAGGAGCCTTCTCCGGCTGAAACATAAGACCGCTGCCGTGACCCCTCGCCATAACCTTTGCACCCTCAGCTATCGGCCTCGACACGTAAAAACACGTATATGTGTGTGTGAGCATTTGTTGAATGTGCAAACTGCAAACTGATCGTCTTTACCTCTGGTGAGTGTGCGGTTGGTCAGCAGCAAGTTTCATGGGTCTTCTTCTACAAGGTTTTTGCTCATATAAAACACAACATTTACAAAATAATAATAATAATAATAAACTTTAATTTATAAAGCACTTCTCAAAGCGCTGTACAAAAAACAAGCAATACAAAAAACAAGCAATACAAAGTTCAAACAATTAAAAGTAACATCAACTATCAAATGCTAATTTAAAAAAATAGGTCTTAAGTCTACCTTTAAAAATGTCATTGCCCTGTGCTTCCCTAAGATCAGGAGGCAGAGAATTCCAAAGGACAGGAGCATAGGAAGAAAAAGCCCTGTCACCCATAGATCGTAGGCGTGTTTGAGGAACAGCCAACAAGTTGGATTGAGATGAACGCAGTCTCCGAGTTGGGGTATAGGGAGTTAACAATTCAGACAGATAATAAGGGGCCAAGCCATGCAACGCTTTATATGTCAGCATCATAATTTCAGCATGTCCACTTTTAAACTACCATACCACCAAGAACATGACACATTTCATCTTATGTTAGAAACCCTTTGGTATTTCATTTCCAACTCAATCTTGTGAAGTCATACTAATCACTTTTCAAGGCACACACACACACATATATATATATATATATATATATATATGTGTGTGTGATCAGCACAGCACACAGTTTTGTACCTGTGTATATATATATATATATATATATATATATATGTGTGTGTGTGTATATATATATATATATGTGTGTGTGTATATATATATATATATATATATATATATATATATATATATATATATATATATATATATATATATATATATGTATATATATATATATATATATATATATATGTATAAATATATATATGTATATATATATATATATATGTATATATATATATATATATATATATATATATATATATATATATGTATGTATATATATATATATATATATATATATATATATATATACACACACACATATATATATATATATATATATATATATATATATATATATATATATATATATATATATATATATATATATATGTATGTATATATATATATATGTGTATGTGTGTATATATATATATATATATATATGAACTTCATTATGAACTTTTATTTTAATAACAATTCATGCCTGTTGGAAAAAAACGTGTATGGAAGTCAATACTTCTTAAAGTGTAATCTAAAAGCTAATTGTGGTCCAGTTGTCAAAAAGACAGAAGTGAACTTTTTAAAATCCAAGCAAAAAAGTAGTCATTGTGAGATTATTGGATATTGGAGAACATCAGCTTGTGACATGTGATAAGTGGGTCTCATTTTCCCGTCTGAAATACCTGGAGCTCTTGGTGCATTGATCCCGCTCAGTATCAGGTGGACAGAACAGACGGGCCTTGAAGGCAACACACACAAACACACAGCATGCGTCTCCAACAATGGCACGTTTGTCCCACAGCTGATCTTTGTATGATAAGAGATAAAAGTATATTAGGCAGTGCACCACAAACACAATCATGTCCCAGATGGTTATCGTATTTACATGATCATTAGTTGTGGATGAGATTCTGTCACGCTCTGTGCGCTGCTGCAGGTGGTTTTCAAGCAGCAAATTACTGTCGGACAGATCGGACCGGCCACAGAGTAGACACAGACTCATGTAAGAGACATATGTAAGAGAAGCATTACACCTTCACCCTAGTGTGTCTCTCAGTCTGTTTAAATGCAAAGCTTAGTTAAACGTAAGCTGTCTAACAGGACTTCTGTATATATATATATATATATATATATATATATATATATATATATATATATATATATATATATATATATATATATATATATATATATATATATATATATATATATATATATATATATATATATATATATATATATATATATATATATTTCTTTGACTACCTCCTCTTGCCATAAATTTGGACAAAATAATGAGTCAACAAAAGTCCACAAAGACATATTCTGTATTCATGGGACCTTTGTATATAACCTCATTATTTAAAAGAGAACAGAAGCTAACTCTAATCCCAACTGTGTACAATAACGTTCCAACTTAGAAGTCTAAGTCCTAATGTGACAACCGCACCTTCTGATGAGCACATGAACACTTAGAAAATCTACAGTATCTTAGGCTCTTTTATAGCATAAGAGACCAAAACAACTGACAAGCAAGTTCAGCCAGATGCAGAGTGACCCAAAATGTGTCTTTGTTGGTCTCTCAACTGCTGCCTTTAGATGTTTTTCTTATTGCTTTCCTGCGTTAGTCTGTGCCACTGTCCAGCTCTGGTCTCAGCTCTCCGCTTTGTCTGACCTTACACTGTAAACCGTACAGATGTTGCAACAGTCCAAGAATGAATTCCATTATGCAGGTGTGTTACTCCAGTTTAGAGATTATTAATTACTGCCCCGTTAATTGGAATAAGCTTGCTTAAACATACAGTTAAAATTAGAGTTGCATCTAATTTCTTTCTGTGTGGAAGTGCTTGGGTTAAGTATAAAATGCAAGTGAGTGCTTCCTTAACTCATTTATTGGTGACAGGATTGCTTTTATTCCTGTTAAAGATGTAGTTTGGACTTAGGTTTAGATGTTTGTTTTGTCCATTAGTCCTGGCAGAGTTCTTGTTTTGTGCTGCTTTAGTTCAATGTGGAATCCTTAGTGTAGTGTCATGTTTAGTCCTAGTTTGTTCTGTTCACCACTATGTGTTACCTTTGGTGTACTCCTTTAATCCTTGCTTGTATTTCTTGTTTAGCTTTGGTTTAGTGTTTAAATAGTCTTGGATTTAAAACAACACACAGCCCCACATCCGCCCCTGTGGCCCCTTCCTGTGTCTTAAAGAAATGAGTGCCACCTGAAGCGGAACCCTGTCCATCAACCACAGCTGAGGCCCCCCAAAGCCCCACAGGTGTCCTTTAACATGTCCAACATGCCCCCTCCCCCCACAGCTCTCCATGTGGTCATTCATCTGGCAGAACAGAAACACACAAGCCTGAGGGCAACTCACACCGCACCAACACATGAATAACAACGCACTGAAGAATCGGCCATTGTAGCCTGTAGCTATGGTCCACAATCTTTCCTGGAAACACGACTGGACCAGTGACAAAGGTAAAAAAAAATCATATTAATACTACACAATCTGAACCTAACTATGAACTACGTTTTAGTCTTACTCATTTGGAGAAAACCCATAAACAGATTGGGGACTTCTCTAGTGTGGGCAATATAGCCTCAAAATGATATTATGACATAAATGATTAGAAAAAAACACTAAACTACTTGCTTCTTTTCCACAATTCCAGCTGGTTGTGGTTTGAAGGTGCACTGCTAAACAAAACAACAAATAGAGAGAAATAGACCAATCACCTAGTTAAGTTAAATTGTGATCAGGATAAAAGAGCTCAAACCCCAAGGGCATTTTATTCATTTGTTATTCAGCCTGCTGAGAGTTGTACACTGGAGCTTTAAGGATATACTAGAGACACAAACATTGCCGGAAAGAGTGGAACAGTTTGACAGAAACAGGCGCTATCTACTGTAAATTAGTGGGTTTTCAATTAACCTCCTGTTTGACATTGTATGTGACTATGCCATCGCTGAATAGTTACAACAAACACTACAAAAGACTTACATCATTTTGTATTTGCCTTTGCAAGTAGCCTTAAGCTTAGAGTTGGACTTGGTTTGTTTAGGTTTTCCTAAACCAATGAGGAATAGATCTAGATTTGGGTTTTTTGAAAATTATATGGTATCCTTGACGACCAGTTAATAAATTAACTAAGACCTTATTAGAATGTACTGTATGATAATGTGATGGAAGATCTTTCATATGCATTTGTTCTATAACACTGCTTCAAAATGAAAAGTCCAGATGTTGTCACATACAACAGAGTTAAATTGGATAGACAGATTGGAAAAGAAAAGACAGACCATCATAATACGCTAGCAGCTTAATCCAGACAGAATATACACGTTTGAGAATAAAGTGCAAAACTGACGCCCAGAAAGACACTCTGGTGTTTGAAGTGGAGTCATGTGACCTGGCAGCAGACTGAGGAATTGAAGCACCGTCCAAACAAACGTCAACACGGCTCACACCCTCAAGGTCGCTGTATGTTGGGAGCACATATATGTGAGAGTCACGGGCCCCAGACTTGGCTCACAAACCTGTTTCTAAACTGTCTATTCTCAGCAACATGGAATAAGTACATGTTCAACTCATTATTTAAAAACACAGTGCATTTATATAGTTTTGGGCCTAAAAAAAAACAGAATGATCCTTTTATGAGCAGGCTTTGTAAGTGGCTGGAACTACGGATCATACTACACAACAAAAAGAACCACAAAAAATTATTGTTCAATGAAAAATATAAAGACCTCCCAAAATGAGTGATATTTTAAAAAGCAGTCCTTTTCATATGCGCAAAATTTTTCACCTTTTTCTTGACTTTCTCTGGAGGGACTGCATAGTATATGAACACATTCCATAAAAAAAGATTACTACTTTTAGAACTCTCCTCACCTACCGCCACATTGTCAAGATGTCAAATTTTATTACCATGTACCACCTGAGTAGTTTACTGCATTTTCACAAGTAAAAGTATGATTGCACTTGCGGGCTTGAGATAATATTAGTCCAGAGGTTTACCAGTTGAGACACAGTACCTGCGGCTTGGCCATTGTAGAGGCAAAGTTATTCAGTACTCACGCCTCTCAGCAGCTAAAGGTTTCTGGATGTGTGTCTCCAACAAACATTTCTAAATATTGTGCACAGATCCATCATTGCTACAGCAAAGCTAACAATATTTCGCATGAAGATCCATAACACAGACAAGTTACACTATACATCTAAATTCAAGGCGGGTAAATACAAACTATTTATCTCCCAACTTTGCAGCACTTTTATATGCTGTCTAAATAGGAAAAGTTACTGATATACCACAAGACAGCACCACCCACTGGCTGGAGGAAGCGCTACAATTTGTCTGCTACAAATTGTTTACCAGAGAGTTTAAAGTCTCTGGTAAACTTGTGTAAAGTTGTTACAAAAATGGCTCCACTTCCCTAAAGACACAAGTCAGCAGGATCTCTGAGAAATTCTCTCTACCCGCTTGATGTTGAGGCAGTTATGTAGCCACTTAGTATCACTTAAAGTCATCGCTCTACAAGTGTCTACATCACTTGGAAAATTACAACTTCCACTGTAAATGTCTGTTAGTCCTCTTTATGTGCTCTCTTCAGTCTCTCCAGTGTCTTTTTACTGCTCACAGAAACAACAGAGCTGCTCTTTGAACACAGCCAACGTTCGCTGGTAAACAGTGGTGTCCCGTTGCAGCAGTTTATTTAGAAGTGTGTTCTAACCCAAACAGGGATTAGGACGAAGCCCGTCACTCCCACTTTTAGACCACTAAGTACTTTCTGCTGCCACCGCTGAAGGCTGCTGATCTGCTGAAGCACACTGACAGCTGTACGAGGTGAACTGAAGACAAGCGTCCTTGAGCTCTGGAAAGGCGCTATATAAATAAAACTTATTATTATTATTATTATTATTAAGACTTCACTCAGGGCTGTTGTTGTTTGAGTGGGCGCTATATATAAGCCAGCCATCAATATTGAGAAATTAGAAATCATCTAGTGGGCCAGAAATAATTGCTTTGTGGGCCTGATCTGGCCCACGGGCCTTGAGTTTGACATGTCTGCTCTAGAGGATGAAAGAGTTTTACTAGACCCATAGTCATTCTACAAAAATCAGTCAAATGCCAGGATTGTTCGTTTATTATTATTAAATTTTAAAGCCACAACCTAAAACCCAGAAAAGACCCTTGAGAAATAATGTGAAGTTTGTATCTACAACAAAAGCACAAAAGCAGCGTGGCGTACTGTATTTGGATGGCAACACAAAGCTACTTTCTCTAACGTTCACAAGAAATCCCCAACTACTTCCAGTCAAATTCAAAACTATTTATCCCTAGAATAAATATCTGAATAATATTAAAACCTTTAACAGCCAGGCAGAGGTATTGTGCAGGCTTAAGACAGATGGATTACACCCACTACAGTCCACTTTTAGGCCTTGTTTTACCAACAAGGTTTAATTTAAAGTGAGATTAGAGATAAAGAGAGTTCACTTGAAAAGAACACTGTGTAACTGTTCAGAATTTGCACTCAGTAAAGGACACAATCTGCAACTGCACTGCTGCAAACAGACAGGACTGTTATTGTGCCAGGAACCATCAGAATGACTGAGGTCATACAGTGGCAAGAAAAAGTATGTGAACCTTTTGGAATTTCATGGTTTTCTGAAAAAATTGTCTTAAAATGTGATCTGATCTTCATCTAAGTCAAGGGTATTGACAAACATAATAGTTACACTATAATAGTAAACAAAGTAAGAAGTAAATAAAATAACTGACTGACTTTCTTCATAAAGTATAATATTGATATTCATCAATATTATACTTAATTTAAAGGTTTGTAATAAGTTTAACTATGATACAAACCATGGTGTAATCAGGCCAGGTGTTGTTTGATAAACCATCTTTTCTCAAACACATTTGTCCCTCACCACATCATCCAAACCTTTACCTATTGTTGAGCTGTCTCTTTCTTTCTCACACACATTTGAAAATCTTCCAAACGCACCTCGGGCAGAGTGTTAGTCTGTATCATAAAGGTTTTAGCCAACTTCCCTGTGAGAGCACCCAAGTTTGAATTTCTTTGTATCAGTGCGATTTGTTCACAGGTGTTTTTGAGCACATAAGAAAACACAGAAATAATGGCCCTGCTCAAACATGTTCAACTGTTACTCACCAACAGCAATATGCTACACAGTACAAACTACATCTGTCAAATAAGTAGTATAGTAATAGTAACTCTCAAGATTTTATATGGCACAATTAAAAACAAATGAATCCTTTAATGTGTGCTCTTTAATGAGTCTGTTTGTTTTGCATCACAGGCTGATAGTTTCTGACGTTAATAAGCCTTAGTGTATCACATAATAATATTCCCATAGCCGTTAAAGATTAGCCAAATCATATTCATAACATTTTTATTTGATGGACGTTACCAATTTGCTCCGAGCGAATCCGGATTTCATAACAAGACACGCCTCTTTCTGTCAAAAGATGGGCAAATATTTCTTCTGAACAAATAGCTTAGCTTAAGCTTTCTGATTTGCACTGCTCTATTCTAACAGATGATAAATACAAGAACAAATAAAATAGATCTTTACCTGAACTGACAGCACAGGTGTCTAAGTTGTATGATGTCATAAGTAATTTTACAGTTATTACAGTTGAAACAGGTTGTATAATGACAGCTGTACACAGTACAAATGACAAATATCAGAGAAGGGTAGTCATGTGACCACTGTGGTGTACACAGGGTTTGGCTTTATAGTATAGTTTATAGTATAGTGCTTTTGCATCTTATATAGATTTGAAAGCTGTTGATTAAACCAAAGAATGTTGTTGGTTAGACATACAGACCATACAGAAAACACAGTACCAACATACGCAGAAAAAAATGAATCAATGAAACATGACATCTCACAAAGACCTCATTTGTTTATACTTTTTTTGCTCAGTTAGCATGTAGCTAATGTATTATGTATTATTATTTGGGGCGCAGTGGCTCATGCGGTAGAGACCCCCTCTCTGTCTGTCCCAGGTGTGAATGGAAGCATGAGGTAAAGTGCTTTAGGTTCCCAAGAAGAAACAGAATAGCTAAGATTAGACCAGAGGCAGCAGTAGGAGTGTTTTCTGTACTTTTTTTTTAATTTAATTTTTTTAAACAAGTAGGATTGATTAAGGTGAAAAGAGTTTGAAAGGGAGGGGTTCCAGTCCTACTTCACTAAGAAAGTAAATGGGTCTGGCTGGACAGACTAGAAACATACTGTAGATTGTATACTTTAATAAATTGTGAGCTTTTTGCATTTTATTGCGTGTTTTTGCTAAACCTGATTTTTTTCGAAAAGAGGACATATTGTTGCCAAATTTCCACAGACAGACATTCTGGGTTTATTTAAAACAAACACAAGTCTAACTCACTTGGTTTGTTTAAGCCACTGAAGTGATAACACACTGACAAAGACGTACTGCTCTAATAAACCCATCAGGTGTGGTGAACAGAAGGACACACAACTCATACAAGACAGGATTTTGGACACAGAAAGTCATACAGGGAGGTTCTGTGGGAAACCAACACATGGCTGTTTTAGGGCATGAACTGAAGGCTCAGTGCCACCTGTAGAGTTGGAACATTCAACTCAAATAAATTTTAGAGCATAAACATGACAGTGAAGGTGGGTCCAAATCATCTGTGAGAAAACACTGGACTCACACTGGCTTCATTTCACACAGCGTTTCTTTTTATGACACCCAATAAACCACTGGAGCCACATGTGTGTATCTGTCTGTATGTGTTCACAAGCAGCATTAGACAAAGAGTTAGATTCATATTAGCTTTGAGAACATCCATAAATCAAAGGCACACACTTGTACAGACCTCGACAGAAAAAGACATGAAAATGATTTTGAATAAAGGCCCCTTTCATTTCCTGATTCAGAAGGTTGTACGAGGTCACTATAATATCTCTTCAGCGCAAACAGTTTGAGGGAAATACCAGCCTCGGGACATAACCCTGCTTTCTGTGAAGAGCTACATCAGTGTGCAAAACCCGGCACTAAACAGGAATGACATTCGGTTGCTGACAGAAGAGTAAGTGGAAAAATAAAAACAGATTAATGCGTTGGTAGGCAGAATAGTGTTATAACTATTAATATTTCACAATCTGAGGATCTGCATGGTGCATTACGTTTGTTGCTTACAAAACCTCCTAACTTCAAAACAATGACTGGGAAGCTTACTGGCACCCCACAATCCACTGCACCCCCCTGGCTTTCATGATTATGTCCAATTTCCATGTGATGAGTTTGAGTGATGTTCCATAAACATCTGCATAAAGTCCAGTTTATAAAAGGCACTGCTCCTGGCTATTTCTCTAAACTATCCTGATTGGGATTTGTCAACCTCAGTTTCAGCTGCTGAGGTTAGTGTAAAAAACTATTTGGTTTGGGAGTGGTATAAAAGAATTATACTACCACCATGGGCATCGGTAAGAATGCAGTAGGAAAAAAACTTAAGATCCGAGGAATCAATTTGACACATTTCCAGCATAATTAGGCAAACAAAAAACACACAAGAAAAAACAGACAAAAGACTAAAAGTGAGTGAGTGCAGGGCTTTTGTAGTGTGGCTGAAAGAAATCAACTTACATTTACATTTAGTCATTTAGGAGACACTTTTATCCATTTACCACTAAGCCACTGCGCCCTACTTAATTACTTAATAACTTAATTAACTGGGGGACCAATCCAAAAGAGGAAAAGGAGCAGGAAATGAGGTGAGTACACAGGAAGTAAGGTAAGTGAATTAACAAAGTAAAAAAGGGTGAAAACTTTAGAACAGTTAGTGCTGTCAGATTGTCAAAATACACCAATGCACTTTTCCAAACTCCCTAAGGAACCTCCAAACATCTTACTGTTGACCTCATGACATTGCACTAGGTTAAGAAACAGTGGTGAGAAAATAAATGCCTACTATCAGACTGAGGCCTTCTTTCTACAGCCTGTAAGCAGCTACGGTAGCCCTGCAAGAACATAATGTTGTCTATAAAATCCAGTAGACTCACTGTATATATATAAGTTTAAAAATATAATCATCCACAAGAAGATAATCTGAATTGTTTTTGTTTTTTTTGTAATTTTTTTTTGTAAAATTAAAGTCTGGCCTACTTACAGTAAATAAAAAGTAACAAAAAACAAAAACCTTCCATAGATCAGTTATTTAGGCAGTGTTAGCAAATCATAGCTTAAAAACAATGCAATATAATAAAGGTAAGTGAGTAAATAAGTGAGAGCTTAATGAATCTCTCTGAATCTGGTAAAGACTGTATGCTACGCTATCTACTTTTTATCTACTTTTTATCTACTTTTGTTTCAGATTACAAAATGATCTAATGTGAAGTTGTGTACACTTAGACACACACAAACACAAAGTGTCATTATTTTTTGCATGTGTGAAACCTAACATTTACTCTTCTCAAATCTGAAGTGTGTTGGAGTCAAAAGCTGCCACTGTGGGCGTCAGTTTACAGCGGGCCTCAGGTATCAAAGCCTAAATCCCTTTCACTACCTTCTCCAGACAGCCGCTTGTTTCCAGAAGGATCAGTGAGCCCTGACAGCTAGAGTGTCTGAGATAAGACACAGCCGCAGGACGTTCAGCCAAAAGTACACACAATCTGTCACCGCAGCAGTCTGCTACTCACAAAATATATGCACTACTGTATATGAAGGGATTTGTCTTTGAAAATGAGTCTCGTTATCACAGCATGCCACTCCAACTGACAAACATGTAGTTACCTTTGACCAGAGGTGGGTGGGGCAGCCTACGTAAAATCCTACTCAAGTAAGAGTTGTGTTACTTCAGAATCATTTTTACTCAAATAGAAGTAAAATAGTAATTGGTGAAAAGACTCAAGTACTGTTGGAGTAACTGTTTGATTGTAATGTCTGATTTATTTTTAAGAAATTCTGTAAATATCAAATTACAAATGGTCCTCGTGTAAGGGCGCCACCATACGGTGATTTTACAGCGAAATACAGCGATATACCTCCGTCCACCAGAGGGCAGGCTCCAAAAGCAGAAATATAAGGAGAAACCCAATGGCGACTTTACAAGAGTAAAACTCATGTTTACAGCCTGGTACAAAAGATGGCTCCGGTCTCTAGAGCTAAGTTTTTACTACATGACAACTCTGGGGGGGGTGAATTTTTGATTAATATGTTTGTTTATGCTATATAAAACTATTGTTTTACTGTTTGATTGTAATGTCTAATATTGGTGAATAGGGGACCAATGGGCGGATATCATCCATATTTATACAATCTATGGTATTTCCAAATAATAATAATAAAAAACAAAAACGAGTAAAAATAAATAAAATCTTAAAATCAATTAAACAAGTAGAGGCACAAAAAACACAAACTTCCAGGTCTCACTTTTTCACAACATAAAGCTTTTGAAAGCAATACCTACAGTAGGCCACGTATGTTTGAACAGTACATTACTTTATACAGCTGTTCCTTTGCTTTGTGTTTGAGCCAAACATGCATGACCATAGCCTCTGATATTTATGTGTTTTTTTCATTCCCTGTCTGCTGTGTGTAATGAGTTTGTGTTTCTTCTTCACAAATCTACTCAAGTAAAAGTAAAAAGTGTGATGCAGTAAAACTACTCTTAGAAGTACTTTTTTGTTCTTTTTTCAAAAAGTACTCAAGCAAATGTGTTACTACCCCCCTCTGCTTTTGACTTTACTTTATCTTTACATAAATAGATGAAGAATACTCATTTTACTTTTACACATTTTACTTTACTCTCCTTCTTCATTTTTGATTATGTATAATCCTTTTACACGTGGCAGAGTGGTTAGCACTCCTGCCTCACACATTACATCCCCAGCTGACTCTAGTCGTTCTGTGAGGAGTCTGTCCTGTTATTGTGTCCTGTCTGGGTACTCCGGTTTCCTCCCACCGTCCAAAGACATGCATGTATAGGTCAACTGGCAAATCTAAAGTGTACCTAGTGAATAAATGTGAGAGTGAATGGTTGTATGTCACTGTTTGTCTCTAATGTCAGCCCTGTGACTAACTGGCATTGTCCAGGGTGTACTCCGCCTCAGGCCCAAAGCTGCTGGGATAGGCTCCAGTCACCTGTGACCCCTAACAGGACTAAGCAGTTGAAAATGAATGAATGAATAATCCTTTTACCTAAAATATATATAAAAACACTTTGTATGAGTTACAATATCAGCCAAAACTGTTTCCAATCCTGCACTTGTAACTTGTTTATATGTTGGTGTGGGCTTGTTCTGCAGGCAGTGTACCACCCACGCTCCACCATCTGCAGTGAACCAGTAAAACAGTTCTAGTCAATCCTCGAAAACCATTAAAAGAAAAACACATGATTAAATTCATGTGAGTCTGTAAATAGCCAAATGTCTGAACAGAAGATTGATTCAGGCTTTTTGGGTAATGTGGCAATCACTCAGCGGTCAGCTCTACCGCACACTCTGTCACACTAACAGTGGAGCTCTGAGGCAGCTGTGTTAGACCTGCTCACACACTCGTACAGGACAGACACACAAAGGCCTCATGATCTGGACAGAGTTTAGTAAGCCCTGAAGTCAAGTAAAAGTATCCGTCTGAGTTTTTGGTTTGTGTAAAGTAAAAGTTTCCACAAGGTGCCTTCTTTATCTTTTCATTTATTTTACTTTACACATAAGAAAAACAGCTCCACAGTGCAGGGGAAGGCACAAAACTCAACTGGCCTAATAAACAATACTATACATACAATCCAGCACAAGATCAATGTGGTTAACTCTTTAACATTATTTTAAAAGACATTACATTAAAAGCCTGGTGGTGACAAATATTATAGAGATGAACCTGAAGTTAATGTTTTAAAGTAAATGCTCAGTTCTTATCTACAATTGTTGTACAAACACAAAAACACTCCACTTTGTCTTTAATGCACTCTTCCAGCAAACAGTGCATCTGACCTGAATTTGCTGAAGGACATCACCCACAATCACATTTGTCGTGACTTTTCAAGCAACGCCGCTGTTGTTTCTAGGCAACAAAGATATTAACATTTAAGGCATTGTGGAAATGCCTCGTCTTTATGCAAGCATCTGGCAACAGTTCAGCAAACATCATCCCTTTAAAATTTGCCACATTTCTTTCCAACACTAAACTTAAATACGTATATATCTTCCTGTGTTCTGGTCATGTGGTTGGTTATCCAATTACAGGTTATCAATTTATCCATTTTAGACAGAGGCTTTTGAAAGTGATATAGTGAAAACAACTTTATTGTACAAGTAAAAGTAAAAGGTGGAGGCTTTTGTTACAGTGTTAGTATAAGTTTGGGGTCACCTTATACAATGACAGTTTTATGTGATCAATAGAAAATTATAATAAAGAAAAACTACATCTTCAGAAATGAAAAAAACAACGTATTATTCACAAACTTACTTGAGTGGATCTTGCCACTTCTGCTCATGAACAAGGCTTGTAAAAGACAAAAAAGGGGCGACATCAGATTAGTGTAAATTAGGACACTTGACAAATTGATCCCACAAGTTGTCTCCCTGTTCTTTGTTCCCTGTTTGTCTCCACACACTCATAGCAGTGTCTCCACAGCCAGGAGCAGCCCTGTAATTATGTTTACAGTGACCTGGCTGGATTCAATTACAATGAAAACTATCCAGCTCATTTACAGGCCTGCTCTCCCCCCAAGAAAGGCATCTGCATCACGCTGCTGCCCTGGAACTTCAGAGCGCACACAAACAAGACATTACACACAGACACAACAGGACAAAATCTGCTGCCCTGGAACTTCAGAGCGCACACAAACAAGACATTACACACAGACACAACAGGACAAAATATATGTTTTTCTTTGGAAATACACACATTATTTTAGATGCTCAAAGTCTGACACTGGAAATATATGTCATTTAGACTTTAACAGGACCCCTTCAATCACAATTTTGTTTCAGTTAAAACTGGATATTTTATTTACAGATTTTAGTTGTTCATTCAGGAAAACGTTTTTTATAGGCATTCAAAGCAGAAAGGCCATCCTTGCACATTGTGTTTCTTTTTGGTTTAGCCTCATTCTTATTCCATGTGCTGATATCTTTGTAATTAAACACATTGATGTCTTATGCATTTAACAAAGACTAATATGAGATTGTATGAGGTTTCCATGCGTGTAGGAAAAGACCTGGGGATAAATTGTGTGTAAGCTAAGCAAGGTACCACAAAACCCTCATTTAAATGACTGTCAGTGTAAGGTCATTACCCCATTTTTATACCAAATAGTGTTGTTCCGTCCACTTCCCGTCTCATCTCAATTCAGAAGTGGACCAAGACCTATGTTTTCAGACAGAACCGATTATGTGTTCAGACCTCTTCAGATGAGTCAGACCTGGCTTGTGCGAATGCAGCGGAAGAACCAGGGATTGTGGCATTATTTTCAAAGGGTAATGTAAAATAGAGTGCTAAACATAATTGTACAGTTTTCCATGAAAAATATTCCTGGGCATGTTAAGGAGACAATGGCAGCTTCACAACATCAGCATGCTTCAGCCAACTCTAATAAAACTCTGAACTCCGATGAACTCTACCTCTTTGATGTCACAGACACCAGAAAACAGATGCAAGATCTCATCCTGTCAGTTTTAAAAGTCATTATTAAAGTTTAGATTCAGCTTGTTATAATTGGATGGGGTCTCTACACTGCCCGGTATTTAAAAAGACTGACATAAGCTTAAAGAAAGATCAGAGATGGCATAAAACTCCTAAATAGCCTCTTCCACAAACAAGATACACACCCCTCCAAAAAAAAGCAGCAGTATTTCCTATTTGTTTCTATGAGTGCACAGTTACTAGACTTAGACTCTTTAGAGGCAGCAAAAAGTCGATATTCTACTCATGGACCCCTCGGTTCTACTCAAACATGTTGGCTAACAGTATTTGATAAAGAAACAGAGGTCCTAAAACCATCCATGTATAACTCCGACACCTCCATGTGGTGTTATAAGTCCAGTATAAATTAGTTCTAGCTTCCACTGGCTTGTTGCTTGTAGCCTTTAGCTGCTGTAGTTTCTATAAACAAAGCAGGTTAACATTGTGCTCTTCGCTAATGTTCTCTACCCACTCAGTGACAGTATACAGCAAAACTTTTGTTTATGCAGAATGTGTGATTTTAGTGAAGATGTACTGTGGCCTGGTTAAGATCATGTTATTTATCAAACTCTGGTAACTCCAACTAAGTCTTTGAGAAGTCTATTTATCTAATATTAATAGACATATGCAAGTCCACTACTGTCAACGCAAGTGTCTATGAATAATATCCAGTCTATGTGCTGGTGCCTTGTATGAGTGGACTCCTGTACAGAGACCGACCACCCCTGTCGGCTACACCTGCCACAAGCCGGGCCAGTGTGTTTGTGCGTGTCTTTGCCCGGTCTGACGTCGGCGGGTGATGTGATGAGTTTCCTGTACAGAACAGAGACTCGAGGTGTGAAGACCATTACGGAGTCATGAACAGGTTAGAGCCAGGCTGTGTGAGCGTCTGACGGAGGGCAGTCTGTATGTTTATGTACATGTGTGTGATGGTCAGTGCAGTGTGAATTTTAGGAGGTGTTTGAGACAGGAGGCAGCGCTCACAAGGATGTGACTCATTACTGGCTGTACCTGCTCTACACGGAGACGCCAAACAAGTCAAAGACCTATGTACACTTCTTCCATGTTACAGTATGTTTAAAGCTGCTCACCTTGGAAACATTGCACTGGTGAGATGTGAAGTAAATCAGCCTACACTTACCTAAAATGGATTACATGTTGGGTTTTCCTAAATGTTAAATGGCTGGTAAAAATGTCATATAATTTAAAGGTAAGGTAAGTGATACATTTTTGATGGAAAAAACAGTGTAGTGTGTTGGAACTATAATAATAATGTCCTGTCTATAAAAATATAGACAACTAAAAACGTAGGCATGTCAACCATTTTGGCTTTGGTGTAATTAAGCCCAAGTAACGTTCTCGCTGACCTACTCAATTTCAATGAGAGCACAACAGTAGAAACTGTGGAAATGTACTTTGTGTTCCTTGTTACTGGTGCAGCGGGTTTATGTTGGTCGGGGGTTATTTTATTTATTTACAAAACACAGACTTGGCGTTGAGCTGATGTGTTGCAGCCCGGTCTGCGTCACTCAGCTGAACACCAACAGAGTAAAACTGTTTAAAGCCGTTAATACTTTTGACCACCCAGTGTCCCCCCGCGACTGGACCGTTGTGCTGTTGGGGGGAGGTATGTCATTTGGACCGGGAAAAATACTGCACATATTGGTCTGAGTTATTGACTTTACAAGTAATGACGTTAATACCTGGAAATGCTCAGGAGGTAGAGCGGGTCGCCCAATAACCAGAAGGTTGGCGGTTCAATCCCCACTCCCTCCAGTTCATACTGTCCTTGTGTCCTTGGGCTAGACCAGGGGTGTCCAAACTTCTTGAAAAGCGGGCCGCATCTGATGAAAGAAAAATTTCCAAGGGCTGACTTTTGATTCTTTTTTCACAAGTGCAGGTTTTAGTTGGATTTGAACGGGTTTTAGTTGGATTTGAACAGGTTTTAGATAAATTTGAACAGGTTTTAGTTGTATTTGAATGGGTTTTAGTTGGATTTGAACAGGTTTTTGTTGGATTTGAATGGGTTTTGTATAAAGCTACTGCTGTTGGGGCCATAAACAGTACATTTTATCTCTGAAGCTGAGGGCCACATGAAATCTCACCTAGTCCTCAGGCCGGACTTTGGGCATGTCTGGGCTAGACACTTAACTCCAGTGTGCGTGATTGTGGTCTGTTTGGTGGCGGTCAGAGAGGCTGTTGGCGCTGTCTGTTTCCAGTGTGAATGTGTGTAAATGCGGTGAATGGAAGCATCATGTAAAGTGCTTTGGGTGCTCAAGAGGGCACAAAAAAGCGCTATATGCCAAATACCATTTACCATTTGACCTTATCTTGCATGCACATTTAATTTTATGTATGACTAGAATAAAGGAAAACATGTGATGTGCAATAACTATGTTAAAAATTACACCAACAATATGGCCTACATATGTTTGAATGGCATAGTGTAAGTGTAAGTTGGATTAAATTCAAACATATATAAGCTACACCCAGCTACAAACCAATCATAGCAAACCCTGAACTCTGCTGCTGCTTGGTGGAAACAAGGTAATTTTCCAAAGTGACATTGCTATAGTTACTTATTCTTGAACCTAAAAGTAAAGTTCAATATAATGTCTGCTTTTTCAAATTGGGGCTGCGCTGACAATTATCTACATGAACAAAACAAAAAATAAATACAGGACTGTCCCTTTAAATGTTCAATCCAGAATGTATCTGTAAAAGTTAGTTATAAACAGTTATTTGCTTTAAAAAACATTTAAGTGGTAATATGTTGTAAATCTACGGGAGATGCCGAGAGTAAAATCAGGTTGCTTTTCCTCATTCTTGAAAAGCCTTGCAGTGCTGTTTGTGTTTTATGAGAACTCCAGGAGACTCCAGACGCACAAAAACAACCCAAACGAGAGTAATAGAAGAAGAGTAATAAGAGAGGAAAACTAGGGACAGTGGCATGCAAAACTAATTCCTCGAGGATAAAACAGACCTTAAAGGGGGCAGTTCACATGAGAGTGCCTTGTGGCCACAAAGAGGCTCCTCAACCTCTGGATTATCCTCAATTTCCTGCAGTAGAAATCAACTCTGCGACTGACCAATGACATGTGGGTTAGAAGGACGTTTTTTTTCGTATCAAACTTTCGTATCATCTTTGCATCTTTTTGAAATCTTAGATTATCGTGTATTTATTTTTTTCTCCAATGCTAAAAGTGTCCTGGCAGCTAAACAACATCAAAAACTACAAATCAAACTACTACTACAAAGCTATTTAAAACTAAATACTGAATCCATGGCATTATTCTACATCCTCACACCTTAACCCTAATTACATACCTGATGTGTCTGACGTCTTTGTTCGTTAATAAAATAAGGATAATACAGTTTTTTGCAAATAGTAATTCAAGATGCTTTTCGGAAATTCAGAATTTGTGGGAATCCTGTACTATATAATTGCTTTAACACTGAGGGTCCCATAGTTTTACCAGCTGCATGTTAAATATCCCATTTACATTTTATTTGACATTGCGCCGTAACTAACTCAGTCTCAGCTCATGACTGTTTAAACAGGGATAATGAACTTGTGTTGGTTCATGAGCTTGATTTCTCAGCAGTTTGGGAAATGACAAGATGTCAAACAACATGTTTAACTGGGTCACATTCCTGGGCACCACAATATTTAGCCAATCACTTACAGTAAAATGTGAAGAGTGTAAAAGGAGTCGTTGTGACCAGCACTGGCACTGTAATGTACAACATATATGGAGCTAATAGTCCACTTTTATCTGTATAAATGATTATAGTAGAAATAAGTCGACATTATAAATAGCCAGTCTGCAAATGGTAAACTGAATAGTTTTTTATGAAAACACCTGAGCTACAGTTTTTTTGGTTACAGGTCAAAAGTTGGTTCATGAGGTCAACACAACCTCGTTTCCACTGGAGTGGTATGGTACAAGTCTGGTCAGTACAGGTAAGTCTCCATTAACAATAGAGGGTCTGAAGCTTCCCCAAAAAGTGTATTGAGTATTAAGTAGTAGCTTATGTAACACCAGAGAAGACTCTTTCAGGGTACATAGCTAAACCTGGAAGGTGGTTTTGGTTTGTTGTAGGTTTTCTCTTTTGAAACAAACCCACTCAATATTTGAAAGGAACTAGAAGAACAACACCACACTGGTTAGTGAGAAAGTGCACTGGCTGACCACTAATGCTCCATCATTTGCCTTGTATTTTCCGTCTCACACGTTCTCAGACAACAAAGCACAGCCTAGTTAGGTGGATTTTCCCCCACGCTCCCTCCAGGCGGCCACAGGCCTCGTAAATGGCTCCAGACGCGAGGACTCTGGCCACCATCTGACAATGATTAGAACGTGGCCTCACCGAACACAAGCGGAGCTGCATACTCAATTGCAGCAGCACACCTTTATATGCGGCTAAGCTAAACATGCCACCCACACGTTTGGAGATACAGGCCTGGAGATGCCAATCAGACGTTAGCAATGGTACTCTACTGTACAAGCTCCACTCAAATCAACAGACAGAGCTCATTTCCTCATGTGGGTCCACAGCAGGAAACATGCACCTCAGACAAAAAACTTAAATAACAACTGGTCTCAGAAGAGTGGCTGAGAAAAACCAAAAGATCCTTGTGTGTGTGCAGAACTGGAATAGTCTCAATCAAAAAGAGACTAAACCAATGGCACTTTCTGATAAAATACATGGAATTATATAGAGCTTACACATCTTAAGCATGATTTCCAAGCTTTTATCAATCCTTTCAGTCCTTGGACTATATTGCATATTTATAATTTTTTATAGATATTTTACAAAGTTTGTTACTCGACTGCTCATTAAAGGGCACAGCGCTGTCACTTAACAACTTCAACAGCAAATATGCAAATTTGAGAAGAGATTTATTGTGACAATTACTGTATATACCCTCTCTTAATACAATACAACAACAGAGGCACCAGTCAGAGAAACGTAGCATTGCATAAAGCCTGCAACATTTTACATAAACGTTACGATTGGTCAGGTAGGGTTTATTCTGGTGGAAGTTGTGTTTAATGTGTGCCCCATGCCACATTTGTAGTCTTTTTTTTATTCTAATAAGCAAAAAACATAATAAGTCACACTCTTTTATAGTTCACAGAAATCAATCACTTTTTAGACCTGTTTAAAAACAAGGACCTCATGAACTTACTGCACTTTTGATGCAGCAACAGACTAAAAACAATGTCATTAAAGTGCTCATATTGGTTTACGTCTTCTGGGAACCCTAAAATCAGAAGAACCGTTTTCTCTCTGGCCATTTGTTCTTTACAACGTAAAAATTACTATTTAATGAGAAGTTAACCATTTTAAAATACTATTATTATTAATTCAATCATTTCCATGACTTTCCTCTAAATGTGCACCTGGTCCACAATATTCGGACATATTTTCTTCTTTTCCTTTATCCCAGTTCCATCATTCGTGGACCATAAGAGCTGTGTTTTGACCATGTCTCGCTGCTCCACCCAGACATCTGATAGTGATTAGAGCTCGGCCTCAGAGCACCACTCACTTAACTCTGCGGCACTATTAACTCCACTGGTACCACTGACATAATAAGTTCATCCAGCCTCCATGTTTGATTCACAACTCTCTCTCTGACAGCTCTCCCGAGAATACACTCAGAAACAGTGTCACCATTCTTTCCTCTGCATCATTTTACAGGACTTTCCAGGACATTATCAGCAATTACTTTTTTTACAATGTATCATAAAAAACGAACAAAATTAAATCTAAAATAAGGTTTAGCAAACAAGACACAAACTACACTAAAAAGGTTTGTCTTCAAGACTTTTAGTTTGAATCTGAAGACAAAGGGATCTATTTAATTAGTCAAAACAACAGTAGGACACACAACATAGTTGCTGCTAAAACTGCTGATAAAAAAGTACACTTCTCTGATGCATTTCAGCCGTACATTTAACTAGGGCCCTGCCATATCATGTGACACAATAATATTGGCCACAAAGATCTGTGTTCCACATCTTGTTCTCTCATTGCACCGAGACACAAACAGCATTTGCTTCATTGGGTTCCAAAAGAAACACCTGTTCCCTCAGAACTAAGGTCTCAGAATGAGTACTGTAATACTCAATGTCTGTAAAGGTTCTCAGTCATCCAGGTCATCTTGAAAAAAAGGTTCAAGCAAAGGCATCTGGACTCAGTTTTCAAGGTGAAGACGTTTCATCTCTAATTCTGATTTTATCAATTCTGAGATCAACTGGTGAGAGAGCTGAGCCTTATCTTTAGAGGGAGGGGTTTGACCTGAAACTAACTCTGATTGGACCAGGCTGTCCAGGTCTCATAGTCGTTTCCTTGAAAGGGCAGTGTGGCTCCTGATGTGATGAAGTTTATGACATCTTTAACTGGAAACACATTAGAAAAAAACACCGGAGATTTTTTGTCCTTTCACAGATATGAAAATATGCAATAAGAAACGCAATATCCAACCAATTTAGAAGTTTTAGGTGCTATCCGTACTCAAGGCATCTTATACATTGTGCTCTATAGAAGACTATTTTTGGGATGAGAGTGTTAATTGCAAAACTGCCAAAAAAGTGACAATTGGTGGAATTGGCCGTCCCTCATCGAGTTCTTACAAAACATTCCCAGTCACATTGTTGGGTGAGCACTACTGTTTGCACGACCAAATTTGTGACTGTTTAAGTGAACCTCACTAACAGCAGCATTTCTCTAGAAGAACGGATGATCTCTTATATTCCAAGGCACTTGAAAACCCAAACGTACACATAAACACATTCGATCACAATATTGCATGTACTCCTTCACTCCAGTTTTAACGGGCCCTTTGTCCTGCCCCCACCCCCTCCCTGCGGGGCCCCCAGCTGCAGTCCCCTGGAACAGAACAGTCACGGCTGTGTGCACCGCTGATTAGCTAGAACCTGAAGCCAGGGGCGACTCTGGAAAAGCAGGGTGCTCCGTCTTGTGTTTCCTGTTGCGGCGAAAGAAAGTATGATGACTTTCTTCTTCCTTTTTCTTATCTCCTGCTAATGAAATGCAAGTTTCAGAGGACAACACAGCAAGAGGGAACTACAGGTTACATCCACAATAACATATTTTAATAAAAAAAAACATTCAAGATTTTGACTCCCTACTAAATGCCCTCCTGTTCTGAAAAATAGTGCAAAATTTTCCTCCTTACGACAGAAAACATCCTGGACAATGTCTTCTTCAGGATGGAAAAGATACAAAGGAACATTGGAGAACAAGGCTTACGTTATAACGGCACACAATTACTGTAGTGTTTATTGCTTTTCCAAATTGAGCTTTAGTAATTTACAGACCTCACTAGTTCAGAGCAAATTCCTAGTGTGAAACACATTTACACACTTAAGTTGGTATTTATTCACGTGTCATTAATGTAATATACTTTAGCTGTCCAAATTTTGCAAATTGTCTACACATAAATCATTACAGAAGACATCTTAGGACAAGACTGAAACCTGCTGTGTGTCCTTGTAAAGGTCAGACTCAGGTGCAGACACATGCAGAGCCATGACAAGGACATATCATTTATTTCATAAAGCTGAAAACTGCTTGGTTGGCTAATTTGCTGTGTATAATGCTCAAATGGAAAACTCTGGGGAACCATGGAAGTTGTTTTGTGTTATGATGGGAGTACAAGTCTGTCTTTTTAGTCAAACTTTCACTGTTTTTTTGCCATTTACAAACTATTTGTTGACACATAATATACTGAATATGAGGCAATACTAGAAATAAAACCCAAACAGCACATGACTATTAGCCTAAATCAACAATACTTTGGCCATAGAAAACACATATTCATGTTCCTATCCTTACTCTGCCATAATCACACCTAATACATCATGGCTTTCCCATTTACTGTAGCTTTCCCTTTAACAGGTGTGTGTTGTGTTGCAGTCTATTACATTTGTTAACACTTCCTTTTGGAGAAAAACAGATGGAATGACTCCACTCCCATGTTTTATTTTAAACAAACAGTGATTAACTAACCAAATTCTAAACCCAAACACAGTCTTTAACTAAAACCCAATTCTAAGGAAGCGTTTACAATAAAGGTAAATGTGGTAAGGTAAGTGTGATATTTGCCAGGACATTTTTAGTGGATTCCTTATACTCCAATACTTAAAGGATCAAGCTCAGAAAAAGTGTGATGATTGTTGTATTTGGTTAAATGCTTGACTTTCAATGATTCTAGATAAATGGGTAGTGAAATATGACAATGAGAACAATCAATAGTGGATAAAGTTTTATATGCATTGATCTAGAGCTGGGCTGATATATCAAATGAATTCAGTTAATTTGAGTTTCCTAATTTGGACGTCAAAAATGTTAGATGTTTATGTCGTCTGATTGTTGTAACGCTGTGCTGCTGCCTCTTGGCCAAGTCTTTCTTGAAAATGAGAGCTGCGATCTCAATGGGATTATCTGCTTATATATATATATATATATATATATATATATATATAATCTGCTTATATATATATATATATATATATATATATACTGTATAAGCCAAAAAGCTACAAGTATATCCATGTCTATGTCTATCCAATTTGACCTGAAAACCTATGTCTTTAAGAAAAGCCGTGAACCAGCACATGTTGGCAGCAGTGGGATACTTTTTTTTTTTTGACAGGAAGCAGAATGAACATAGCTCAGAGGTTGGGGCTTGTAAAAACACTGCTCCCAGCGTATCACATTGAATATAAAAATGGTTTGCATGTGGTGCACATTTGTGTCATATACTGTATGTGCACAGGAACACCTTATGTACACAACCCCACAGAGACATAGATACGTGTAGAGCATATACTACAGAGAGGTGCATTATAATCAGTGCCTAATTGGTGGGGAACAAAGGGGAATATATCCCCCCCTCCTAAATCAGGACCAGGACCTGTTTGGAAGGATCCAGCACCTCTTTCTTTCAGGAGAAGTTTCTTTAAATAAAAGTTGATTTGGATTGTTTTTAACATTTTTAATTCTGATTTATAAGTCAGTTTGTAGAAATTGTTCATTAGTTTATTAAAATGGCATCATTTAGAAACAAAAAGCTATAATGTTGTCTTCACAACAACATAAGTTTCCTTACCTTTTTTTCCTTCTTGATGCTGAGGGAATAAGTCCCCTAAATATTCTCTCTGTGTTCCCCCACCTCCAGCTTTACACATTAACCACTGATTATAAAGACTTAATACAAAAATAGAGGAAGTGATGACTTTATAAAGTATAAGTGACTATATGGAGTTTGTTTGAGAAGTAGTGGTGAGGAAAAAGTCAGAACCCAATGAAGTATTTTACCACAAAAAGTGAGGTTACTCTTCAAAGTTGGGACATTTGCCTGGTCCTCACTTTTCTTCAACCTAAGCAGGTTTTGTGGAATCAAGCTGCGTTTAGGGATTGAATGTAGAAATCTGGTAACCTGGCTCTGCCAGATAGAACTGTTCTCAGAACAGTTTGTTTCACAGAACCATCTGGGAAGGGTCCCGTTGAAAGCGTTTGCAAAAAGGAGGCGCCTTCTGTCGGAAACCTGTGGAGAGTGGATGAAGCACCGACTAGTATCTGCCTACCACAAGATTTCTTTTAGCCAATCATCGCAACGATTCATATCTAACCTTGATGTGTTGATAACAAAAAGGAGAAGAGAACACTTGTTGCATTTGTCAAATTTAAAACCCGCCTCTTCCTGTTCGATCTGCCACATCATTGGTCACAAGAGGCCGGTGAGCCCATGGTTCGAATGGATTTACCCAAGTTTGGAAACTCCCAAATCTCGCGAGAATCCAGCTGCAGCACAAGGTTAGAAATCTGGTGCTGGTTGCATTTCCACACCTAAACTCTTTACGGTTATTGTAGTCTTGCAGGAACATGTTATTGTCTATGAAAAACTTGCAGAAATATGTACTGTACTGTCTGAGGATGATTTCACTTTTGTTTTGTTTTTTAAAGAAAAAATCCTCAAAGTTTTATAAGATTGAACCTGCATTACCCAAAGAATTCTTGCTGTATTTAACCCATCCACCGGAGCAGTGAGTGTCCGGGGACCCTCGACAGGCTACAGTGCCACTTTGACACAAGGATGTCTTAAGGTCTTGTTTTTTTGTTTTTCACAGAAGACTTCTAGTACAATAGGCTGTATTTGTTTCTTTCTAATACACAAAATACGTTTTAAGTCTGTTTCTGTTTCAGGGAATGCAGTATGTCCACAAATGTCTTTACAAAGATATAAGTCTGTGCATGTGTGTATCAGTGTGACCTAATGCGTCGTCATGTGTTTGATGGTGTTTGTCTGGAAACCTACAGGGGCCTGTTCGGGACATCTGGTCTCTCTCTGACTCTTGTTGATTTCATTTTTCTCTGGTTGGGATCCGCCAGGCCTGACTCAGTGTTGGGCATCTGGTGAGTGCTTGAAATCACATAATTCAATCTGCAAACAGCCCTGCTGCTATCAGCCTTGACCATCGACGGATTTTATCAAGCTCAGTGTCAGGACTTCCTGTGACGGACAGACCACTTTAATGCTTTATCTCCGACAAACTAAGGGCCCTTTGCACAGCCGGTATGAGGGGGGGTTCTTTGGGGAAACCTTTGGGTAAAATTTTAGTTAAACTGGAGTAAAACTGTAACTGATGTTGAAATCTCTTTGTATTGTTGGAGGAGTGATACATTCTGACATCTTAAAGACTGAGTTCAAGTAGATCCATGTCACAAAAACTGTTGCTGTAAATCTGAATAATTTTGTGGGTGCAAACCTCACATGTACATTTGGTATAGTCCTTATTAATTTAATTTCAAACTATTATAGATAGATAGCTGATAACTATATCATAAGAGAGCATTTGTTTTTGCTCACATTTACACAAAATAGTGATAATGCTGTTAATGTTGAAAGCTATAAAATATCAGTGCTATCTATCCACTCTGTTAATACTCCTAGAATCCTTTTGTTTTTGCTTTTGTTGATTGGGTTGTGTGCCTCTACATAAAAAACAGAGCCAAGTCTTCAGTTCACAAGTTGAAAAAGCCCTAAGGCTAACTTAAAAGTAAGTCCACCATTTTTTAAAGCTAAATACTTCCACAGATGGGGTTTGTGTCAGAAATATCTGTCATTGTTTGTCATTTAATGCTGACTCCACTGCTTCTATAAAAATCATGACTGAAAGATTTGGTAACCAGCTTTGTGATCAACTGTGTCGCCTCAAACGGTTCAAGTTCATGTCTACATTAGAAGGACTGGCAGACTATCAATACGGCTTAATAAATGCCACACTGTTTGATAACAGGCACAAAGAGTCCCACAGGCCAGCTTCTCATCATCTCTAACAAACCCGTCGAATGTCTGCGTATAAATCCAGCGGACATGTAAGTGAAGAAACAGACCCCGGTGTGATTAGATTTCACATGCATCAGACGCAGAATCCCAGGGACTGAATTCAATTTGGTATCGATCAGATTTAGTTAGTGTGGAATAATGACTTTGGAAAACACATTGACGAGGCCGTGATGAATTTACGTCTGATGGAAGGGTGCGGTCGGCTGGCGACAATTGAATCTCGGGGTTTCAACAGGATGACACAAGACTCGGGAGACTCATGCAACTGTCCACTGTGGCCGAGGTAATAGAGAACAAAGGAACTTCGTCATTTTATAGCAGTTTCATACATTACACCAGTATTGAGGGCTGCACAAATTTGTTGTTGCGGTATTATCAATCACAATATTAATATATGCAAAGAATGACTGGTATCGCAATAATGCTATACTAATCTAATCTAATCTTTAATATTGATGTAGCTTCTGCTTTGATGAGTGGAAATTAGTCCAGAGCGTTATATTTCTTGGTACAGGAGCATTTGGATATTGCAGTAAATATAATTATCACAATATTTAAATTAGTTATTGTATATAGCACATTTTCCTTGTTCTAATGTAATTACCAGTGTTACAGCCACTGGAGGCAAGGTGGGTTAAGTGTCTTGCCCAAGGACACAATGACAGTACGAGCACTCTACCCACTGAGCTACTGCCGCCCCAATATAATATAAAACAATAAAACGTTAGCTAATGTTCTCTACCCTCTCACTCACAGCACACACACACACACTGTACGGTATGTACACATTTTGTCCATGCAGAATTTGTAATTTTTGGTGACTTATGCCTCTTCATCTCTTTGATAGTTTTCTGTGGTTTGCCTAAATGTGCAGGCAGCTCATAATGTTTACAAGCACTAAAATGACTAAAAAACAGTAATAGCAATAAGAAATTAAATAGCACTAGACAAGAAGAAAACCTAGCTAAAAATGACCAGAATACTAAAAAAGACCAAACCATTGTGAAAAGAATTATTCTAAAACAGATTTTTCCTCCTACATAACACACTCATTTAATCTAACACCTTCTCTTTTCTAAAACATTTTCAAATGAGATGCTCAATGATTTCATGCATAAACCTTAAAAAAGACTCTCCATCCAGTTTATGACCTTTCACCCCTATAAGACAAAGTACAGCCAAAACATAATGTCATTTGTCTTTGTCTCTTAGTGTAGGATAAAAAGCACCATTAATCATGTCTGACTCACACTGTTGTCTGTCCCAGGGTTTTTTCAAAGCTCGGAGCAGTCTAGACCGAGAGCTGAAGCCACTTCCTGAACTTCACCATGACACTTGCTCTCAGGCAAATCCCTCTCTGTCACCGAAGGAATGGCACCTCAAAAGGAGGCACCGTGGAAATTGGGGGTCTCAGGTTCGGAGGGCAGGACGGATGAAATTGTCTCAAAGTGTTTCCAGATGGTTATCTTCCCCTCAGCACGGTTTGAGCCCCCGCCACTCATCACTCCATCATCTGTGGATTTTCTCTTTGAGTTAACCAAGGCGGCTGTGATGACGGTGCTTTGGAATTTGACAAATCAACACAATGAGACACAGTTAAAAATAAAGCGTCTAAATACGTCATTCTCAACAGTCAGGGCCCAAACGTAGGTAGGGCAGGCTTTTATTAGGTTTGATACTATGTGGCAAAAACATCACATTCACATATACTTTAAATGTTTAATTGGGATTTACTTACATACAAAAGCATTTATATCTATAAAAAGTTCCTCTCAAAAACAAACACAGACAATCTGTAGCAGGATCTGTGTTATCTGTTGGTTAAGTAAGTTGAATATTATGGAAAAAATATATCCTGTGATATTTCATTGGCCTTTGACAAAGTAAAAAATTAACCCAGTTTGATTCAAGACATTTTTTGGGACAATGATAAAATAAATGTCACATGAAAACTTCGAAAGCAGTTATTTCAGATATTATTGATAATATTGGCTATTACTCATCCATGTCATGTCTGCGAATTATCTAATTGTCACAGATGAAATATTACTCCATTAGTGTAAAATGTCTATAATAAACACATGGTAAAATGTGAAGCATGCATAGACCATTTTTAGGGATTAATTAATGGGGTAATATCTTACAAGCTAGTGCTCTGAAGGCAAGAAAAGCCAGAGAAATTCATCTTTGAGGACTAAAGAAATGGTCAGGCTGTGACCTACAGAGAAGACAAGATCTAACCTCTGACCTGACAGATACAGGCCTAAACTGATTTTAAACATTAGTAGGCGTGCTTATAAATCACAATTTAAACTTGACTCAAAACCCATGAATCTCTGCCTCGTCATTTGCTGATTACTATGATCTCCCCTCACGTCCTGCTGGAACATTCGGAGTATTGTTCCTCAAAGTGCTGATGCCAACTCTTTGTGTCATTGTTCAAAGGAAGAGTAGAAGGGGAAAGACCGGAAGAGGAGTGGCTGAACTGTGCGTCCGTGCTGAATTATAGAGCAGCGACGGGACAGGAGAACTCAATCATGACTCTGACGTGACATCGGGAGATCACTGTGTTTGAACGGCCTCAGGGAAAAGCAGAGGTGAAGCATCAAGATACATCTGATTTAATAAACAATGACCAATTTCTATAGCCCTGGAAATAGTTCACGCTTGAATTAACATTATTTAATCAGTTTGACACCATTGCTTCACAAGAATACATTTATGTCAGCTATCTGGCTCAAAGTGTAATATTGGAACAAAACGCATCAACTGTCAACTGCCTTCATGAGCATTATGAGTGTCTTCCTCTTCACTGAACAACAGCTGCATTCAGCCAATGAAAAAATGAGCTGTCAGATCAGATCATTTCTGCATTTATGGCCTTACAGTAATATGCTATTTATGTACTCACAATAATGAAGTAAACTATACATTGAGATCTTTCACTTTGACATGCACCAATTAAACACTATCAGATTGTATTATTACCATCTAGATAAAATTTTCAAGGGCTATCTTCCATGCAGTTGTGGAGCAGCATTATGCGTGTGTGTGGCGGGTGTGCGCATGTGTCAGTGCATTCTTGTTTGACTATATCAAAGATGCAGAGGCAATAGATCACAAATCACTTCAAAAAAGTTGAAAAGATATTTTTAAGTGGTGCCAGCGTCAGAAGACAACAAAGAAGAATCCAATGAAATCCATGTGTGAAGAGCAGAGTTCATATGCACAGTCATGTCCTATTCAGATCGCACTGCTGAATGGAACTGCTTCAATTAGAAATGCAGGGCTTTACGGGAAACCGGGCTTGTTTTTGTAACAGCACACAGCTAAGTGGGTCTTGAGTCAAGTGCATGAGAGTTGTGCATATGACAGTCAAGGCTAGGAATAACACACATTGATCAAAGATTTTTAAACAATAATTAAAACCTGACATCATTCAATTGTTTAGCTTCCTACCAGTAAGAGTGATTCTAAAACCTGCATTTGAGCTACATTTGACAGTTCCCCGACTTTGCTCTACCTTCTTTCAAATAATCCAAAAATATGTGTCATTTTGTGATTATAAATTCTCTATACGTATATGTAACAGTCTGTTGCATTGACCTTGGCCTGTGTCTGTTAACTAGAATAGTTCAGACTTAGCAGCTGCTGCTGAGTGAGTGCTGCAGCATGACCTACTTATTTTAACACCAATTGAGGAATACTTTAGCATCTATTTGACAGAGAAGGAGTAGATAGGTTTGCATAATTTGTAATAAATTTAACAATTCTTTTAGCAACTAGTGATAAACACAAACAAAAAAATAGGGAAGTGACGCTAAAGATTATGTAAAACATAACCAAAGTTACTTCCTCCGCAACAACTCACTTGAAGCTGAAGCAGCTAACAATTAATGAGTCTTTTTTATAATAGACAGTAGCTGTTCTTAAAGTTACTTTGGTCATAAGTTTGAAACATTACTAGCTAATAGACTGTTACTAATAGACATAACGGTAGAGGATGACCATATATTTACACCTCTAAACTGGGACACTACATAAAGAAAATGTAGTCACAAAACATACCTTAAAACAAAAAAAGTTCCAATGACCTTAATAGATGCACACATTCACAAGAAAGCTACAATATCAGGTTAAATGTAACTGTAACATGTGAAACAAGTCTGTGGAAATGACTAAAAGTTTGATTCTGTGCTTGTTTGTTGGTTAAATGGGGACACAAAGCCAGGACATTTACAGATATGAGAGTGTTGGGACATGGGACAGAAGTGACTGGGACTGTCCACATTAAATAGGGACACATGGTCAACCAACGTAAAGGTCAAAGTTGATTAAGGTAAACAATGTCCTACATTTGCAAAAAGTTAGCTGTTTGGCTTTTGCTTTAATATATCAACATGCAACTTAAAGGATAGGTACAATACTATCAAAATAACCCCATATATAGAACAATCTAAATCCAAAATATAATGACGGCTAAAACAGAAATGCTGACTGGTATCTACACTTTTCAATATGTTGTTCCACAAAAAGAGCCTATGTGTTTCTCTCTGCATTAATGTGGGGCACTCTCTGTTTTTGCTCCAGGACCTCTGCAACCCCTCCACAGTGTGATCAGATGCAGAAGGAGATTGGTTTAAAGGGGTTGTGGAATGTCTATATAAATCACATTGACATTGTAATTAAGAAGAGTTGGATGTTTGTGAAAAAAGCCTCGGGCACAGGCTGCTATCTCGCTCTCTCTGATTGTTATCAAGACCATGTCAAACCTGAGGAAATTGGACATTATAAAAACAACAGTTGTTTGCATGAGTAATGGATGTAAAGCTTGACACCAACTGTTTACCTGCTCAGTACAAACACATAGGTGGACCACTGATAAAAGGGATTATTTGGATGCTCATTTATTAGTCACATGTTGCATTTTTGGCTCTGCATTTTCACAAGACCATACATCCCGATTAGACAAAAGGGTTTTGGTACTGTAAATAGCAACTGAATATGTGTGCTGTCAGTGAGTGGGCCATAAGCAAGTGGCTACAAGTCACTGGAATTATGCCAGACGTGTACAGAACAACAATTATCATCACATAGAGGACATGACTTGTTGTAGGACTTGTGCCTCCTCAACAAAGACTGTTAAACTTGCACATCGCTAAAGCAATTATGCATGTCCCAATTATATACATAAACATTATTCAAATTGACCTGAAACATCCCGAACATGCAGAAATATGTAAAAACAATAGCCTCTTTGCATTCTTGCACAATCTGCTCACACAGCAGTCAATGCTTCGAGTTGACCACCAGTCCACCAGTACAAAAGACTACTTTAGTGATTAGAAAAGCACGCTCATGTATTCAGTGTGTTCTTTCCACCATGTTGGCAGGAAAAGCAAGCAAAAAATAAATAATGCCAGCAGGCTTTGAGCTGGTCATTAATTTCGCATTAAAGCTCCACAGTTTTTGACTTGTAAACTATGAAAAATACTATACTATTCCTGACCCACATCATGCACCAGGCGTAGCTTTATTATAACAAACAAGACAGATCTCATCCCAATGCTGCAATACAAAAATACAATAACACAAGAAACATGTTCTGTAAAGTTACCTGGACTGAAGTGGTCACTACATGTGAGTATATAGGACCCCATTGTCCTTTTTTTCCTCTTTTTTGCAAAGCACCGTCTGTTTTTCACTTCTCTACTGTACTAGCTACAATCTCTACAGTGTCACAGCAGGAAAGACATTAGCCTCTTTAGCTCAATGTTTAGCACAAAAGTGAGTAGTTTGCTATATTGATGTATGCTAATTAGCCATGTACCTTTTGGTTTTAATTTCACTAAGCCTTATCTTTTTGTGTGACTAAATAAAGAAATTCTATAAGTATATTGCATATTGTATCTGTCTTAATATGTCTATGATAAGGCACTGGGGTTGCAGGTCACTGTAAGTCAAATGTCTTTTTGTACTGCATTCTCTTCTGTTCAAATGGGACGCAGACAGAGGTATTAGAGGAAACTGTGTTGAAAAGGGCTCAATGCTTTTGTACAGATTGTTGTTTATTACAATATATCCATTTAAATATGTGGAGCATTACTGACCAATCACACTGGTGCTGCTTTATCAATGTTCTCTACTTTTGTTGTTTCTGTCACTTTCCTTTACGCTGCCTTCCTCTGGACAATCAAAAATTGAGTTTGTTTTTGGTAAATTTGCTATTCTTGGAAGGCGCATTAGGATCTGGCAATGTGATCTGAGTTTGCAGCAGTCTGTATCAGACACCTCACAAGACACCTCTGACTGTAAAGTGTCGGGTTAGTCTTTCTCTCTCACACACAGACACACACACACACACACACACACACACACACACACACACACACACACACACACAGGCAGAGAAAAACTGGGGGAATTCTCTGTTTACAGCTGCTACGTAAAACTCAATTACACAGCCAATTGAGAATGCACCCAATTCTCAGATTTGGACGATGTGTTCCTAACTAAATAAGATTTCTGTTCCTACTAAAGCCTCAACAACAACTGCGTATGCTCATGGAGCTGACAGACAATGAAAACAGTACAACATCTGGACCTCTGCTTCTCTCATTCACGTTTTCTGCTGAGTGTTTTCCTGGACGCTCCCTTGGCGTTACTGCCCCTGGACCCTGTGCATGAGGTGAGCTGAGAATTTGGAGCTGTACGCTATTGTGCCATCTATGTATACATTCAAAAACACACATACACACAGATATAGCCTTGTCATAGCACACACCGACAAACACCTGGAGCTGGTTACTGAGGAGCGCTGCATACTGTGTGCATGCCTGAGTGTATTAGTGCGCTGTCTGGGGAATACTAGGCTGTGGCCTGCTCTGTGCTGCGGGCTGTTCATTTCTGAGCTTTCCGAGCCCCTGAAGAAGGGGGTGGACTATTTTAAATTTAAACTGGATCAAAGAGTAATTACATTTTTCCTCCATTCAAATTTTTTACACACAATTTTCTCAACAGGCTGCATATGAGTTACAACAGCTAGCTAATATTAGCATGGGTTAACTGAGGAACATTACACAAATGTCCGTCCACAACAAGTATGTTCAGAAATAGTAACCCATACTGGACTTGCATAAAGAGCTAGAGTGCACAATAATTGGCTCACTGTGCATGAATAAGCCTGGACTAGTCTCTTGGTTTGTTTGCACTCACACACACAGTTGTGTCAGAAGTAGGATCATCCAAAAATTTAAGTACACAGACAAGATTTAGAGTAAGAAATATAAGTGAAATACAGAATAAAAAATTCAAAGACAAAAAGAGCAGATAAAAAACACTTTTAGTTGTCTTTACTGAATGTAGGCGGAGCTAAAGAGGAAGGTTTTTAACGTTCCTTTGAACATTGTTAAAGTTGAGGCATGTTTTACTTTACTGCATGAAACTTAAACGCTGCTTCACCAGGTTTAGTTTTAACTCTGGGCACGAGCAGAAGCCTGTCCCAGATGTTCTCAGAGTCCGAGGAGGTTCATAAGGAACTAGCATCAGAAAGATATTTTGATGCTCAATTAAGAGACAATTAGAGGCACTTAATTACTCCTACTCACCTGGTGTGTGCTGCAATTGACTAAATTTGATTAGTTAGGGTAACGAAGCTAACAGTTCATAACAGTTTATATGCAGGTAGATTAATTTTAATTTGATTTTTTTTAAATCAGACAAACACACCTGGATAATGTGCTTCATTGTCGGATTACTGCTGCATGTTTACGACTTACTCCGATTTATGTCAGACACAGCGCACTGAGCATGCTCCAGAGTCACAGAGTTAGCTTTTTTATTCTCTTTCATAAACAAAGGCTTAATGCTGGGAAATACTGAGGACACATGAATGCAGCAATAGCCTGAGCGGACACATTTGCTTTGGTCTAAGCTCTGCATATAAACATTACTTATTATGGAGAGAGCCTT
Source organism: Perccottus glenii (assembly GCA_024416835.2). Lineage (NCBI taxonomy): Eukaryota > Metazoa > Chordata > Actinopteri > Gobiiformes > Odontobutidae > Perccottus > Perccottus glenii. Next base: position 29,527,522 of record CM044556.2, on the reverse strand, counting down.
GTCAACACTGCGTCTGACAAACCCAATAAAGGGAAGGCAAAGGAGAGCAATGAGCTACTTTAGTCAGTCTCGTATTGTTTGTTGACGCCAGGGATAACATTCAGTATAAGAAAAGCTATAGTTTTCAGAAAATGTGACTTGATCTTGTGTAATTGTGCACAACTGCAGCAGGCAGCCCACGTTACTGCCCACACTTTTTCAGCAACTTTGTTAAATATTAGAGTATAATATTAATCTGTTTTTATCAGTCACTGACAGCTGTGGATGTGAGTGTGTGTGTGTCAATTTTAATTCTACCTTTATGTCTTTGTTAACAATAACTTTTTTACCAATAGTTTGACTTAATCCTGACAATTTAAATGGTGTAAACAACCCCACACTTTACACCAGGGCACTTCAGTAAAACTTATCCTTTTCTTTAACTACATAGGCTACTTCTTTATTTTAAACCCCAAAATATGGAGTCTAGACTGAATGTCATTAGAGCAGTAGCATTTATTTCATTTTCAACTCTACATGAAACAAGGAAACTAACCTGTCTTAAACACAACGTGCACCTGGTTTGACAGATGTCCCACTCCAGCAAGGCACGCTACCATTTTAAGAAGATGCCCCATCAATATATTACATTAGGATACTTGAAAATAAAGGGCTCTATGTGGGTTTTGACATGACATTCTCTTTTTTACTTCTTTAATCTGCAGCCTACCAACCAACAAGCTTTCCCAAAAATGAAGAAAAGAAAGATAAAATACATTTGTACACATTCAACAGATGTGTCAGATTAATAAAAAAGATAGAGCTGCCTCCAGGTGTGCGCCATCAGCTCCAATGAAGATGCAAACATCCGGAGCATCATTCAAGTTAAACACTGTATTTAGCAAGCTACTGCAAGAGAAAAAGTTAATTGAACCCATTTTGCTTTAGTGAACAGCCATTGACGTGAGTTGTAATAATATGTTGGCATTATTACGTGAAATCATAAAAGAAAAAGGCTCGACATAAAGAAGAAAGGCACATTTTCAATCACATGAAACTCAAGCTAAACGCTGCTACCGCCACCGAGAGCTCTTTACTAAACATTCCCCGTTTGCTAAACCTCTCCAGAGTGTGCTGCAGTCCATCAACATCATAAATCCGAGCAACGGAACAAAAAGGAGCTGCGCAATTTAAAGCAGCGCCGCGACGGAGACATTAACGGTGGCCGGAATGGACAGTCGGAGTTTGAAAAAGTTCTTGTTTACTCACTCTGGTCGCTTGGTTCTTGTTGTTGATGAAGCTGTGTCCAGGTTTTCTTGAGTTGTAGCAGCACTGGTGAGTGTGAGCGTGTGTGCGTCTCCCGCCGCTGCCCTTCGCGTTTGTCTCACTCCAGCTTTTCTCCACACACTTAAGGCTCCAGCTCAGCACAACACCACACTCTGAGCTCAGGCTAGATTCATACCAGTGCGCTTTAGTGGTGTGCAGGAGGATTTTTTTTCCAAGATAAAATAGCCATTAAACGTTTTACATGACGTAACTCTAATAGGCTTTATAATGCGTTATATTTACTAAATGGTGACTTTAAAAACGTTTTGATTAGGTAATAGTTTCTGATTCCCTCTTTGTCAGATCAGGAAGTAGTTTGGAGACACTGGATGAAACAGTGGAGCAGCAGACACACATCAGGACAGATATTGAATACTGAAAAACATGGACCATCCCCTGCATTCAGCTTTTGAACAACAGAGAGCAGCCAGTGGACGACTGAGATCAGTGAGCTGCAGGAAAGAACAACACAAGAACTCCTACTTCCTGACTACCAGACCACAATGAGTCAATCAATGAGTCTGAAACAATTCATTTGAAGAGACCTACAAATTGAATTTCTCCTTGAAGATTAATAAAGTTATTAAATACTAAAGTCTATTTCTAAAATCCTTACAGGAGTAAAACATCTGCTTCGTAGCTACACATCCACCAGCTTCTGACTCAAGGATGGTACCTTTAAAAGAAATATTTTCTTCAGTGGTACTTGGTGTGAACAGTTTGAGGAACACTAAGCTATACCGTATTGTGAAGACATGAGACACAGTGGTTGAGGAAGGATGGCGGTTCAATTCCGGTTCAATACTGTTGATGTTGCCTCCAATGGTGTTCCAGCTGTGACACTGGTGTATGAATGTTTGGTGATGAGTTCGTTGGCACAAAATGGCTGCCACGTCTCTGTCAGTCTGCCCCAGGGCAGCTGTAGTTACAGATGTACCACCACCAGTGTGTGACTGTGGAGTGAATTAAAAATGGTCTTGAAAAGCGCTATATAAGTACTATGCATTAATTAATTATGTAACAAAACTATTTGTTATAAATCTTAAGAGCAGTACATTGTTCAGACTAAAAAGTTTCAGTGTGCCTTACTGTTTTTCCCAAAAGTATTTTTAAGAAACTTAAAACTAAACAAACTAAACCAAAGTGACTTCCCTCCCAAACCACAAATAATAACATTTATTGGGATATTAAGTACTGATTATTGCATTAGGGAAAGTCAGTTCATAATGTACTGTCCTTTTGAATGGTGGTAAATAATCGTGTTAGGGCAGAAAGCCCCTGTTATGTGGAGGAGGTGGAAAACTAATGCGTCACAAGAGAAGTTGTCCTTGACTCAAATTGCTACTTATGAAGTTTTTTACACATTCCTTCCATGGTTTCATCTTCCCGCACTCCACAGAGCTCTATCAGCTCTGCTCTAGTCACTATCTGCCTCCTCTGACCTTCATCTCTGTGGTGGAAAGTGTTCAATTGTGCATTTTACACTGCTGATGTCAGACTTGTGTAGGCCACGGATATATGGTTTCACAAAGGAGACAGCAAGTTTGCTCTGAAAAGATATCACAGAAGAATAACGCAAATTAAATCAATTAGAAGTATATTATTTAATTAAAGTTTTATAAGAGGAGAAAATTCCAGTATCTCAATGTTTGGTTTTAAAGAGTAATGTTGCATATGTCGATAAAAATATACCGTATACAGTGACTTTACATCAGATTTCAAAATAAAACATGGCTTTAAGTAGCTCTCAGAGAAAGTTTATAGTAAATATTTCCAAATCAAGATGACAGAATGTTTTCATACAAATCAATGGAGAATGGAAAATGGGGAAATTGACCACCCATCCAATTCATAAAACATTATTAAAATATTAATGTCTGTTCAAACATTATACACAAAATAAAAGTCTTTAACACACTTCTGACGTCTATCACTTCTAGCCATAACCAACCATTGGGCTATTCCTATAAATATATTACATTTATTTATTTTAGACTTATTTAATGTAGGTTATTATCAGTAATCACCCTTTGTTTGGTTCTAACAAACTGTTTTACAAACTTAACAAAACTATTTGAAAAGTACTTTACAAAGCAATAAAAAGTATAAATGGAAGTGGGATTTGGTGACAGGCAAATGCTCTAAACAAAAACATTAACATTTATTAAAAGGACAATGTGAGGCAAGACTTTGTGCGGTCAATGAAAACAATACAAACTAGTTATCAAAGTGCCTCAGTGAAACTCAACATTTAAATATGGTAGATAATATGAGTGCTGCAAGCATAATGAACCACAAAATCAGGTTTTGTGACTCAGTCTAGTCTGACTAGTCAAATAGAAACTGGAAAAGTAATTGTGCAGGAAGTCCATGATTCATATCTTAAAAGTGTGGGCGTGTTTCTTGCAAAGAGGTTTGTCCTTTTTGGAAAAAAACTTCTGTCCCTCCAGAGAAGTGCAGCACACCTGAAATAAAACAGAAAAAATAGAAGATAAGTCAAACTGGAGACTAAATAAATGTGTGGCAAACCCAGCTGGAGTGGGGTTTTTTTTAGCATTTCCTCTCTCAAAGGGACAATAAAGAGTTCCAAATAAGGGTATGGTATAAGTCTGGTCACTTATATAAATGATGATGATAATAAATATAACGACCCCAGTGTAGAATGAGCTGCTTTATCTATTATTGCATTAAACACATGCAGCACTTGTAAGCCTAAAATAAGAAAAATCCTACATGTTTCATCATTGAACCTTCGTCAGATAAAACCTTTTAATGTTCCGGTTATAACACTATGATCTGCTGTATTGTGTTCAGGCATTTGAATTCGAAGTTAGAGTGCCTTTGGTTTGCACTTTGAAAAAATTATTATTGGTGAGACTAGTAATCACTAAGTCAGTCAGTCAATAATGAATCCAGTTATTTGAAAAGGTTTTGCAATACAAAGCGTGTTCTTAGTTGTAAATGACTTACAGCGCAGACAAAGCAGGTGTCATGCCAGATGTATCCAAGAGCCTCCAAAAAGCGATCTCCTGCTTCGACGGGAAACTCACAGCCGTGGCAGCTGGTCCCGAACAAACTGTAAAAGTCTGACACAGAAATAGAAAACACTTTGAGTGACACAGTGAGGTAAGTCAGTGTTTAAAATCTTCATTCAGGCGCTCACCTTGTTCACAGTAGGGCTCCCCGTCCTCAAGGTGGAAGGTCTTGTTTCTGATTGGCTGCTGACAGCAAGCGCACAGGAAGCAGTAGACATGCCACGTCTGTTTGAGAGCGTTCATCACCTCCTATGAACACAAACACACAGACGTTATGAGATTGCAGTAAGACCAGTGAACACTTAAAAAAAGACATTAAAGACACGCACGACGCCCCCTGGTGTTATCTTCCGAGTAAGAATTTCCTCACAGGAATTAAATAAATACATTTTTAAAAGTTATCAAAGCAGATTAATGTAAACTCTGGGATGGAGTGCACTGAAAAAACCTTATTTTACAGTGGACAATGCTCAGTTCAGAAATCTCCAGGCGGCAGGTTTTTATTAATGTAGGAAGGTAGTGTGAAACAATAAAAGTCTATGTGAAGCCTTTTGCTCGAGACACTTGCTATCACGTCACACTTGAATATGACTTTATTCTCCTGGAGGTCCCATGACCCAGCTGGGTATTTTCCCAGCTCTAAAGTGTGAGCCGGGACCAGGGATCAGGTGGTGGGTCAGATTAGAAGCGAGGGGGTGAGAAAACAGGTTAATAAGAGTCTATAAGCTGATTGAAGATGTGTGAGAAATGTAGGGTTGAAAGGGATCGAGGCTAAAGTAGAGCACGTGAGGGATGAATGCCAGGCCTGTTTAAGGAGTCCTCCACATCCTCAGGGTTCAAGCTCCAGTCCAGGACTCAACAGGACTAAGCCTAATTCTTCTAACACTGAGCATGGACTGCATTCCTGTTTTCACTGAAGAGAAAGACTACACTTTTAAACTGTGGTCATCTACTGTCTTCTCTCTTTGATTAAAGGCTGAAAATAATGCAGTGAGGTTAAAATTAACTAAAACGCTTTGGTATCCACAATGCCTGCCCTGTCTTTAGCTCATGAATAATTGATTACTTGGCTTTTTAGTAATTACTAGATAAAAAAACTAGTTTGATAAGATGCTTGTGACTTGACACAACCCTTAGGTTTCAAAATGGCACCAGCAATCTTAGTTTGAGATTTTCCAGATCTATTAGAGTAGTACAAATGAATTGTAATCTGCTCCTAAATGAAAATGTATTAGTCTGGACATCGCCCTAGGAAAATGGAAATTGTGTAAAACAAATGTCATTGAAATGTAATTCTCCAAACAACAGGTGAATCTGCCAAGGCCAGCAGTACCATAAGCTAAGTTAGTTTTTGAAGGCAAGCTTTGGTAAACAAACAAAAACTCAAGTCAAGCACCTAACAAACTCACCCCCAGAATCTTGGCTCTGCAGCGGCTACACGTCGGAGCAAAGAAGTCTTCATAGCAGTGTTCACAGTAGACGCAGCCCTTCTCCTCCACAAAGCCAATGTCTGCCAAAGATGTCCTGCAGTGGACGCAGTTGAACTCCTCCTTGTGCCACGACTTCCCCATTGCTACCAGGAAAGGCCCTCTGAAACAGTTACAATGGTAGACCAACACAATGAGTATTTCTGTTTCCATAAAAGATAAACCAAATACAAATGGAATCTTGACAAGCTGCATTACCATTAATCGTCGAGAAGTGATTAAACGCTCTGCAGTGTCCTCCAACTCTAGTTTTCAGTTACATTTGGCCAGACTTTTAGCATTTTTAGCTAAATAGAGATAGAGTTTGGTGTAGAGACATACAATATGTGCTCTTTGTTAAAGCCACTTTAAAATGAAGACAAGATTATCTGTAGGTTCGTATGTGGTAATTTTATTTATTTATGTTTAGATTTTGGTCTCTGAAAATGAAAAAAGCTGACACCGTGAGACCTACATTTGCCTCTTTTAAAGTTGGTTTGCTATAAAATATTTTCCCCCAAAAAGACAAAATGATTGTCTTTCCATCAACTTGAAATATGGCCACCTCTAGGCTAAAAAAATGTATGCGTCGCAAGTTTCTGCAAATGCTTGAAAGTAAAACCCATTTTAAGAAAAGTAGTGGTTTTATGTCAGAGTGGGTTATAATGACATATGGGCACAAAAAACAAACCTGTTTCATACTGAATAAATAAAATGAAGACAACTACGTGCCACTGGATGTTTGCACAAAAAGTACCGCCTCTTTTTTGATTTGGTGCCCGATGAGAAAAACAAAGTTCATCCTGAAACATATCTCATGTTATTCTGATAACGGACAAAGCTTTAAGACCTTCAAAGCATGTGTTTTCTTGCTGATATGGGGTGTAAGATGACACTAAGATAAAGTAAGATATCTTGCAGCTACTACTAAAGCAAAGTGCTATTATATTGAGAAGTAAATTCAATATTTCAGTAGGAAGTTAAAGATAAATATGTCATTATTGTGAGTGTGCTCATTATGTCTACTCTGCTGCATTAAAGAGAAACCTGATTCTCCTTAGTCTTATCTTAAATATACAGTAGACACGTGAAGCTCTAGTGTGTCATTGTAATTTACTCTCAGTGGATTCAGGTTAATTATATTAAGTGCTATTTGTATATTAAATAATTGAGAGGGACACAGATTCTCTCTTAATTACCTTATATTTTTTTAAATGACAGTGTACTTAAGTGAAGCAGAATACAGTCACATGTTTGACTTTTAAACAGCTCTATGTATTAGCTGTTAATAATAGCTAACACATAATGTTATAATAGGCCAATAGGGCTCATGTAAATGGTACAGAGTGTATTTATTTACCAGGGTTGCATGTGAGAAGAAGCTGAAGAACCATGTCGTACAGTAACTTGAACCCAATGTGACACCAGTCATGTTAAAGTCTGCTGTGTGGTATTAACGTGTTGCTGTGTCTAAATGGCTCATGTTACACTGGAGCAGGCCAGTAATTACATGTTAACATTAGCTGTTTCATAACTGATAGAGCAAACTTAACAATGTCCCAGAGAGACTTTTTGGCTCCAGAGCAGGGCCGGACTGGCATATGAGGATACCGGGGAATTCTCTGGTGGGTTGGTGGGCAGGTAATAGGTGGTCCTATTCTATTTTGAGGCTGTGCTTCTCTGCTTCTCCCACGCTCCGGTCAGGCAGCCCTGCTCAGAGGTACGTGTCCGGGGCTTGCAAATATGAACACGAGCTGAAGCGCTGATGGGCAGCCCGGATGAGACAATAAGCACCCAAAAGCAGAACCCACATATGCTGTCCATTGAGCCCTGGTTCAGCCTGCGACACAAGGGGCGCTTACTGTGATTTTCTGAGGCAATACAACCTCCTTACAGACACATACAGGGACTTGTGCTCAGCCTGTCTATAACACAAGGAGCTTGTGAAAGAAGATTTTTGCTAAAATAAATCAAAAACAGACTTAGGTGCTCATGATTACTCTGCCAGATGTGCCAAAGGCTGGAGAGTGAAAACATTAGAGATGGTGTAGCAGACAAAAGTCAGTTGCTGCAGAGGTAACTCATGTATTACTAATACTTTAGCTTTCTTTAGTTTTTCTTTCCCTCTCTTTTGTTTTTAATCAGGTTCAAGTTGGTACGTTTAGAAGTTATAATATTCAAAGAGCAATAATCCACATTACACTGGTAGAGGCCAGTACCGACTGCACATCCCTGTTGCTGTTGTTGGGATTTTGGGCTACACAAAAATAAATGTCTTGTCTTGACTTATCACTGGAGGCAGAATAAACTCCCTCTGGAGTAATAATAAATCATAGATTCAAGAAAAGAATAGATGTGGGACCTATGTAACATAAACAGTTATGACGAGTACCACAAGATTTTATGTAATCTTTGCTATATATGTATTTTGTGTATTTTGTTTTGTTTTTACATTATTATTTTTTGTCGTATTAGTCTTTTGTGCAGTTATTTGTGCAATTTCTTTTTCATCCATAAAAAATTAGAGAAATTTAAATCCTGTCAAAAAAATCCTCTCTACATGTTCCTACACAGATACACAGAACTGAATTCATTTAAAAATAGTGTCTTTCGTTTTAAATGACTTTTATGAACCTCAATTGCTGTCTTTTACCTGATGACCATGTTGCAGTGTCCACACATGGGTGTCCGAGTCCCTGCAGGAAAATGCTCTGCCATCTGAACCAGCGTGTCCTCGTCGTTGGAATGTGGCTGAGGCAGAGATTGGGACGGGACAGGGTCTCTGAGTGTGGTACCGTTCCCCTTCATACCGAACGATGGAGTGATCAGACCAGGCCGCGGACCCTGACCTAAAGGAGATATAGAATAAATTAGTCGGTGCCTCCTACAAATTCAAAAGGCAGTTTAACCAACCATATCCCATATGATGACTTTATTCTATCATATTGCTGGAAAATGAATGAGCGATCCCTAAATATGATGACTTGGTCATTTTATTTTACAAAGTAGATATACAAGTCCTCCTTACAACTAGGGCTCAATATGGCTGACCTTTTAATTCAGAAAGGTTATGTTCTAGTGTTAAAAAAGAACAGATTTTCTTTAAACAAGTTGAAGGTGAATACAGAAAGTAAAGACCACAGACAAGACACAAAAAAGAACTCCCTGATGGCGTCCAAAAGGATGTGTGTTTATTTTTTTCCACCAGGTGTGTAAGTTATTTGACCTCTCTTCTCTCTGTCCACACACCCGGCAGGAATTGCGGCGGTGCACGCAGCTGCCTGACTACTGCTGTCACAACTGTGCATTCAAAACATCAATCTCCAGAGCGTCGCTGAACGTCTTACTTTGGGTTTTGACTCATTCCAGGGGCGTGTTTGGACGTACGCATGACCAAACACAGCCTCGGACCACCGTGACATTCCCTCTGCAAAAACCCCGACACCTGGCTAAACATGGAGTGGGCCTTTTGATGTGCATGCTCAGGAGAAAATGTGTATGTTGAGATTTCGCCACCGTTTTGTCATGATTGACAGGTTTGGCAGGTTTTAATCTAAGGGATACAGGACAGCATTGATAAATGTTTAGTAATTGTGAAGACATTTGGATAAAGTTGAGACAAAAACCCAATTTTGTATACTAGCCCATTCATAAATTAACTGTGCTCTGAGTTTGGACCATGGCTCACTGTGGACACCAGGACTCAGCTGTTTGCCTTCGTAATGCACCTGATACTGAGGACATTAATGGGTGAATGGAACCAGGTATTGTAAATGAAAGAATGAAGGGGTGTGAGTTCTATTTTTTGGCAACATCAGTTGGTGGCTCTTATGGGTATCAAGATGTGGTCATAGTGCTAACCCCAGAAGCTCTATTCCTGAAGCTGATACTTCGCCTTAGTGGAAGGTTTTTTGATCTAAGAATGTGAAAGAGACTGCCAGTGGATAACATACTGTGATCACTATCACACGTTTTTGAATGTGTTTAAATTAATAGTGTTTGACTTAAATGTCTACAGCATAATTCTTTTTGGTAATAGTGCTGTCATTTTGTATCATTTTATTTCCACAGTACTTATTTACTGTAATTATATTTTTATAGATATTGCAAACCTACCGCAGAATTTGCGATTTGTAACCTGTAAACTGGTTGAATTAAGTAATTTTTTTTAGTGGTGGGAAAATTGTTTTGATGATGATTTTCAATAAAATCCTTCCTCATGGTATTGTGGGTTCTCTCAGATACCACAGCTACTACTCAGGTAGGTCATACATGTGTAGGTGAACGGTGAAGCTGAATGGCAGTGTTAGTGTAACCTACATATGACAACAACAACAAATCCTATCATCAGTGTTTACTGAACAACATGGACCATCCCCTGCATTCAGCTTTTGAACAACAGACAGCAGCCAGTCTGAGATCAACAACACATGAATCTATCTGTCAATGGCAAAAGAAAACTGAATCAACTTATCTGAAGAGACCTAACAACTGAATAATCTTTTGGGGATTTATAAAGTTGAATGAATGAATGAATGAATGAAACTGGAAACAAACGGGACTTTGACAAGACCCATACTGTTGTGTGTCAAAGATGTGTTTTTCCGAAACAGCCATGTATCATTTTAATGCCATATATTTAATGCCAACAGCCATAATGTTTAGGATATCCTTCAAATCCTTCATATACACTACAACTAACAACCTGCCTTTGACAAATATATACAGAATTACCAAGTTATTACACTGTTGATACTTTACTCTTGTTTTGTTTACTAGGCTACATTTTAATTCTTAGTATAGTTAAGCTTCTATTCACAAAATATCGTTCACTCAATAAACAAGTTACCCATCTGTGTATTCCACATACTGTATTTGCAACACAGACAAACATACAGAGGGCATAATACTGCAACACTGTTTTCTTCATAACTCCTGTCAGGTTGCTTCAGTAAATATTATCTTTCTGACAGAGTCAGATTGCTGCATGTGTGAGCGAACGAATGGGCTTAATGGGCTTACACAGAAAAAAAAAAAAAAGAAAGACAGAAAAAGAAAGTCTGCAATGACCTATTTTACAACATATGTCACACTTGGACCATGGAAAATAAGCCTCTTTTCCTTCACTAACTGGCTGCAACAACATTCAGTCCAGTGGCAGTAAATCACTTTTACACCTCGCCAAGATTTAAAAGTTTTTGTGTGAAGGAGGGGCTTAATAATCAGCCATTAAACATACATAAAAGAAGATTTAGGTTTAGTCCTAAATAAGCATTTATTTTTAGCAGTCTACATTTTGGGTATGAATACAGCCGTCGTGACTTATGCTAAGAAAACAGTCCAGGCACCTCGGTGTGATTATATTGCCAGTTAATTTAATGAAAACATACCACAACTTGCCTACAGTCACAGTAACCCACCAAGACATACAGACACACTCCTGTTTAATTCTGGACGTTATTAAGATTTTAGCAGTAATTCTGTAATTCAAAACTAGAAACATCCCACAATTAAAGTAGACTTTTGTATATTGTTCTTGAAACTGAAGTTAAATATGCTCCCCAGTCCCAGTGCTTTAGAAAAATAAATTGTAACAAAAATAAAAGTTGATTCCATTTTCTGGTGTCCCGTTGTCTTTTATCCAATCAGAAGAGAGAACTCCTTGGCTCTGTCTGAAAGATGGCTCTGGTCTCTAGAGCTAGGTTTTTAGTACATGACCACTCTGTAGACCCTCGCCTGTTATTTGCTGAGTTATATTCTTTTTAATGCTCCTTATAAAACAATTTTATAGTTTACTATTACTTTTTGCTGTTTTTTTAAATATTCTTGGCACAGTGTCATTCTTTTTTACAGTTTAATGCGATTTCAAAAAATCTTCTGTGACCTGTTTCTGAGTCTACTGACCTAAACTTCCTCCTTACTTGTGTAGATGCATTTAATATTCACCTGTTGCAGGGCCTTTGATCATGGTCTTGACAACTGCAGAGTCATGGCTGTTCAGTCCAGGTTCTTCTCCATCTCCACTAAAAGGCAAACATTACACATTTAATAAAAGATGGTAGTTTTAGGATGTTAAGACAACATCTTCAGTGTACAGACAAAAACAGTTTAACAGTTTTTCAAAGCAGTTGTAGACAATAGATTTTATTAGAAGTCCTTCATCCCACTTGCAATTAAGAGCTCAATCAATCAAAACCATTTAGCGACTTCTCCTCACCACTTACTACCTTACCTCCTCAGCACTTTACTAAACCAGCCCTCTGTACAACTTCTTTTGTGTCCTGGTGTATCTATTACACACTTTTAATTATTTATATATATACTGTATATGTAGATTATGTGGGTACGTGAATGAAAAGTCTATTTTGCAAGCCAAAGACAAGTCTGCTTTAATTTACAAATGGGAGGCATTAAAGTTTATTGAATTCAGCAGTTCAGGAGGTACATATGTTTCTTTTTGAAAGCACTGTTTATGTTTCAGTGTGAAACAAGAGAGCAAGATAAACAGTGCAGTTCTCGTTTATGACTGTTTTATGATATCTTCAATACTATGTTATAGGCTATATAATTTGGCCCAGCTATAGTGCTAACATGATTAATAGAAAATTATACATTTCAACAACAATTAAACATTAGCTTTTTCTTTAATTTCCCATGACTTTTTGTGGAACACATGGAAAACCTGGTCTCTCATGTCGTCCTGCTTCTTTGCTTCTTAATAAGACGCCAAACCAAAAGTCTGCAGCTCTCATGACTTAATAATTTCAAGTAACTGGAAAAGAGACATCATGGTGTCATTTTTCAAGTTGCTGTCAAAATACAGTGAGACGGACTCCAGACCACCTACATGCTGACAGCACAGAGACAAACACTGTACCAACTAAAACACAGCTACACACAGCTACAGCCAAAGCAGGACTCCACTTCATGGACCCATTTGTCAAAGAAAAGTGCTCACAAAACTGCTGCTTTTGTGCCACTTTTAAAGCAGAACAGACTGGGACACTCCTGTAATGATGAGTAACAATGGAACTATAGAAGAACCATCAGAACTAGAATATCTGTTTAGATTTCTAGAGTAATTAATGACAGTAGAGTTGAAATATAGTATAGCAGAATGAATAAACCTACATTATGGACTCTCGACAGATGCCAGGCTGCAGCTAATGATGGAGGGGGAACTCCTTTCATACGCTACACTGGTGTTTGACCACATTTGTGTATTTTTATATAACTAACCAGGAGGAGGATAAAAATACTTCCCGTTATGGTTTACATTATGTTGAATGAATCTGGCTATGTGCATTTCATTGAGAATAAAAAAACACACCAGTGGTAACATTAGAGGTGGGTTTATTTTTTATAAATGTGGGTCAAAGGCTAAGTGCATTAAATTCTGCTGTTTTTTGTGGAAATCCATAAAAAAAAGGGTAAAGTCCTACAAACCTATGGCATATTGTATTTCTTTTATGCTTTCAATGAACCTATTTATTTAAAGTATATTATTTCAATAAATACACAATTTCTGTCACGTCTTAATGTGAGTCAGTCTCTGCACAGCAAGTCCTAATTCACAACAATTTGGTAGTTTAGGTGTTAGCCAACTTATTAGACATCGCATATTCACATAATCTTTACACTTCATGTACAGTATTGTTCAAAATAATAGCAGTACAATGTGACTAACCAGAATAATAATAAAATAAATTAGTATATTTAAAAATAATCTAATAAAAAATATATACAAATTATTTTTAAATTAGTATATTTTTTATTGCTACATGGCAAACAAGTTACCAGTAGATGCAGTAGATTCTCACAAAACAAACAAGACCCAGTATTCATGATACGCACGCTCTTAAGGCTGTGCAATTGGGCAATTAGTTGAAAGGGTTGTGTTAAAAAAAAATAGTGTCTGTCGTTGACTGTACAAACTCAAAACTATTTTGTACAAATGTTTTGTTTATTCGATTCAGCAATCCTGTGAATCACTAAACTAATATTTAGTTTCTATGACCACAGTTTTTTAAAATTGCCTCACATCTGTGTGGCGCCAACCTGTGGCACCTCTCAGCTGTTATTCCACTCCATGATTCTTTAACAACATTCCACAATTCATTTACATTTCTTGGTTTTGCTTCAGAAACAGCTTCTCGATTGGATTAAGGTCCAGGGATTAGGCTGGCCACTCCATAACATTAATTTTGTTGTTTTGAAACCAAGACTTTGCTCGTTTACTCGTGTGTTTGGGATCATGTTCTTGTTGAAACAAACATTTCAAGGGCATGTCCTCTTCAGCATGTTCGGCAACATGACCTCTTCCAGTATTTTGACAAATGCAAACTGATCCATGATCCCTGGTATGTGATAAATAGGCCCAATACCATAGTAGGAGAAACATGCCCATATCATGATGCTTGCTTCACTGTCTTCACTGTGTACTGTGGCTTGAATTCAGAGTTTAAGGGTTGTCTTACAAACTGTCTGTGGCCCTTGGACCCAAAAAGAACAATTTTACTCTCATCAGTTCACAAAATGTTCCTCCAAAAGCAGCTCTGCATGTTACACCTGCATATCAGGCTACATATTGCTAAAGACATGACATTTCTTGCTTAAATTGACCCTTAAATGGAAGAATGACATGGAACCATGAAACCAAAAGCAGCATAAATGGCTACACTTTGTCAAACTATGTAAAAGTACAGAACAGTGGGGCACAGTGTGAAATACAACATGTAAACACGTTAAATATTTCTGGAAATGTTTTGAGTACTGCTCCAAGGTCTAGCGCGGCGAGGTCTTGGGAGACATTTTTGTGAGAGCAGCCTATTCGTTTTGAGGGTCACACATTCTCTGTCAGGTCAAAATGTTCAGAGCTTATCACTAAGCCTGCGTTGACTGGAAACAACAGATTTCTTTACAAGGATAGCGTCACACAAACAGCTGTGGTTTATCTTCACAAATCAGTATTTCAGTTTTAAGATCACTTTAACCTCTTGCAGCAGTGTTAAAGTGAGTGACCTGTCCATCTTCTCTTGTAAATCCAACATGGCCCCAGTTTTAAACTCCCCCCTTCTTTTTAAAGAAGAAGCTAAATGAATGAAGTCTCTATTAGATCCAATGAGTGGATGTGTGTGTCCATCAGAGCCAGCTGAAGAACATGGGTGGCCCAGCAATCTCTCCCAAGATGCACTTCACCTTCAGAAACTACAGTTAGAGTCAGTGCCAACACTTGGAGCACCTCTGTGTGTCCACTGTGGCCAAAGAGACAAGTGTTATGGCAACTGCACGATGAACTACCAGGTTGTCAAAAGAGAGACCTCCCAAACTTTGCAAACACATGAAAATTCCATCTTTAAAAAAAAATAATTGGATACTTGGAAAATCTAAAAAAAAAAACGATGTCGCTGCTATGTTGATAGGAAAGTGTTTTTAAAGGCGGGATGTGTCGTTTTATTTATTTATTTTTTGGTGGCAAGTGTGAAAATGAATGCAGGTTCCTCACCTCACACATTTCTTCTATAGAGCATGCCATCCAGAAAGAAATCATAATAACGTAGGAATGTGTTGGCCCTTTTGGTTCTATGAGTACTTTCCAAAAGCGAGCTAACATTCTGTTAATTGGAAAATAATCTTTAGTTTGTTGAGCTGGACAAAAAGAAGAAGATATAAAACACATTTATTTATTAATATCGACACATGTACTGTCTTTCTGACTTTATCCCTACATTTTCAAGACCTCAATGTGTAAACCCCTGGGAAACAGGCTGTGAAGCTCTCATGACTTCACTGTTTAATCTCATTATCAGTATACTTTACTAGAGGATGGGCGGGGTCGCGAGATGATTTCCAGAATTTTTTTTTTTTTATGAATTTTTCTTTTTTTTTTTTTTTTTATGAATTTTTTTTTATTATTTTAAAAGGTTGTAATGATGCGAGTATACATTTAGGATAATTAAAATAAACTGAAAGTAAAACTTTGTAAAACTTTGTTTGTCTGATTAATTATGTGATGGCTTGTTGCCAAGTCCATGGCTACTTTTAAAGTCCATTTTGGGTAAAAGCATAGTATAATAAAATAAGCCAAACAAGTCTTCATGTTAAGAATGAATAGTACACAAACATTTCTAAAACTGTCTTTCTTTATTTTTTTTTATTTTTTTTTTAATAAAACATTCATTAATTATTTTATGATAAACATACTGTCTTAAGTGCACCCCTTTATAATCATAAATTTAATAATAATAGCTAAAATAAATACAATAGGTTTAAATAATAATAATTAGCACGTGGGCTACATGCATTTAGCGCGGGGGTCGCGGATCGTCAGCAGTCTAATATTGGGGGTCGCGGTCTGAAAAGTTTGGGAACCCCTGCTTTACTACACCACCTGTAGGTTCGGAAAATTCCTTGTACTCAAGTGAAAAGAAGGATTAAATCCAAAAAACAGGAAATGCTTCATCCTCGTTATGTTTAGGTTCTGTGTGATTAAAGACTGCAGTGCTTCTATCTATTTAAATTATGGAGCTAACAGCATCTATTCACGTTAAAGCTAGATCTAATTGGCTCAAAACAGTTGACAAGCAAAGCAGGAAATAGGGCACTCCCATGTTGTTCATTCATTAAAGCCAATTACAGTGCAGCTCATTAATATTCTCCACCAATCAGGCCAATTAATGGGGGGTGTAATTGAATTGTCCTCGTCTTTGATTGGTTGATTGATGCTGAGCCCACTGTTTTGATTCAATAGCAGCTCTGACCATCTGGCCAAACTGGGAAACATAACTGTGGGACGATTAATGAAGGCTGGAGGAAGAGGAGGGAGGAGGAGAGAAAGTATTTTGTTTAATGTTTTTAACTCATGCTTTATACTTGTTTTATTCTGCCTGCAACATTCATTTTAGCAAAAAGTAAGAAAGGAAGTGGTTGTAAAAAAAATTGATTTTAAAAGTAAGAAGTGTGTGATCATATTATTTTGTGTTACAATTAAAACACAATAACAATCTGCCGATTTGGACATGTTGCTTTATTGTGGTATATTACATTTGTATTTAGTGAAGCCCTCACAGGTGCAGATAGTTTGCATTTTTGTCATGAAGGACTCTTCTGAAGCCATCTCTCCCTGACTCAAACCGTTGTTAATGTGGCCCGAAGGGTTGTTTAATCTGGCCCGTCAAGTATTAGTAATAATTGATTGATAATTAAACACTGCATACATTTTTCATTTTTCCTTCAGTGTTCTGCAGTGATCAGTTGATTCCACTACAACATGCTCCAAACGGTAACAATCTTTCCTAAAGCTAGCATCTCTACTCTCAGCAAGATAGAGTTTTCAATGGTTTTAGAACAAACTGTAAAGAGTGGACCTAAAACTGAGGTCTGTGACTGTGGTATTGCACATATTGTTTTGTCTATAGTTCAAACTTTAAACTATAGGCAATAAAAATGTGTTTTTATTGATCATAAGTGAGTTCACTGTGTTGGCCCTTCCTGGTGAAAAATAAATGCCCACACTTGTTGGATTTTAAACAGGTAGGGCATTCAGAACAACAGGTATTTTGACTTTTAGGAAAGTTAACTTTTATGGAAGGGCAAGTTCATTTGGATTTGGGTCGTGTTGAGCACTTACATGTTTGGATAAAGTTTATTGTTGCTTTAACTTGTTGTCTCAAAGGTAATATTCATTCATTTTCTACTGCTTAGTCCCACTGCTTAGGGGTTGACTGGAGTCTATCCCAGCAGCTTGGGGTACACCCTGAAAAATGGCCAGTTAGTCGCAGGGCTGACATTTAGAGACAGACAGTGACGAACAACCATTCACTCTCTCATTCATTCACTAGGGACACTTTAGAGTTGCCAATTAACCTGTACATGCATGTCTTTGGACGGTGGGAGGAAGCCGGAGTACCCGGAGAGAACCCACAGTAACACGGGGAGGACATGCAGACTCCACACAGAAAGACCGGAGTCGGCCGAGAATTTTTTAGTCGGCCGGGTTTTGAACTCACAACCTTCTTGCTGTGAGGTAGGAGTGCTAACCACTCTGCCACGTGCACCCGAAAGGTACTCTTGTCTGTACAACAATTGAAACACAATTACAACTTATCTAATGCATCCAGTTTAAGATCACATTTCCATTGCTCTGTCTCTGAGATTACTTTGTTGAAAATGTGGCTAAATGTCCTCTTAGCTACAAACCATCTCCCAGGAATTGACATTTGTATGTAACAGATGAATAACATAATTACATAAAACCCTGTGAGATCTTGCTGCCAATGTTAATGCTGCTACTATTGAGCAAAATTAATTTGATAAATGTAAGAATTACACTTGTCAAACCTTTTTAATTATACTGTATATTTTGTCAACACATACTTTGGTACTACAGTAGTTAATATTAGATAAGATGAGTTTTTTAAGATAATGTTGATGATGATCTTACTTAGAAGATGTATAGGATGATTGGTGCAAAAATGTAATATTATGAACTATTATTGATCTTAATGCACCCCTGCCTAACTACCTTAGTTAATTTTGCGGTTGCAACCATATTAGGCCCAGAACTACTCTAAGATGTAAACTAAGCTGTTCTTCTTGCTACATTAAGTGTCTCGTAAATGTGTTGGTTTTGTTTGAGCACTGAACAAATGGTGCATTAACATAGCTGACTGCTGTCCAGCTCTTTTCCAAACCACACAACAGATGGTCTATAATTTAGTATTGTGATATCACTTGGATCACATTCAAACCACACACACACTATACATTCCTCACATGAAAAAGACATCCATCCCGTCTGTCTGCCACACACCCTTCACACACACAGACCTCATGTTCTCCTCAGTGTGTACACTTGTGTCCAGTCTGGGAAGGATCGTGTGAGATGCTGCCAAGTGGTTTCAAGGTGACCGCAGAATGTCATAGCGGCTGTGAGCGGCCTCCGCACAGACATATGGGCCGTGCCGTTTGGTGCTGGCAGTGTTTGAATAAACGTTAGCGTTGGGTGCCATGAATGGTATGTTCAGTGGACTCAGGGGCCTCGTCCACACTCTGTTAAAAATACTGTCAATATTAATGTTACTTGTATTTAAGGTTCGGTACCTGCCAAAAAAGAAAATCGTTTGGGTTTTTATCATGATTTGGGAGAATATACATGAATTAGCATTCAATTTTTTCTCTGCAATAAAGTCTTAAATATGTCAATAAACTGTATTGATTTTTTGCTGAAAGCCTGGTCCTGATTCTAAACAAACATTACACACATTAAACGATACATGATTTTAACTCAGCGGCAGAGTTGTACTTGTAATTTGAATTATGGGATGTGTGAGATATGGACGTATTGACTGGTTAAGCTGAAAGAGAGAAATGAGCAGAAAATAGAAAGAAAGCTGTGGACATACTTTCATTTAGATTGTATTAAGATAAATTAGTTTCAATAATTGTGAATGATCTGATTATTAAAGGTTATATTGTACATCTACATCTGCTTTTAGACAGAAACTATAAGACCATTCTACTGTACAAGGTGTTATTATGGGTTGTTCTGCCCTCTGGTGTGTGAAAGCGGAACAGCAAGTGAATAAAATAATTAAAGCTGTTCCTTTTGTGACAGAAAATACCTGTATCTGTTGAATCTAACAGAATGAGAAAGTCAAAGGCTTTTTCTTATTACACTTTATAATGATGATAACTCTATGGTTCAATATTTTGTATAATAATAATGCTTAGTCTGGGCTCATAAAATGGTACACTGACAGAAAGATAATATGAAAGTTAGGCCTATCTCTGGCGGATTACTGTTTGCAGAGCACAGTTTAATTTGCTGGAGGTGCTGTGTGGAATAACATTGATTCTGTGGCTGTTGTGAGAAAATTAAAGATGTTTATCAAATATTAAAAAGTTTTAGTAAAAAGTTTGAGGTTCATCTCATCCATACATTATAAAGTGTTGAATAAATTGTAGAAGACTTATGGACTACTGATGTGTTCAGGGACAACTCAAGGTGAAAAAACAGAGACACTTTTGGTTCTAGTAGAAGAAGTAGAAGTAGAAGAAAAAAAAATATATATATATATATATATACAATAAATATATATATATATTGAATGGATGTGATGCTAATACATCTTATAAGATTTATTAGCATCACATCCATTCAACATTATTTATGAGAACAAGACTACAACTAAAGCGAATTGCAAAACATGTTTCTTATAAAAAATTATGTTTTTCTTTAATTTTGTAATTATTTCCAGAATTATCTACTTTTTACAAAAATCTTTGAAATATTTCTATTTTTGGTGCATTTTTTCTTTTTACATAATTTTTTATATCAATACATTTTAATTATTTTACCGTTTTTCAAATGTTCTTTTTCAGAAATTTTGTATTTTTTAAATACTTATCAAATTTGTTATTTTTTCCCAAAAATTTTTATAAAGTGTGATTTTCTCATTGTACTGTTTTTTTATACTTTTTCTTTTCCTTTTTTCATTTTGCTTCTTCCAAATTTTATATAATTGTTTGTTATTTTTACATTTCTAGATTTAAAAAAGTTTTGTTTATAATTTATGATGTATGTTACAGGGGTTTGATGCAGATCTTGTAATGTCTGATTTAAATGTTTAAATGTTCATTTATTCATGAATGAATGAATGAATGAATGTTTAAATGTGAGAAAAGAATTATTATTGTTAACATAAACTGTAACAAAGGCACAACTCAAAGAGAAAAGGCTGTGACACTTTTGGATGTAGTCTTTAAAAGAGAAAGAAAAGTGGAAAAAGAGTCAAAAGGAAGTGATTTATTAGCTACAGTAGATCATTATAAGTTATATAATCTCAAAACACAAACCTAAATTTCATACAGTTTTCAATACTTTTAAAATGCAATAGTAAAAGCTAATTTTATATTTTTATTGCAAAAGCACAATTATTTTACATAGCAGGCACCTACTTCACACCATTTATAGCCTTTATACAAACTCTATCCATTAATGTGCTTTCTGAAGTGCGTTACACACCTCCATCATCCTCGCCTCAACCAAACCAACAATGACTGTCACTTTCTAACGGCACAGTAGATCATAGACCAAATTTTATTACACTCAAAACCGATGGCAGTGGTTTTTATGTTCATAGTAAAGATCCAGACTAAGCCTGTATCAAACACAGTTCATGTAAACAAGACCTTTTGGATTTTAACACTCTCAATTGTATAATTCAAGTTCCTGGCTTTGAGAAACATCTGTAATATTCTATGGACAATAATGCAATATAACACACAGAGAACATGTCGCACAAATTTCCAGTGCATTCACACAAAGTGGGCCTTTGGACAGAGACTTTTGCACAAAGTTATGTTAGTCATTATCCTGTGTGTTACTGACCTCATCAGTCATTCAGTTAATGCAGATAACTTCAGCAAATGTGTTCAGAGTTGTCACTAAAACAGACAATATGTCAAGACTAAACTAATCTGATTAATTATTTAATACATGTCATCCTCGCTATTAAAAAAACTTATCCAAGGCACATTCATCAGCTGATCACACAATAAATGTACTTTCAAGAATTGATTGGGGGTGGGTGATATGGCAAAAATAAAAATCTTTTAATATAATTACTACAATTTCTTTCAATTTTTCAGACAATTTAATATTTTAATCGACTTTTTGTCTTGCTAATCTAGAGGTAATAAAATATATTTATTATAAAAATATTGAATTAGTTTGTTTTTGCCAACACAAAAGAACAATAGCAAAGCAGCAGCAGTGTGCATTTCCTTCAGAGAAAATAAAGCAGTTTAGATTGTCTCTGTCTCAATAGACCTAATATAATTAAAACACTCAAAAAAAATGTTTTCTTTAAGCGCTCTGGGCACATGGCTAATTTGCATAAATCAACAAAGCACTTTTGCTGCACAGACTCATCTCAGTCAAGTCACCTCAGAGTAATTCTTTCCTGGGGATGACTGTGTCTTTATGGGCATTACTTGGTCTGCTCTGGCGTTAGCAGCAACATTAGCCACAACACAGTGCACAGCGAAACATTTTTACATTACGATTTAGCTAAATGGTTATTATTGATATCAATCAAAACTAAAAAACTCAAATTAATCAAAATGTATCACCCAGGCCTAGTCAGTAGTATAGAATCTTGATTAAATTTGTGAAAAGCCAGGCATCAAGCAAAAATAAATAATGTGTTACTCATCCACACAAAAAGTTCTTCCACAAGCTCTTACTTTGGTACTTACAATACTTCCTCAGATACATCCCCCCCATAACCTCATAATCAAATAGACATTTTTCACATGTAGCCATATTTGTATAGCCTATATAAACAGCGTCTATTGGACATTGAGGGTGCGAGCAGACACTCCGTGGTGCCAGTCTCTCAGCTCGTGGTACTTAGGGCCAATCACCATCCGAGTGGTGCTCCTGTTCACACTGTCATCCAGGAAGAAGTGAGAGGCAGAGGAAAGAGAGAAGGACTGTGAGGAATCTCATGGTCACAGTATTACTCAATAGAATCCATGACACACAACAGGCACTGGACGAGCTGTCACCACAAACAACAGTGTATCTGTTCTACTGAGGGTTACTATTTACAATAGTACCACACACAAACCAGGCGATGGACGTGTCTAAATGTTAAGGTGCAGTGTGTAGTGACATCTGGTGGAGAAACTGCAAATGTAAACTCACAGACCTCTGAGCCTGTGAGCACCTACACAGCCCTGCAGGGATATCCTGTTGTATGTATACAAACTCACTTTGTACAAACTCACATACAAACTCACATTGTGAGGCCCTAAAATTTCTTGCAAGATTTTGTGACATCATGGTATTGATTTTTATTCCTATAATCCAAGCACACGGTAGATATTTGACTAATAGTCCATTAAAGGAAGCCTATATGGTAAAACCAATTTAAATGGAAAAAGACTATTGTACCCATATTCAGAAGTAGCTTTATTTGAGCGTAGTTTTATCACTGTAAGCTTAAGGAAACTGTAAAATATACCTTTGTATCACTCTTTCCCAGTACCTAATTTAGCTTTTCCAGAAGTTTTTAGTTTAATTTCCTGTTTACTACTCACCTGACAGATGCACAGTACAGCCTATTCTACAGAACTGACTTTATACAAAACTTTGTACAAAGAAACTCTTATTATTCAACAGACACATTTACTTTATGTCCCAACAAGGGGCATATAGACTTATAAAGTTCTATAAAGTTCTCCTTTGTGCTCAGTTGTTGCTCTCTGAGCAGTAATAAGAACAGAAACAGTAAGTATCATAAAAGCCACAAGAATGAGTAACAAAAGCCAACACAGTTCTGACATGCAGAAATGAAAAACTCCAAAAGCCGAAACATGCACAACACCATCACACCAACCCCAATCTGGTTAAACTTTGAAAAGCAGATGAATGAACACGATTAAAGCAAACCTGTGTTAAGTATTGACAAGTACTCGAAATGTTTGTGTTTAGATTGTTTAGGAAAGATTAATACTAGCAAGTACTTACTTTGTCTTCTTTACTCCATCAGTGTCTTCTACTTGAGCTTCATGGGACAAAAACAGACAGCAATTTTAACTTTTATAATCTCACAAGCATAAAAGACAGCTCAAAACAACTGGCACTTTTTTGCATATTTTTTTTTGCCAGTTACAATTAACTTAGTTGTGAAAAGCATGTGTTATTATCAGTGAAAATATTAACTTACGGTTCTCTGTGCCCGTGATCTGAGCCAGGATCTTGAAGGATCTGGACTGGGTGGTCCCGGTTCGTGGGCGCCAGTCCTCAGTATCCTCCGTCAAGCGCTTCCTACTGGCGTCAGCGTGAGTTGGCTCGTGGTAGAAATGAATGTCTGTGTCCACAATGTGTTTCCTGGGAACTCTGCACAAGAGTATCATAATGTCAGCGTTCAGATTACTTACTTAAAGGGCCTATAAAAATAATATATCGATGTAACAAGACAGAGGTGATGGACTTTCACAAGTGCTTTATGCAGGCTACACGTAATGAGTGAATAAATGGAAAACTGCTACTGGTTTAGAACTATGGAGAATGTGGCAGTGACCAATGGCATAATTAGACTGATTAGTCAAAATCACACCATGTAGGTTTAGTTTCTTTTTTTTAGTTTGATGTTGTGAAATCAGTCATATACCTTGGTGGCTGGGGTTTTCTTTGAACCAGAAAAAGATTAAAAAGAAAGTGTCAACCAAAAAAGAAAATTTACACATTCAAGTTTTAGGATTTCTTTAAAACTTGGATTGATTTCAAAACTTACTTCAAAATACTCTGAGGTCCACTAAAAAGTACAAGAGGAAAAATAGAGGAAAGCAGATATGTGTAAAATGATAAATCTGAAGAAATAATGTGTTAGGAGAAAAAATAAGAGGTTAAACATTGAAAACTGTCACTTACTGCCAATACAAGTCAGTTCTTATCTCATCCACAAGAGGGAGCTCTCTATCTGAGTTACTTCACACTGGGTTTTGTGCATTAACAATAAAACACTAAAGTCAGTGTGTTTCTATTGCATTATTAGTAAATGTCTGACTCCAGTAAGGTGTTGACAAGCCTCGTAGTAACCACACACAGAGACAGAGAAGTATTGAAGTCTTTTGAGGAACTGCAGCCGATTAATCACCTATAAATACACTCTGCAGCCTCACCTCGAAGTCTGACAGTGATTTATAAGAGCCTCTCAACACATGTCAGTGTATAGAACCTGTGGCTGAGTTTAGACAACATTATCTCACTCTATTTTCTATATACTGTGGGATTGTATGGGCCTCTCAGTAGAAAATAACTCTGTGAGAATTTTATTTTATTTGACATAAAAAAGAAAGTAGATGATACTGGCGCATGTTTGACTCACTTTTTACATTCATATATACTGTATATCTTGGGATTAGTACATCATAGAGTTAAAAATGTGAAACCACAAAAAAGAACAAAGTCTGAGCTGCATAGTCTATTCATTTCATTTTTCTATCTTGCTTCACTAGAGACTTATCAAAATTAAACCATGTGGCCTAAATTGTCAATTACATTAAAAGCCCCTAAATGTACACATCTACATTTGTTACAGAGGCCTCACAGAAACGTGAGGTTGTTGTGTAGCTGCCCCAACCTGGAACAGCTGTCATCTGAACGTTTGCTTTAATATTCTGTAGAGCTGCAGCTAGAGGATATTTTTCCAGCAGTCCATGTTAAGTTTGTTTTTGTTTCATGTTTACTTCCTGTTTTATTTTGTCATTCTAACTCTCCCTGTTTTTTCAGGTCAACTTCCTGCCCTTGTGTGTTACTCGCCTTTTGCGATGACCTTGCCTCACGTTTATTATTGGCCTGTTTTTTGTGGACTGACTAATTGTGTCCCGAACCCTGCCTGGATTAAAAAATACTTGATCTTACGTGACCCGTCTTTGAGTTGTGCTCTTGAGTCCCTACTTCTCCAGTTTCCACAGTTAAACATATCTATATGATTAGTTCAATAAGGCAAATGCATGCAACACAAAGCATGCACAAATGTGGAAAGAAAACAAAAGCAAAGGAAACCACCACACAGTAATATCTCAATAAAGCTCGGAGACTAACTTTAGAACGAGAAGTGCAGCTCCAGTCTGTAGAGGAGGCAAAAAGGTTTAAGAAAAAGGACAAAGACAAGGAGGAACGCTGACATACTGTTCAGGATAGGTTTTAAATTCTGCGTGGAAAAATATTGTTTATTATAAAGATCCCTTCTGGAATGAAAGACACCACACAGTTACTACAAAACATGCAAATAAATGAGTAAACATGCATCTAATGACCAAATAATAGTTTTGCTTAAGTTTGGGTTTAAGCTAATAATGTTTGAAAGGTTCACAAGTGAAGCCCTTATTTATTCTGACGTCTGCTTCAAGAGGAAAGTGAATGGCACAGAGCTTATGTTCCCAGTGCAAGCTATTTTTAAACAGCCTCATCGTATCATCATTGTCCCGTTATACTCACTATGTCTGTGGGGGGAGAAGTTGGTGTGAGGTGGAAACAGGAAGGTATAGAGATGGTGATAAATGTGTTATGTATGTAACATAATAAAGATTTGTGAAAGATTTGGGGAAAGAATAAAAAAAAAAGGGTGGATAAACACCAGTGTCCTTCAAGCAGCTTTCATATTGCATTTGTCATGAGGAAGAGGAATTTAGCTTTTTCCTGGGAAGTAATAAACCACTTCCCCTTCCATGTTACCAGTTCTGATTGGACATCAATACAATTATATTAAAACTGTGTTAAGACTGGTGCTGTAAACACAAACAGGACAGTATGGTATTGAGGAGTAACCTGACCTGACACTATGTCTACAAGGAAAACCATTAAAACAATTCAAAAGGTGTTGTTTTCAGTAAAAATGTTACATAGTTCTGCTTCTACAGGAGAAAGTGGACACCTGAGAGTCATTTGCGCTGCTGCTCTGAAAAACACCATCACTCACCCATTAAACAAAGCTCCGCCCTGACTCTCCAACAGGCCCCGCCTCTGCCCCAAGGCCACCTCGCACGCGTTCTCGGCCGAGTACAGGTGGATGGGGGTGTTGTAGACCGAAGGCTGGGGCGGGACCAGGACAGGGGGAGAGGAGGAGGCTGAGGAGGAGGAGGACGGAGGAGGGGGGCTAATGTTGGAGATGGCGGGGGTGAAGGCCGAGGAGGGGGATGGGATGAAGAGGGGCTGTGTGTCTGAGCCGCAGCCGTAGGGCCTGGGGTGCTTGTTGTAGGGGGCAGTGGTGGGGCAGGACGGGTGAAGATGAGGAGGGGGAGGAGGGAGGGGGTGAGTGAGGGCCACAGGTTTTATGATGTTTGATCTGTCGTCCTATGGATATGAGAGAAAGCATGCAAAACACACACAAATTCACACACGACACTCATGCTTCCCTTGTGATTGTTTTAAATATACTGTACATCAAATATGACATTGTTTTAATGCAATGTGTTCAGCTTTTAGAATTGTTTATTAAAAGGGAAGCATCAGTATACTTTTAATAAAACATAAATCATGCAACAAAATGTTTATGTTGTCATTTCAGAAGGGTTTAATAATTAAAGAGAACCTATTTAAAACATGGTCTCCCTGATAATATTTAAATTTAAGTTTAAAGTTCAAGTGATAATACATACATTAGACACATTATTCCTTATTACCAAGAGTAATATCAGTACATTTTACAATTTTTACATTCATGCTATTCTGATAAATAGACTGTATATTAACAAGTACAATGTCAACATATTTTACTGTCTGTTGCTCCCAAACATTATCCTGACTGTCTTACTCTTTCATATTGCCAAGGAAAATGAGTCTGGGGTTCTGGGGTTACTTTGCTTCACAGCAATTTCTGGCTCTGTAGAGTCCTGTCTGACCAATCATAACTGTTCATTTAAAATAGAGTGGGCTGGACTAGTGGGGGACCACACCCACATTTTTAAGAATGTCAAGGGCAATTTGGAGAAGATGCCAAAAGTGGACCAGTGTTAATTTTGACAAGATATTTTAATTTTAGTTTTAGTAGTTTGAATAAAATTATTACTAGTTTTAGTCTAATTTTAGTCATCTTATTTGTTTTAGTTTTAGTCTAGTTTTAGTCGACTAAAATTAAAATAGATGTTATTTCAACACAACTGCCTTTATTGAAATTTGTTTTATCAATGAAAAACAATACCAATAGTAAAAAAAAAAACTGACAGAAAAGTTCCATTGGACGTTTCTACATTTACATTTAGTCATTTAAAAGATGATTTTATCCAGGGTGACTTACATGAAGCTTCCATTCACCATCCAATCTTATGTCTAAGAATCATTAAAATGATTTTGAAAACATATTTTGGACTAAAAATTATGCGGTGTTCCTTTAATGAAGTCTGTTAGTCTGAGATTTACACTGGTGAAGTGTGTGTATCAGTTTAATGTCTATGCTCTAATATATGACATTGTAAATATACAGTTATAAATAAATAAACATGCTAAAACAATCCTACCTTTGGTGCAACGGGAGGTGGTTTGGGAACACTGGGAGCCCTAGAAAAAGCAAAGAAAGAATAACAGTAAGGAATAAAACACAAAATCAAATAACCCTCTGTGCGTCCTATAGATGGATGTGTTTGTAACTAACACCATGTGCATAAAAAAGTAGCTAAAGGCCTTCCAAAGTCTAGCTTCTTGTTGAAATTTATGAGGCCTAAGACCAAACTGTTAAATGTTGAGATGTTTTTGAGATTATAAATTATGAGTTAAACTTGAGCTGGGAGCACAGACTGACATAGAGTGTGCTGTCCTCTGTGAATAAGAATAACTCCAGAACAAGGATCACTGTGTCAGACACAGACTCTATGAAAGCTCAGGCTGTAAAGTTGTGGTTTTCTTTATTGCATGTGTTGCTTTTAAGGTTAGTTCAATTTGATTTTCTTGGATTATGACCATATTTTTGTTTTATTATATTACAGTATCAGTCTGTAGATGGAGTTATGCAGAAGACTGTTTTCCTCCAAGAAGCTGAATAAAAAGAAGGTGTTCATGAAGAAAATAACAGTAGCTAAAGTTGAATAGAATAACACAGGCTGGACATAATTAAAGGGTGAACAAACTGTGTGGTAATTGAAGAAGTGCAAATGTCCACAGTTTCACATTCCAGTCGAGGCAGACCTTTCCAGAACCTTCCTGAGGGAGGTTCACGTCTTTCACCTCAGTAACTCTGGACAGTAGTGGCTAAAACACATCAGGCTATGAATACAGCTGCTCACATTGTGGCCTTTTACACACTAGATTTAGATTTACTGTCATATTATGTACCTTTTATGAAGACATGGGGAGACAGCCTCAATGAATGTTCAAACTTCAAACATTTTGTCAAATTAAATTTAAGTTAACTTAGCTAAACACATTTCAGCTCAATTATATATAATATCCAGAATACTATATTTTACTGAAGCAATAAAGCATTGAAATTAAATCATTACAACTCAACATTGTTTAATGCCTTTCCACAGCAGTTTTATTAAGTCAGTTCAACTCAATATAGCTTATTTCACACTTCACAAGTTACTTTAGCTCTTAGTATTTCAACTTAATTAAACTAACTTACATTTGACTCAAGTGGACATTTTTATATATATACTTTTATTTATTTATTTTTGTTATTAAGCATATTGTTCAGACTAAAGTGTTCAAACATACAAAGTAAAAATTCAAAATTAGGTCTACTGGAACTATGAAATTCAACTTTGCTATTCTGCTTAAACCTGCAGTGTGTGACTTTTGAGGGATACACAGCAAATTATAATGAAAATATATATATATATATATATTTTTTTCTAGTCTATATAATCAAAGATTTTAATAGAGGAGAATTTTCAGCCAGTAAGTTTGAGGGAAATGGAAGGAGTTTCTGGCTACATTAAGGTCAGTAAGTCAATTCAACTCAACTCATTCCAACTCAATTGCAATAATATAAATTCAAGTCAATTCATCATCTACAGTAAATTGTATTGTAGCTACCGCTTTCCAGTGGGTTTCCCAGGACACACTGTACTCTAAATAGTACAACTGTGGGCCGTTAGTTCATTCAAAGCTGATCTAATGGCACCAATCATTTCACTTGCACAACTGTAGGCGTGACCAATGGCATGGAAATGTGCAAAGCATTTCAAATATATCACCGTGATATATCCCTGAAGGCTCAATTACACTCGGGCTATAAATGGACTCGGCAACAAGGTAATGCTCTTGGGTCATGTGGTTAGAAGGGAAATATGACATTCACAAATTGTCATGAAGTAGCTTTTTTAACGTAACTCAATAGTTGCAGGTAATTGTAGGCTTCAACGAGCCCCTACTGTTTAATGAGGACGCACTTTAAGTTTCCAAGACTTGTCTGTGACATTGGAAGAACTATTTTAGAACAGAGCTTTCTTAGACTTGAGTGTTTACCAGATCTACTCCAGGTTTTAAAGTGTATCCAAGGCTACGACATTACAAAACAGCGTCGACTAAAAGGCAAGTTCATTTTAGTTTTAATGCTGACAAAGAAACTAAACCAAGCAAGTGTGTACAAGGCACTTTAACACTACAAGTAAACACATTTCCCTTTAGTGAACAAATTATAATTATATTCATATGAGCTGCCAGCCTCTGTGTGTCTGCAGATCGATATTTCTATTTAATGTTCACAGAGCCTTTATATTGAATAACCACTTTGTTCGTGTGAGTCTCTCCCAGAGTTTTCTTCATAATTCAGAGTGGTCACGGCTATTTGTTGAGCTTTGATATTTTACCGCATCAGAAAAAGTGGGCTGTGGTTACAATGATGGTGCTTGGATAGGTTTTTATATTTTCTTATAAATTATGTTGATTAAAGAAAGCATTTTTCTTCTTTTCAAACTAACATTTTAATAGTTGATTATTATAATGTACATAACTCCAACCTCATGCTTGTGTAGCTCAACTTTCCAAGGACTATCTGTAATTATGTACATAATCAATCCTGAATTAAATTAAAAAGTTAAAGTTTTTTCTCTAGGACATGCCAATATTTGAGCATTAGTGATTTAAACTTAGCATTAAGTAGTCACCCATTTTGTAATAGTACATAAATTATACATTATACACATTTATGTAAATATACATTTACATTTTTACATTTATTCATTTAGCAGACGCTTTTATCCAAAGCGACTTACATTACATTACCAGTGTTACAGTCACTGGAGGCAAGGTGGGTTAAGTGTCTTGCCCAAGGACACAACGACAGTATGAACTGTGGGGCGAGCGGGAATCGATCCTACTACCTTGCGGTTGAAGGACAGCCGCTCTACCACTGAGCTACTGCCGCCCATAAAAACTAACTCATATAAAGTATGTGTAGAAGCAGGTAAGGGGCATGAATTCAGGGTTGTGAATTATATCCTACAACCTGACGATTCTTTACAGACAAAAATACTGATAATACTGAATATTAAAAACAGATCACTTCATAATTAACACCATTTTCAACCTTTATGACTAACTAGCATAACATTTGCTGCTGCTAGCTTAAGTTGTAGAAAGAAAAAGCCTTACATGTAAACCAAAAACTGGGCAAAAAATAAATTGCCATCACTTATATTGATAAAAGGACAGAGACCTTATGATGTACTGCTTTTACTCTGTGACTACAAAATGCATCACAGAAGAAGCCAGATGCCAGCCTCTTGTACTGACACACTCATTTATTTACAGTCATTTAATTTATTTATTTTTCGATTATGTGAAAACAGCTTTTGCACTACCTCTGCTCACCTAGTGTATATTAATCCATATTCTGCTAAATATTTGAAAGCATTTAGAACTGAAAGTATTTCCAGAGCAAAAGTTGAACAGAAGGTGTTCAGTCTCTTTCACTTTTTATCAAAAGCTCTCAATGTCCTCGGTGAATTTGCATCTGGCCTATTCTCATTTGATGAACTCACAGGCCAAAGTTTCCAGGGCTGTACGTAACCCACCGTCAGCCTCAGCAGCAAGTGACAGGCCACGCTGAATCAATCAGTGTGTGTTTTTATGAGGAAACTGGGTTCGCCCAAGCAGGAGTGGTCCGCGTTGAGGTGTCACTGACTGGGAGCTGTTAGTAACACTCACTCAATGCTGCACACAGCTGTAGGTATTTCTCAAGTGGGGCTAACCTGTTATGTGTTTTTCAAATAAAGTAAGTGGGTTTTCATACCGTAATGAAAGCTACAGATATGTTTCATGCACAAAAACAATGAATAATGAAGTGTGTTTAAATGATACACACATATTTCTCAACAAGCGTCTGTCCCATTAGGAGGGCAGTTTCGACATTTATCAGTGGTGCCATTGGGATGACAGAAGGGTAAAGTGAATAGACGAAAGATAGATTGACGTGCACACTCCCTTACACAAATATATGTAAACACAGGATTGTACTGTGAAGGGTGTGGTGACAGTGATTTCAGGCAGGTTGGTCAACATATGGCAGTGTGCAAACAGTGATACTACTGTGCACCATTAGTATCACTGGGAATTTTCAACTCGAGTATACCTTGGGCTTCCAAAGACATGCATTTAAAAGTGAATGAGTGAATCTAAAGTGCCCATAGTAAATGCAACAGCAGCCTCTCTTCCCTGGAAGACATTTACATCATGAAGGGACTCACCCCGCACATGAACTGTCCACGCCCCTTCCCTAGGCAGAAGACAGCCTCAAAGCCAAAACAATAAGGATAAAACACAGCTTCTTCACAGAGGCTGTCCCCCTGTACGCTAAACCTGAATGACAATTTTATATAAACAAACAAACTTATATCCTGAATAAGAAAATAACTATGAATTTCCTTGAAGATCTTGTTATACATTTGGTGCTACCTATTTCAAATTTTTAGTCAATTACGTATTGTGTACCAGTTAAGAGTGTAATGTATTTATACAGCATTTAGTTCAGTACTGTCAATATAATTGGACAAGAGACATTGTAAATGTGCTAAACTCTCCAGCGCATGTGTTCTCTATTTACAACTCATTAGGTTTACAGTAAAGTTTGCCGCTAATATGTCCAAGGTTGTTAGAAACACTGTACCACAATTTAAGTTTAATTATGACTTGTGGTAAAACAGAGTAACATCAACAAATGAAGCGACGGCAGCAGCTCAAAACTAAGCGAAGAACAAGAACAGTCCTTTTACTGCAGCCATGAAAACACACATTTGAATATATAACGCAAAAGCTATGTACAGTGGTTAACTATAAACTTTTAACTTGCTTTTAATCCTTAGCTTTCAATCATGCAGAACCCCTGCGTAATTTTCAAATGAATATAACTGCTAAAATGATTACTGGGTTCTTTGTAGGTGTCTGATGATAAGCTTACAATTAAAGGAAAGAATATTTAAATCAATTCAAAGTGGACTATGCAGGACTCTTGGGTCAGCTTTGCTTCAGCTGTGACCTCTTTAAAGTTTAAAGTTCTAGATACCTAGGATGAGCTAATGTACTACTACAAGTCAAGGGAGCGTCAGTAGAATAAACAGAAAAATAAAAATGTATTGGATTTATGCTGCGCTTTTCATTCACTCCACAGTCACACACTTGTGGTGAAGACGTGGCAGCCATTTTGTGCCAATGGACTCTCCGGCATTCTCACAGATTAATACACATTAATACACATTTATACAGCAGTGGCGAGGTGAGTAAAGAATTTAGTTTTGTTTTCTTGTTAACAATAAACAAAAAATATAATTTGTATTTGTTTGTGTCTGTCTAATGCAGCCACAGCTTTTAAAACACAAAACATCCATCCATCCATCCATCTTCTACCGCTTGATAATAATAATAATAATACCGCTTCTATAAACACAAAACATGACTGTGTAAAATAATAAGGGTGTCTGAAAACATTTTTCCACCACTGTACACAGTTTTAGACACACGGCTTGTTAAAGGAAGAGATTTAACATTTTTAAAGTTTCAGACTGTTATCACAACATACTTTACCCACTTTTGAACTTAAAACATAATTTAAAGAGCCCAATTCAGTTAAACGGGGGTCTATCCCAGCTGCTTTGAGTGTGGGGTTGGAACACCCTGGCCAGTATGGCCTGCAGATGTATGTCTTTGGACTGTGGGAGGAAGCCTAAGTGCCCAGAGAATGGGGAGGACATGCACATAGATGTTAATAAAACTCCTATAATACTGTTTGATATTGAATCATAACACTGAGTTGTGCTATCCCTGACCTTCACTTAAAGAAAATGTTACCAATACAGACCAATACATTTCAATTAAATAGCAGGCTGACAGATATCCTTACAGTGTCCCATCTAATATTACAACCATCGCTGTAAGAAGCTCACAATTGATACAAAAGCACTAAAAGTATATTCATTCCAGCAGCACAGCGTGAAATTGTAAAATTAGCACTAGCATAAAGTGTTCATTATACGTCTGTTACCCTTTTGACTTTGTCTCTGTACCATTCTCCTATCTGTTCTGCATTATTTATCTCCCTCTTTCTCCTCCTCTTACACACTGTGTCCTGTCTTAAGAGCCGTTTCCGTTGTATTTCCCTTTCCCCAGAATGAGCTCACTCTTTGCAAAACAGAAGAGAAGCCCTATCAAACATATGTAGTCATCATGGCTGAAGGGATTTCTATTCCTGAGCCTTATTAGGACAAAAAGCGGAAATAGTTTCAGGTTTTTTTGTTTTACCTTAAACTGAAGCAGACAGACCAACGTGACCGGGAGGAGGCCAGGGCAGCATGGAAGAACTGTGACTGGAAGAATTACTGCCATGTGTGCTACAGCATCCAAAACAGGTCGTAAGTGCTACAGTGTTTGTTCCTGTGTGAAGTGAGGAAGAATAATAATGAGAGATAACTCTCTCTATAACTATCCTGTGTCACATTCCTTTTGCTGGAGCGATCCGATCTAAAACAACTGTGTTATTTCACTGCTATTCTCAGAGCAGGGTGTGAGATTATCAAGAATTGACCTTTAAATAGATCTGGAAGCCCTGCTCTGCCTGCCTTTATCAGCTTTCACATTAGATAGGGTCAGGCACAGACCGCAGAAACAGTACTGCTCATATCTACGGGCCTTTCAGCTGAGCATGACATCAGAGGCAGGGCTAAAACAAGAGCCGACACTGAGCAGAGACACCACCACCAACAGTTTCAGGACAAAACAGGGCTGTTTAAAATCATTAGGGTCGTCTAAGTTATTACAAATAGAAAAAGGGTTGGGTCACAAGCTTTACTGTAATTAAAAATTATGTATGGACTTTAATTAATGCAGCTTAATGCTTTGTTTTCTGTTTTCAATTGAGGCTAGATTCTCAACAAAAACGTGAGCGAGTAAAGTGAAAGTTGAAAGTAAAATTTAAAGTTATTCATTTCCAATAAGGGGTGACATGAGAGACCCTAGTATAGATTTAACGTTGAGCACAACTTAACATTTAGAAAACGACGCAAAAGCCAATCACAACGCAAGCTGAACCAGACAACCTGTCATGTCACTTCTTGTATAAAAGTACCGTGATTGTTTTGTTCATTTTTTCTAATCCACATGTGTTATTTATTTGTTTTTTATGTGTGTGCGTTTATGTGAAATGCAAAATACAGAACCAGTGTTCACAATCATCTTTCACAACCCAGCCTGATGTTTTGCCAAAACTAATAATTTATTGCAGGTTGTAAAGCTCATAAAGAGTTGGTAGGAGGAGTACATTTAGACTCCGAGTTGTGCTCATAAGTTGTGCTCATAAGTTGTGCTCATAAGTTTACAGACTTGGCAGAATTTGTGATTATTTGGCCATTTTTCAGAGAATATGAACGATAACAGAAAAAAACTTTTTTTCACTCATAGTTAGTGGTGAAACAAAGGTGTTTACTCTTCTAAAATCATAATGAAAAAAGAAAATACCCAAATGACCCTGATCAAAAGTTTACATAGCTCAGCAAGTGTCTTGCCCAAGGACACAACGACAGTATGAACTGTGGGGCGAGCGGGAATCGAACCGCCTACCTTCCAATTTTTCTGGCAGTTGTGGCTGAAACTATTGTCGGTCTACCTGACCTTGGTTTGGCATCAACAGAATCCCTCGGTTTGAACACTGCTGATTAGCATTCTACATTCCTTGGATATCTTTTTAAATCCCGATACAGTTCAATTACCTTTTCCCCCAGATTCTTTGACAATTATCATGCTTTTTCCATGACTCAGAATACAGAAACGTCAGTGCAGCACTGGATGAAAGATGCCCGGAAACTCACTGACCTTTTATTTATTTTATAAACTGTCATCATTGTGATGGAGGAAAGGAAACGTTTTGTCATTGGTGAAGATATTTTTAGTAATATCAGTCATTTAAAGATATTTAATTATTTAGTATTTACTACTGTATTTTTGTCCATATAGAAGTACGGCAACTATATAAGAAGTTATACAGTATTTTAATCATAATAATGGTTCAGAATGTTTCAACAACTCCAAAGTCGGAAAAACAAATTCCTTACTTGAAAACCCTAA
This sequence comes from Perccottus glenii, assembly GCA_024416835.2. NCBI lineage: Eukaryota > Metazoa > Chordata > Actinopteri > Gobiiformes > Odontobutidae > Perccottus > Perccottus glenii. Next base: position 29,491,649 of record CM044556.2, on the reverse strand, counting down.
GTTTCCCGAGGAGTCTGTGAATACACCTTAATACAACAAAAGTCCCTTCATAACAGCATTACATACAAACCTATTCAAAAAGCGAGCAAAGAACTGCTAATAACACAACACACTTTATCTGAATAGAGATAATAATGTAATGTAACCTTTATGAGACTGCGTTCTGTGCAGCCACTACATACAACAAATCTGTTATAATGTTCAGCCCAGATCAATATGTCTAGACAACATGCTCAAGGCCGTGAGTCTAGAGTATATTGTCTCATAATAGCTACCTGTTTTCTTTATCTGACTTTAAAACCAAAGTAATTAACCTTATTCTACTTCCCTTTAAGGTCAATGTTTTGTTGGTTGGTGTTATTCATTAAGGAAACTCATCCAATATCTCCATTGTGTTTCCCATAGTTACCACGCAACAAACAAGTCCAGTGTGGCATACCTGACTGGAACAAAAACAGGCTGCAGTTTTGTGGTTTTGGACTTTAACCACAGGAGGAAAACAGGCACGTCGAGTTAACTCCACCAGGGAAAGGAGGCTTGAAAACACTTGAGAAAGTACAAGGTCAATCAATATATCTTCAAAGAATAATTACGCACCAGTTTATCATAACAGAACAGGACTGCTGCTCATAAATGTCCAATAAGTTATGGACAAGACTGTTGTAAAAGTGAAAATAACACTGTCATGATACAGTTAAATTCACATAAAACAGATCAACAGGCTGGGAACATTTCATTCTTAGTTGCTTTCAGTTGCAGTAAAAGTAATTTAATGCAACAGGACATACAAATATATATTTTAAAAAAGATAAAAGGTAGTGAAGACAGATGTTTAGTTTTTACATTTACAGCGCTGTTTTAAAGTGGACTAAGAGGGAAGAGCAAACTGTGGACACAAACAGAGGAGGTCAAAAGGAGACAACAGTGGAGTAAGAATATTCAGGGAGTTTTATATTTTGATCCCTAAATGGTTACTTAAGTCAAAGTTAATGACTTTAAAGGTCCCTTTAAACTACTGCACACCTGCTGCTTGGTAACTTCTTCCACACCTCAGGCTCACTTCAATAATGAGAAGAGTTAAAGGGTAACCACACAAACGTACAATTCCACAAGCCCTGGCTATAAATGAAAAGTAATCAAGCTCAATCTAGTTCTAATCCTAGAGCTAAGACACCGGTCTCTTCTCCCTTAAAATAAAAATATAGCTTGATTGGCAAAATGGATAAAAAATAAAAATAAAAAAATATGGCACACTATTCCTTATTTTAACAATATCAATGACAATATGTACTTTTGGCCACTTTTTATGGCTACAAGCAAACAGAGCTTTATTAAATTAAAAAATTAAAAAGCATTATTTAAGGTTTTTATTTGGTTTTGTATTTGGTAATGTATTAAGAATAAGTTGGGTCGAATAAACTATGACATTTACTGAAGCTACCACAATATTTCTTTTGAAAATGCAAAATTAACGGTCAATACATGAATGTTTTTGACATGCATTATTTGTGCAAATAATTGTCCAATCAGATTGAGCCTCAAATTCTGTTCTGTCTCAAACAACAAAATTAGTTCATGGCCCTAGTGTGACCAGTAGAAGTTAGTTTAGAGCAGGGGTCCCCAACCCCCGGGTCATTTGGTACCGGTCGGGCCCCAAAGAAAGAATAAATAACTTACATTATTTCCGTTTTATTTATCTGACTCTAAACAATGTTTTATTTTGAAAAATGACCGGGTTCCCTCTATTACATCCGTCACTCTTAACGCTTGTCCCGTTGCTGCTAAAATTAAACCTCCAAGCTAGCTAAATGAGTAAAAAACAAATGTCTTTGGAAAGTTTCTTCGCAAAGGGGAAAAGAACCAGTGTGGAGACAAAAGAAGACCATATGACTTCCAAGACAAAGCAGGCTGCATTTAACAGACAATACCAAGAGTCCTACTTAAAATATGGATTTATAGCGACAGGTGATTCCCGCGCACCAAACCCACTCTGCATAACTGCTTCGCCACTTGGAGACCAAGCATCCTGCATTAAAAAACATGCTTATTAATATATTTAGAAAACATTACAGTTTTATGGTGCTTGTATCATTTCATTTTGTTTATTTCTCTGCCACACATGGGCGGAGTTTGGGTTTCTAAGGGGGGCACTGCCCCCCCAGACCAGAGCCAATTAATGCCTGTCTTGTGCTTTGAAAAAAAAAGAAAATTACAGAATTCATATTTTCTCATTTTATTTGTCCTATCTTATAATTTTTGTGGATATAATGAGTAAGTTTAGAATTAATTATTTTTAATTACTATATTGAAAAAGAAGCTCATTTTGGCGGACTACAAAGTGGACTCTCTTCTCGTTCTGTTCCCGCTTTAGTCTACATGCTAAATAAACAAAATGGACATTTGTCGTTTTTTTAATAAACCCACTAGTAAAAGTGTGGAGTTTTCTAACTCTGACACTTCAACCATCAATTCCACTGCTGCTACTGACACAGCAACCCGGAAAAAGAGGCGGCTTCTTCTGCATTAGGTAAGATATGTTTTTAATGCGTTTCTTTGTATAGCAGTCCTTGTTCATTGTAAACGTATTTTAAATGTAGATGGTATGATATATGAAATATGGTAGCCCATAAAAAAATCTGAGCTCGTGGTCTGCTGGTAGGTGCCCCCTAAAGCACAAAAGTGAAACACCGCCTATGTCGCCACACCTTAAAGACCGGTCCGTGAAAATATTGTCTGACATTGAACCAGTCCGTGGCACATAAAAGGTTGGGGACCGCTAGTTTAGAGCCTAAATTCTTAGACTATTACTATCAAAGGAGGAATTGATGTAGATTTTGATAAATTAATGACGTTAGATTTAGAGGTTAAGTTGAGTCACTTAGATGACTGATTATCTTTCAATAACGATAACCAGGTGTGGCTGTTGCGTAAACAAAGAAACAAACAAATCTAATTTGTACACTCAAATCTGGTATTTAAATACTGTATGTTACCCCTTTGGAACTACACCTATTTCAACACTTCCTTCTCAGTGTAGAGGCTGATAAATCCACTGTGACAACCCTGACACGATGCATACAATATGAAGAGCAGAGAAACACCAGCCGTGTCCTTGAGCAACCCAGGGTTTATCAAGATCATGTCTGCGCTGTCAAACTTACTTATGGCTCAGGGCGATGTTTGTGGAATTACACAACGAGGACTGAACCTTCACCACAGCATCCTCACATCTGATGCATGGGCTGGGATTTTTATAACACTTAGAGCCTGATGTATTGAGTTAAGAGTGAATCCCAGGCTCAAAAACTTGAGGAATCTCAGCCTTGTAGGTAAACTCTCTGTAAACTCATATGGGGCACTTTAATAAAAAACAGTATGAATGGAACAAAGTAATGCAGAAACGTCCATAATTTCTTAATCCTTTTTAACCGTGAAAACTATTGCAATTGTAAATAGAGCAGTATTTCTTGTGGCAGCAGGACTCAAGAGTTGTATTTAAAGTCTGTAAAGAGTGAACTAAGATAGAGTACACATGTGTGAAACTATGGTACTTTTGGCAGAAATAGAAATCATAAAACTAAAGCTAAATTAGATAAAACTGCTCAAAGGAGAATCCCATTTCAGTCCAAAACTGAGACAGCCTGTCTAAAATGATCCCCTGCATTTGGCTCTAGGTCTGCTGACAGGATTTAGATTTTACTGTAAGTCAGCGTGACTCCAACAGAGATGGGAGATTTATTTGTGATGGCCATCCAGTTTCTGTGTCTGTTTACTGGAGCTTAGTGTTTTTCTCTCTTCCTTCTTCATCCTTTCAATTCATCCTTAAACCACATAATTCAATCCTGATTTTTTTTTTCTTTTCTTTCTTTAAATATCTGCAAAAGTGCCCGCTTCTTTCCTGTAAAATACTGTATAACTGTAAGGAAGGCAAGTGTTTTGTCCTTCAGAAACTTCTATACATCAATAGTTAGGCTTCAGGGTCTAGCTGCAACAAGGTTAACAACATCCTACTGGCCTGGCCGACAAACAAAAGCCTTTTTGAGAGATGGACATATCAGTATGAAACGCAAATTCTCTACTCACTCTATAAACTAAATATGCTAAATATCTACAAAGCTACAGCAAATGACAGAAATACTCTATACATTGCATAAAACTGTCAAAAACATTTACAGAATGTCTGAGAAATTGACAATGCTGTGGCAATAAATGTGTTTCTCCACCAGATGGTCATTATTTGGCCATTGCTCAAACAAACAGTTTTCACCACTTCTGTCAGTTTAATGTCTTTATGAGGTAAGTTCCAGAAGAACATTAACAAAATATGCATCTTACATACACATTTAGACACAGCAAAAACAATTACAGTGAAAGTTATGCGGCTCAGTTTAAATGTATCCCACTAGAGTGAACGGATAATGTTGTTGACTAACTGCAGCTTCATTTTCTTTGGACTGACGTAGTTTCACACTGAATGCATTGATCTGATATATGGATGTAACTCTTTTATTGGAAGTACATTTGGACTAAAACGCTGAGTGTTCAATAAATGTTCTAAACCTCACACTCGTTCATGATTTATCACAGTGTCTTATTATTTTCACATTCCCCTCCCAGATGATTCTTCACATGGTTCCAGCTGCATGTATCACTGCACAATGCTGGCTGGCTGAAAGATGAGCGCTCTTGGCTTACAGTAAGATATATCTGGCAAAGAGCAGCAGACAATTTCAAAAAGCAAAGACAGATGAGCTTACACTGTGATCTTGGCCCGGGAATAACAGCGGGCTATACCTCCGTGACACCCCCTTATGTTCCTGGGATCCATATTTTCTTTGGCAAAATCAAGAGACTATCAAGAGACACGGACAGGCAACGACAGGTGTTTTGAGCTGGAGCTGCATTCTCTCGGTATTAGGATATAACAATGCGCCCAGCCAATGATGAAGGCCCGTCGGTTTGAGTTGAGCTTTGGCAAATACTGGTGAAAGACAGAGACAGGTGAAGCCCGTGTAGAGACTTGGCTTTGAAACACCTTTGGCAAATATCAAAGTGGAGTAAGTGACAATGGCAGCTGTGCAGAGGATGTGCCCAGGGCTGAACAGTGTCCTTCTCACATGTTTGTCATCAAGCCTTAATTATGCTCATTTGGGTGATATCCTGCTATTTAGAGCTGTTACCACACATTACATTTGATTAACTATTCTGTCATTTGAAAATGTTACAATCAGTTCAAATGTCTTTCCACTGTTTATGACAGGACTTAGAACATGTTGTTCCATCCTGTGTAAGTCTTTACAAGTGATGATACCCCAAATGATACTATCATCATCATTAGAGCTGCGAACAAGTCCAAGATTTTGATACAATCTAAATAATCACACCTGATATAAACATAATAGGCACATAACAGCTTTAGCAACAAAACAGAGCTAGATTAACAATGGCTAATAACTGTCACTGTTTATGATAAATAAACTTCTAAATAATAATTGAGGTGTATTCTACTTTTGTTTTCCCAAATGTTTTGTAGATTACTGTAAGTAGGGTGTGGACCTGAAACACCTTGAAAGAATAACAGCTGTTCATAAGCCCGCTGCATGTGATGTGCTGTGGTTGTGTCCACTCAAACACAAGCCGTGCATCACTGCTGTCTGCTGCACAAGCCAGAGTCAATGTTTCTGTTCATTTGCTGTCATTAGATGTCACTGGCTTGGTCTGAGGTGTGAACGGGCACTTACATTTCTAATAGGAATAGACTGTAAAGGTTAAAAACCCTGTATCAGTGTCAGACGGTGTCAGCAGGGGCAAAGAGAGGGGCTGAGGTGTGCACTAATGCTTTAAAATTGCTCTGTTTTGCTCGGTGTGTATTTTATAAAACTATTTGAGGAGCGCAATAAAAATCCTGATTTGAGTCAAAATAAAGAGCATTTTAATTTGCGGCTGCTATGACAGAGTGATTATGTTATGCTCTGTGGCAACACTGACAGTCGATTTGTTGATGTGTGGAGATTTTAGTTGTCTACATTTTTCTCTTGCTGAATAGCCCCAGTATCATTATATAGTGCCCTTTTCCTTTTATCCAAGTTGCTGAAAAACAAGAAATGAAGCTAAACATGACTTCAAAACAAGCATGTACTCTCATTACCACACAATGGACATAAAACATTGCCAACACACAACCCCCAGTGGTCAGACTGAGGTTTCTAACATATCTGTGCATAACGCAGGGATTGTGTGGGCTCTATTCAAAGAAACCAATGTAAACAAACTGAAAACGTACACCCAGTGCTACGTAAACTTCCCTCGCACAACCTTTTGCTCAAGTACAAGTGCAAACGTCCACACTTAAAATAACTCAGGCAGCTGCCACTGTGAGAGCTTGAGGGTGTCTCAGTGGTTGTATAGACGTATAGCTCTCATACTCTCAAAGCGTGTGTCAGTTTTGGATGTGTGTTTTGTCAGTGTGCCAAGTGAGTCTCTAGTTGCTGTTTACATTTCTATCTCTAATGAGGCACTACACCAGGAATGGTTAAAGTTAGGATAAGGACACTTTGGGTGGTTGTCCATCCATATATTGAAGATGAATTAGATTGGATTAGACTGGAGGCACTGTTTGTGTTGGTGAATTATCAACACTTAGTCTGTAAAGAGATGTGAGGGGCTGGAGTAAACCAACAGTGACAGTGTTTGATCTTCCCGAGGTGGGCTTCATTCCTGCACTATCTAGATTTATGTTTAAATCTAGATAATCAAACCTAATAATACTATTTAGTTTTTACCAACTTAGAAAACAAGCAAAATCTGCTGACTTAATCTACGTATGTGGAGAAGCATGTACCTTTAGACAACAACATTAGCAAGCCGAAAGAACATTTCTAGTCTGTTCAGCTCAGCCTGAATTCACTTAAGTATAATTTGTCAGTCTTTTCATGCATTTAGGTTAAAATAAAATGTTTTAACTCTAAAATATGGATCTTAAAAGTGATAACAACATAAGCATTCTTGAGACTTATTACATTAACACAATTTGACATTACACTACAATAAATAAAAGATATTTATTAAATGTTTACAATGAGTTTTAAATTACTTCTTTAGTCATTTAGAGGGTATAAAGCTTTAAAAAAGTTACATATTGCTGCTTTAGACGTGTTACAAAGAAAAATAAAGCAAGCTACTGTCAAATATTTACTGTCCTAGTGTTGGCAGACTTGTAAAAAAAGTTGTGTTTTTGGGTATGTGTGGGCTATATTACAATAATGAAGTTTATTTATAAAGCACATTTCATTTACTAAGAATAGACTCAATGCGCTAAAGTGCAGGAGTAAAATAAAAACACAATCAAAACAGAATATGAGGTCAAATTAAGTTAAAACATGAACAAGGCACCAAAAACAAATAAAAAGGATGATAAAATCTAAAATAAAAGTAATTAAAAATCAACCAAATGCTTGTGAAAATAAATGTTTTCAGTCTTTTAAAAGAAGGATTAGGGGCTATATTAACAGTATATCAGTGATACAAATGGATTATTTAGTTGTTGCTATTGACAACCTCTCCGTCCTCCTGATTCAGAGCAACGTTGGCCAGAGGGTACATATGTTGCTTTTTGAATCCACTCATGTAGAGCTCATACTCATTTATGACTATTTTAAGACTTGTTCAAACCTGTTGTGACATTATTCCGTCATTCATTGTGCCACCAGCGTGATTATGTAGTGTTACCACATGAGAAAAGTGTGAAGTGCCCTCGCTGTGACCCGTCCTTGTAGCTTTCTACATGAACACAACACATAACCCTGTAATAACAAATGCATGTGACAACTCCACCATCGACACATGGGTCACTTTGAACAGATTTGTCAAACACTGTAGTTATCCTGTTCAGAGGGACTTTCAACAGGGGTGTGATCTGCGCTCTGATGTGGAACCAATTAACTGGGTCCACCACAAAAGCTGCAACAAAGCACTTTGTCTTTTCATAAGGGACTGTTTACATAAATCAGTTTTTCTACGTGTTTCTATGGACACTGCAGCGAAGGTCAGCGAGTTTTAATTTCTGTTTTCTGTCTCTCAAACAAACCTTGTGCCACTGCCTCTGCAAAACAGTCACCATTAAAAAGTCCAATGAGTTTCAACAGACTTCGACAGCAGGGAATAAAGCGTTTAGCCGTAGAAATACAAAGGTGGTTTTGTAAAAGGGAATGGATGACTGGTTGGACTGAACAGTTTAATAGCCCCTTGGACTAAAGAGAATCATTACAGTGCTAAATGGTATAATTAAAGTGTTGACATTTTGAGATTGCAGTGAGAATGTTTCAGGAAAAAACTAGCCAATGACATTTTTGTTGCAATTACTCACTGTTTAGACGTTGATTTGACCTTCAGCTAGTCTTCTGAATATATGAAATACTGCTATAAGCTACTTCTTTTGCTATAAAACTTCTCTCTGCTACCTATTTATCTCTATCCAACCTCACAGTAAAGACACATGTGCTCCATGTGTGTCCACTATTGCCCTCTCACTAACAATACATTGTTTTCAACAGTCTCTTCCAATCAGATTCACTTTGACCCTAATGAAATATTGAATTCAAAGCCTTGGCAGCATTTGTACCACAGCTGTTTATAAGCAATCACCAAAAAGCATAAGGTTTTGCACACATCTGCTGAAGAAAACATGGAGCAGTGATGTTTTACCATTATCACTGAAAGATATTCCCAGATAACCAAATGATCAAAGCTTTAAAAAAAGCCATGTCTTTTCTTTGTATGTGGTCCATGTTTCTTCTGCTGTCTCCAGAATTCAGTCCAAGTTCTGTTTCCAGTTTCTTTTAATTTCAAGGCTCAACTGCTGTGGGACAACTAAACAAAGAGAGTTGTAAAGGCCATACACAAAGCGTTAGTGTTTGTGCAGCTAAGTTTAACCCAGTAATTCATCATGCAGAAAAAAAACTTAAGTAAATAGTGAAGCAAGTGACAAATGTGCAACGAGCAGTTACATAGTACTTCCCTGTTGCTATTTTAGATCAGTGAAAAATGGTTTTGGAAAGTGTTGCCAACCCAAATGATTTTACTGAAAGATAAAAAGAGTGTCGTTTATTAGATGAGATTATCTTTACTAAATCTGTCCAGTTCAATTTGTAACGCCGTACTACACTGCCAGAACAAATATGTTTTTATTATAGGATGAGGGACTGGCTTTTGTCAAACAGAGACCGTCAGAAAATATCTCTGCTTATGCAAAAGCATACTTTTTACAGCCAACTAGACTTGTGCCAAAACTCTGCCAGTCTAATTTCTAAAAGCTAAGCAAGTTTGTAAATAAAGCAGGGAACCGGGCTGTGATAAAAGAAAACATGAAATGGTTTATTTCTGTAATGCCAATATCTGAATTTACCTAGAGCTGAATTCCTTAAAGAAATACTGGGCTTGTGCTTGCTCATATTGTAAGGTATTGAAGACAAATCTTGTGATTATTATTATTGGATCAAATGCACACATTCTTGGATTTCTATTTTTTTACTCTTTAAGATTCAATTAACGATAAAACCAAATCTTACATTACCCCTAGTTCTCTGTTGAATTTATTATAGCAACAGATTTTTGTCTCATAACTAGTCCAGGACCGTTTGGACAATTTAAAGAAGTGCTTTAGTATGGATATGCCTAAAGAGTTCAAGTATATTGGGGTCTTGTTCACGAGGGAGGGCTGGATAAAGTGGACAGATCGATGCAGCTTCCGCAGTGATGCAGTCATTGTATTGGTCTGTCGTGGTGAAGACAGAGCTGAATCCAGGTAAAGCTCTCGATTTATCGGTCGATCTACATTACTACCCTCATCTATTGACCATAGATGAGTGTCATGACCGAAAGGACAAGATCCCGGATAAAAAATGAGTTTCTGCCGCAGGGTGGCTGAGCGCACCCTTAGAGATAAGGTGAGGAGCTCAGTCACTCGAGAGGAGTTCACAGTCCTCCACATCGAGAGGAGCCAGCTGAGAGGGCTCAGGCATCTGTTCCGGATGCCTCCTGGACGCCTCCTGACAAAAATCAACATGTTCAAACCTTATTCAAAAATGATCCTGTAACTGCTGCTCTAAAACACACTTTTAACAAATGCCACGGGACATTTCTGCAAATTCAAAAAAATTTAGCACAATTCAGCAATTTCAACATATTTCAGCAATTTCAGCTTTTACAATTATATGCAATGTCAAAATAAAACCACTCAAAATTCCAAACATTTCAAACTAAATATTTCTAAATTTCCATTGATGTTTTGTCTTGCAATAAACAGATTTGTGTAAATTTCAAGCTAATTTAGAAAGATTATTGTTATAAAATTATTATTATAAAAACTGCAAGCAGTTCTGATTCTGCACCATTAAAATAAAACATATTAATATAGACATGGCCTCAGATGTGTTGTTAGATTCATTCCTTGCACTCGGTTAAACTGGGAGCAGTAGTCTGACATTATTTACTGAGCCTGTGATTCATGATAATGTATTTTTCTTCACTTTCTGTAGAGATACGTTTTTTCACAGCTTTTCCTCGTCCGTCACACATCTGCTGTCCATCTCCTCTCTTCACAGCTCCACTTTATTTAGAAATGGAATAACAACTTGTCTCTTTGTAAAACCCTTATACACAAACACCACATGTATAGTTACAGTTTCTGTAGATTATCTCACTGTTATCATTCCTTTTGCCATCTGACCCAGTGACAAACCCAATCCAAATGTGCAGGCCCAAAGGAGAAAAAAAAACAAGAGTGACGCTTGTAAAAACTAACAGAAACAGAGGAATAGATTGGTTCTTTCCATTACGCATGTAGTCCCATTAAAGTCCAGATGTTGACCCAGGCAAGACACTTTCCTATATTCCCCATGCCAAAGTCAAAGTGGCAGTAAATGTCAGCGACAAACAACCAAAGCTTTAAATAGGACTTTGTTTCTTCTTGTAAATAATGCCACGAGAAATCCCTGTATCCAGGTAGAGCACTATCTGGAGCCAGCTGTTCCCAGAGTGGCTGCTGCTTACACCGTCTTAATAAAATCAAACTGCCACTTACTGAAACAAACCGTTGCATGTGTTTTCAATAGGGCATGAATTCACCCATCAAGGTCTGACGTCTGCCATGAAGCTTGAACAAGGAATCCTTTAACGTGCCATTAAAAACAAGAACACGCTCACATGACACGTGCTCCATAGATTTCTTTAGGACTTAGTGATGTGATTAAAAACTGGAGTCTGTAACTGTTTTGGAGAAGTTACTACATGTATTACTACATGACTGTGGTTTATAAAAGCGAGTAAAATGAGATCAAATATTATGTCACTATGTAGTAATGTGACTTGAAATCTCAAAAGGCTTTCAAAAACATTACCTCTTTCTAACAATAGTGTAAACAAATTACATTTTAAAGGATATGTATAATGAATGTATTTTAAATGATGTACCAGAAAACTGAAGAAACCTGAAGCTGGAAAACTAAGACCTTACTGGCTCACTTTGGCCAATCACATGTTACATACTTTTGTGTCTGCTCATATGCTTCCATATTCAAATTAAGGGAGGCTCCCATTGGCTACTGTTCCACTTGGATTGTAAACCATGATTGCTAAAAATGTCCTACTGGAAAAGTGGTTATTACAGCACTAGCAATGTCTGATCAAACCAATACATCAAAGATATTGGTAAAGCAACATGTTACTGTAATGCGAGGGTGAGGGGTGGGGGTTGAAAGGTGAAGAAAGGAGTTATTTGGTTTGGTTGGTTTTTTAAGGGTATTATAGTTTCTGCTTTTAATGCTTTTTCAAAAAATACAAAAAAAAAAACCACAAAAGCAACAACCACGAATTCCTGTTTTTCTACACTGTCTCATAACATAAACGACTTAAAAGCCCCAGCTCTTTCAATCTGGGAAAGAAACACAGTACTTTTGTCTGTATGTGTCAAAACCCCAAGTGCATGACTGGTATTTGCTTCCATGTATACACTGTGTATGATGTCCTAGATGATGGAGAACCTTCACGGACATGTTCAAGTAAAAATAAAGTAGTAAATTAATTTGAATTAAAAATGGATATTAGGTAATGATCCAAGTAAGTAGCAAATCCTTATAATAGCAATCCACATAACTATACACAACTACCAACCAAACCAAACTGTGTACAGTCAGGTTCAGTGCACAGAGAATTGTGCAAAATAATAAAAGTATGCCTGGAGGAACAGGTGTGTGATAGTTTCTGTGTGAATTCAGTTATTACTCTTTTCTTTGAGGGAATGGCAAAACTAATAGCAACAACATCTGCCTGTACAACACCTGGACTAAAGATCTGAGAAGAATGTATAGTATCCTGTTCTGTCAGAGATAAATGGCTTCTCCTGACATATCTGCACCGAGGTCACGGCTTACTTCTGCAGATTGAGGCTGAGGTTGCCGGTGCAGTTCTTGATCTTGTTCTGAGCCTCCAGGTGGTTCATGCCCTCTGTGGAGATCCCATCGATGGACAGAACCAAGTCTCCCACGGCAATCCTTCCTTTGGCCGCCTTCCCGCCGTCGGTCAGCTGCACAAAAAAACAACAACCACACACAGAGATTTAATAAGCAGCAACATGAGTGAGCGTCATTACACATCGAGTCTGTATTTATGATGGGATTTATGGCTCTAGTTCTCGGACAAACCTAATGAAAGGCCTGATATTGAGCTACATGATGGTTGGTCTGCTGTGCATTTACTAATGTGGATCTAATAACTAACCTTTCCTTCGCTTCTTGTTTATGACCTGCTGTTAGATGGGTTCACAACTTCACAAAAAGATCACTTCAAAAGGTTGCTTTCCCACATTTTGTAGGGCAGAAAATTTGAAAGCGTTTTCCAGAGGCACCACCGTGATGAACATCCTTTAAACATGTCCACATTAAACTACTGTCAAAACAATGGTAATTGAATCTAGTGCCAGTAAACAGACATTATGTAGTGTTAAAAAGGTGAAAAATAGCTAATAGGGCTCCACATGAGTTAGATACTTTCCTCTTTTACAAGCTTTAAAGAAACAGAAACAAGTAACAAGAACGGATCCAATACATTTTTAAGAGTCAAAAACATTCATGGCATTACAAGATTTTCTTTCATCATTTTTGAGTTACGTTTTAATTATAAGCAACCAAACAAGGTTTAATTGCCGCACTTGGACTCTAGGGGAAAGCTGGATAATCTAAAACAGATTGAAGCTGAATACAAAAAAACATGTTTAGAAACAGGGCTTGTATTTAACACCAAACAACACTGTTCAACGTGACTTTAAAATTTACAACTAAACTAAACTTCAAGTTTTCATTTTCTGCTACTAATTGTGCAATTCTTATTTTCACAATTTCTTAATTTAATTAAAATATATACAATTACTGTAGGTAAAAAATTTAGGAAGGTTTGTTTGATTGTACTTAAATGATAGGGGGATTCTTTACTTAACAACTGCTTTGATCCTTTTCAGTCAGGATTCAGGCCCCATCACAGCACTGAGACTGCACTTATCAAAGTCACAAATGACAAAGGCATGTTCTGTCTGAACACTGACGCAGGCAAAGTCTCTGTCTTAGTTCTGTTGGACTTGAGTGCTGCGTTTGATACAGTGGACCATGGAATCCTGTCACAAAGATTAGAGGAATGGATAGGTATCACTGGAACTGCCTTTAAATGGATTCAGTCCTATCTTGAAGACAGGAAGTACTCTGTTTCGTTTGGTAACTGTATCAGACCAAAGATGTGGGGCCCTGAGATGTGGGGTTCCACAGGGGTCTATCTTGGGACCTCTATTATTCAATCTCTACATGCTTCCTTTAGGCCAGTTAATATGCAGCTGTGGCGTATCCTACCATAATTATGCAGATGAATTTACATTTCACTCACAGCAGGTGAAAATGAACCAATCCATTCACTGTGTCACTGCATCGAACAGATTGACATGTGGATGCAAAATAATTTTCTCTAACTGAACAGAAACAAAACTGAACTAATCATCTTTGGGCCACAGAAACAAAGAGAAAGTGTCAGCAGTCACCTCGAGTCTCTTTCTCTAAAACCTAAAAACCAGGTTAGAAATCTAGGGGTCATCATGGACTCAGACCTGAATTTCCACATTAAGTCAATTACATCATCTGCATTTTATCACCTTAAAAACATTTCTAAAGTCAAAAGGATAATGTCTCAACCAGACTTAGAAAAACTTATCCATGCTTTTATCTCCAGCAGGTTAGATTACTGTAACGGCCTCCTCACTGGTCTCTCAAAACGAGGGTTAAGACAGCTGCAGCTTATTCAGAACGCGGCTGCTTGGGTTCTAACCAAAACCAGGAAGTACAACCACATCAGTCCAGTTTTAAAATCTCTGCACTGGCTTCCTGTTGCTCAGAGAATAGACTTTAAAACAGCACTGCTGGTTTACAAGTCTCTAAATGGTTTAAAAGTTTCAGCAGAAATCTGGAACAGCCTCAACTTTAACAATGTTCAAGGGGAGGTTAAAAACCTTCCTCTTTAGCCCTGCCTACATTACAACATAAAGTGTTTTTTATCTGCACTTTTCTTTTAAAATGTTTTTATTTTTCTTATGTTTCTTAAATGTTTCTAAATCTTGTAAATTGTCTTTTATTCCTGTAAAGCACTTTGAGTTACCCAGTGTATGAAAAAAAGCTATATAAATAAAATTGCCTTGCCTTAACTTTTGTGTCTTATCTGTGGTCTGAAGGAATGTTAGAATATATGGAAACGTGTTTGTATTTGGATTTGATCTGTAGCCTTAATAAGAACCCATTCTGTTGTATTACGTTGAATGAAAGAGGAATAAATAAATGTCATTAACTGAGAGCTGTTGTTAATTCAGACAGCTCTACTGGGAACTTAAGACAAACTTTAGAACTGCAGTTACATCTTTACCACTGATGTGTTTTTAATACAGAATCTATGAAAGGCTAATATGGTGTTAGCTTCAGTAACATCCTTGGAGTGTGCTTCTTTTTGCCTTTGTCCTTTTCACCCCCCACAGACACACAAAGATAGTCAGACACAGGGCAAGGCTAATAAAAGAGGCTCTGCACCCGGATTAGTGCTAAAGCCCTGTGGCCCCAACCTTTTATAGTCATATTAGTCCAACACACGCAACATCACTCAGCGCCACTCAGCCACAGAGTCTGGAGAGGTACAGTAATGAGGGATCGTCCTGACGCTGATTAAAAGACGAGACAAATCTGTGGTCTTTTACATGTTCTCTCAACGCTGCTTTTCTGTTGATTCACGTCGAACTGAGCAACAGCAGAGCACCATCAGGGCCAATCGTTTGTGGAGGTCTTTTTCTTTGACTTTCCCCATAACACTATTACTGATGGTAACAGAAAACCCCTATAAACAAACAAAAGAGAGCACAGGACTTGTGCCTCAAGCCTATGAGACTGCAGTATGCACAATAAGCTCAGGATTATTATTTTTCTAATAGCAGTTAAAACTAAAATTAAAAATCTTCATCCCCGAAACACAATTGCTTAATGTGTTTTTATTTGGATGCACATTATTTTATAAATGTATTGTTTAATGCATCATGGATATTGGCTTTTCAACTCAATAATAATAATATGTGAAAAAAGGGCTTTGATATCAAATTTACCAAAGTTTTGTATTATATTTGTAAATTTGTGTTTATGATTTTATTGAAAGCAAACAGATAGGGTTACTTAACACATTACAAAACAAAATTATATACGTTTCACCTCATGTAGCCATGTTTCCATGTCATTACCAGGATGAATATAAACCTGTTCAACTAGAGGACCCCCTCGAAAACAAGATGATTCATCTCAAGGGATTATTCCACACAAAAATGTGAATAAATAAATAAAATAAACCCTGGCATCTGAGTTACAAAAACAGTGGACTATGTGAGAATCCAGCCTATTTTTCCTACTGAGGTCATCTCATGTAAATAAATCTGACTGGTATTTAATCAGTTTCCAAAAAGCAAACATTTGTTTTTAATCACTTTGATTAAAGACATTTTGGACATAACTTAGCTTTGATTTCCATATCAAAGACCGTGCCTCAAGAATATCACACACAAATCTGAATATGTCTGCACAGTGGACTAAATAGGTTTCTCAGATGATTTGATTTATGCCTCAGCCATGACATTAGAACCACAGCCTAAGAAATACATGCCCTGGTTCAAGTGTTTAGATAGAAACAGGCAAAGTGTTCACAGAAAATGATAAATACATGAACAAAGAGAAACAACAAATGTCTTCATTTGAAATTAGCTTCATTGGAAAGAGACTGAAAGTGGCCACAACAGCTTTGTTTTTAAACGCTAACAGATAATGTGAGGCAGAGTGTTTACTGTGCGTCTACAGGAAAGTCAAATGAGAAAAAATGAGTCGGTAAAATCAGCGGGGACTCTCATAAATAGACACATTTTGGGGATTTTACTGGAGACCAAGAGGGAGTTTAGGAACTATCACAAATTCACAATGACTATAAATTCTACGCACAGACACACTCATTCAACTCATTCAAACCAGACTAAAAATTATTTTCCAAAACTAAAAATTAATAACTGTCAAACCAAAAATGCTCTACCACAAAACAGACACAGATTGGTGCTGTGCCGCTTCAATAAATATAAAGTTATATATGAACTCTGTGGTAAAAACAAACATGGTTTAGTTAAGTGGAGGTAAGTGAAGTAAACACATGTAGCATTGCACACCATGTGTTTGCAGATTTGTCCAAATTAACCACATGCATTAATAAAAAGGGCATTTCTATATATTTTATCTTATTAAAGGTCTGGTCAGAATTTTAGGTTACACTACACCCTTTCTTTGCAGTCAGAAAGGGACAAATAATCACAAATATCCTTGAAATGAGCTCTCAAAAGTACACTGCTATAACTAGCTCAATCTCAAACCCAAAGCTAAACGGCATCAAGTTTAAGCTACGTCATTTTTATATAATCATGTTACAAGTGCTGCTCCTTTGCCATCACTCAGTTTGTTTTAGCTGAGAAGAAATCTATTAAAGACAGCCTTATCAGCTAATCCTCTGGTCATCTAAATTCCAGCTTTTCCAGAATGCGTGGAAAGAAGAAAAACAGACACAGTGCTTTTGAAACAACATGGCTGAACTTGCCATGATGAACCTCCCTCACTTTTCAACATGTGTGCTCTCTGACTGGAGTGTTTTAAATAGGATTTCAACACATAGCAATAAATACCTGTTAGAATGTGTGGTTAAAACACAGTGACCAGTGTGAGTGCTCTTCACAATGGCCTCTTTCAGCACCGGGAGTGACAGAGTTGAGAGGCAGACGATTCACGTCACGCTACGAGACACAAATAATTCTGGCATCTGTGAAAACATTTTCCCATTCAGTTTTCCTCGACTTAAAGCTGGTCAACTATATTCCAGGGTTTCTATGACTTCTCTATTTTACAGCTCAAATTTTTATTTTAACACTTCAAATCAGAAGGTTATCGTACAAAAAGCATTACTGTTATTGCAATTGGCTAAGGCCGAGAGTAAAATATACAAAGTGTGCTGAGATAAAGTACCCTAGTCCCATAGCAACGTGGAAAATACTAACAAATCTCCAGGATGTGGTAAGACTACACCGACAGAGACGATGAAAAGTGAGGAGCTGTGGATTTATGACAGAGACGGTGGGGGGGAAAGGAAGCAGATGGATTAAAGACGAGCATGGGAGAGACTTCACCTCAACCTCAGTCTATTTGTATCCATCAGCCACCCACAGAAAACCAGCGCTATGTAATGACTGGAGTCTAATTTATGTTAGATCATGAAGTGAGTTGTACCGTTGCATTCACAGCTTCATTTAAATGCTCTCTAGGTAATTGCTGCTTTGACCAACATATAATCTGTTCCAATGTGGATTCATTCTCAAGCAGCCTTGAAGAATCATGACTGTGTAATCTGAGAGAGCATTTTGGAAATAATGACTTTTTGAAGGAATATTTAAAGATTAGATTAGTTGTCAGCACACTCATGGTTTGGAGAAGCAGACAGGAGCAATGACAGACTAAACCATGAACTGTCGTAAACGGGGCAAGTGAAAATGCATTTGAAACACTAACCATATAAACACTAAACTTCTGCAATGTACATTTAAATACAATGTCCATAAAAACTGGGGGGAAACAAAAACAGGACGACCAGAACAATGACCATTTAAAAATATAAATAGTCTTAGAAGGTAGACCTTTTGTGCAATACGTTTGTACAATTTTAATAAAACAAAGTTACACATATATATGTTTCAATGCCATTTAAAATTAGAACAGTATAGAAACTTTTAGCTCTAAGTAAATGTGGAGAGATATTTGGGTTTCTGATTTCTGCATTGGTCTACATTGATTATTAACATTATTTTGTTTTCTGTTGCAGAAAAACAGGCTCATCAAAAGCTTTCATAAATACATACTGTCTATATTATATTGATATTTGTACCTGTACAGTATATCTCACTTTTACTAACATAGGCCCTTACGAGTCTCACACCTTAATATTTCCACAGTATATGTTGCTGAGAAATAGCCTAGATTTGCTTCGGACAGCCAGACTGAGGAGCTTGTACTTAGGTTCTGAGGTTGTATAAATACAAAGCAGACATATATTCAAAGTTCAAAGTTCCTTTCTTGTCCTTCTTGGGTAAATTAATTTCGCAGCATCATGCTCCTTAAAAAACATTCAACATAGAAATACACAACAACAACTCAAGAGCAGGATCAGCAATGGAAATCACTAAAACCCAAAGATAAAAAGTGCAAAAATAGAATTAAAAACATGAATAAATACAATGTGCAAACAGACAGTTATTATTGTGCAAATGATTACAAAGTGCTAGGTGCCATTTAAGTGCCTCACAGCTGTCGGTAAAAACGCCATATTTAATCTTTTGGTCCTACAGCCCAGAGCTCTGTAGCGCCGGCCAGAGGGCGGCAGCTCAAACTCCCTTCTGCACCAGCCTTCCTCTGCACCCGTCTGCTATATGGAAGAAATGCTTGTAAATACCTACATACTTATATGTACTGCTTCAGAAGCCTGTTTTTGTGATACAAGTGTGTTTTCCTGACCCCACTGGTAGTATTACATAACACAAAGCCCATGTCACTGCTCCTGTCTGTTTCTCCAAACTGGGGGTGTGCTGACATTTACAGAGTGAGTAAAGTTACCTATTCTTAAGTATCCGGTAGACTCCCTTTTACACAATACAGGACTGTGTCTTAAATAAGGATGAGATGATTCGTAGTAAGCTTTCTAATTTTCCTTCAAGACATGTCAGTAAGAGTCAGACGGTGGACTATTTTAATTTCAAAGGTCTCACAATCCAAAAAGCTTTGTGTAGCTTATCAATACTTGTATGGCCTGTTTAATGGCTTCATGTGCCAGCTGAGTGTTGTCAGAGATGGAAAAGTGTTGTAACTGTATATATAGTGTTCAGATGGAACAGCAGCCACATAGTATTGGATTTATAAATATGTGGATTACTATAAAAGCAATGCATGTATTAAGTTACATCAGTGGTAACAAGAGCAGGCATGTTTTCATCTGTGAGTATAAATTAAAGAAATTTAAAGGCTTTTATGTACACTAAAAGTCACTAAAAGAACTATCTATACACACTGGACATTGTTTTAAGTCTGCTGAGGTCTGGGTCTCTGCAGAGCCACTGGACACACATTCAGGAAACTTGTCAAGACTGAAGTGGTCAGCTCTACATGGATACAAGGGGCTGGTTGTGTGTTTTCAGTGAGTCACATTTAAAGAATTACACATCCCATAATGTTGAGCATGCTTACAGTATGTTCAACCAGCATGTCTAATTAACACTTCGAAAGAAACAGGGCAGTGTTATAACAGGAAGCAGGGAATACATGATATTATTTAGTGTATTTGTATGTATGTATGTATGCTTCTATGCTCTGACCAATCACGGCTCACTTCCAGACAAAGGAGCACTGCCATTGGTCTACATCAATTGTCAATAGTAGTTTTCTATCTGTGTTTTCCATTGCCTCCTTTTTCTCTGTTGATGTTTTTTCCTTTTTTTAAATGTTTCTCTGAGTTAAAAGACATCAGTGCTGAAACAACCCTTTATTGGCAGCTACACTTCCTGGAATGTCACATGACAAGCCAGTGTAGACCAATGGGATGATGATTGTATAAATATCAAAATTTCCAATAGGCTGTGAAATACGGCTTTTCTTAGGGACAAAAAGCAAAACGTAAAAGCCTTCACCTTCTTTTTAATTCTGATTCTTAGACTATATTCACAGTCGTTAAATCACATTTTGTCAGCAGCTGGTCTAAAAGCATGATGCAGCCATGAGACCTCATCCTGTCAGGAAGACAGAGGAGACGTGCCGGGATTAACAGTCCATGTGGAAAATACATTAAAGCTGCATTAAACAATAGGTTATTCAAGAGTGAAGTCACTGCTGCTCATGTTATGACCAGGCTCTGCTGTTCAGCCAAAGTTATAAAACTGTTTCTGACCTAAAAGGAATTCTACAGTTGCATTTAAAGCTTCATTTAAAACAAGACTGATGTAGCAAGGTTCCTGTATTGGCTACCAACGCCTTCTTCTCTTATTAAATATACTGTATATTGACTAAGCAAATAGCTCATAAATATCTGAGGATAATAGCATATGAGTAGGTT
Organism: Perccottus glenii; assembly: GCA_024416835.2. Lineage (NCBI taxonomy): Eukaryota > Metazoa > Chordata > Actinopteri > Gobiiformes > Odontobutidae > Perccottus > Perccottus glenii. The sequence goes on along the minus strand of CM044556.2, from coordinate 29,470,910 downwards.
CAGTACTTAACACGTTTCAAGTCTGTTAGTGTGTCCAAAAATAACACGTCTGACCTAACAAGCCCAAAGACAACCACACACAGCGATGCTAACACGTGTTTTGACAGATTTGTGGGAGAAGGATACGATAGTCAGAGAAACGTTGTGAGTCAGAGAAAAGGGGAGTTTTGAGTCTACTTAATAAATCAAGTATTAAGTTATATCAGACTTTTAACTGGCTGACAGATGTGTGAAGTTATGTTATTGTGTGTTTGTTGCCTGAAGTGAAGAGACTATCTAGGGTTTAAACAGCAGCCTGTCCTTGTGGTCAGTGGGATATCAGCTGTTTAAGAGCTTCTCTGGGGAAGCAGGAGCGAGACGGGCTGACTGATGCTGTTCCAGGAGCTGCATTCTTCTATGAAAGGTTTAATATGGATTAGATTTTCACTCACACTTCTGACAAGATCAATCTCTTTTTATCTGCACACATTTTTGTACATAGTAACCACAATTCAATAAACATTTCATACATCACTAAAAATAAAGATTTAACATTTTTGTAGTCCTCCAGGATGGTCCGAGTCGCTGAATTAAAAGTTTAAAAGTTCCTCTTAGGTTGAAAGGTTACTATATCAGGTTTTAAGGGACAGGTTATTTGTGTGAGGTTTAGATGTGTGTGAATATGTTTGGAAGTCAGTATTAGACACTTTATTCCATGCAGGAGATATTAGTCATTTTCAGATTGGAGATGCAGATAAGAGCAATGCTACAGAGACAATATACTAATGTCTAGTGGTCATACTGTGAACGCTGGAGAAGGAAAGCAATTGCCTCGTATTTAAAAACCAATCATTATTTTTATTTTTATTTATTTTTTGTTATTATTTATATAGCGCTTTTCCACCTATTGAGCTACAGACCTGAGGGGCACTCTTTTCCGACTGGTTAATAGTACAATCGCCATGGTAACTCTGTGATTGATGTTCAGACAGAGAGGTTGCAAGCACAACACGCTGCTTTGGTTCAAGCATTGGTTAAAAAAAGTGACATTCAGGACGGGGAGAGGGCAAAACCGGGACATTTTATTGTTTTTGTGGATATCCACCAGGACTCGGGACATGGGGCTTAAAATTAGGACTGTCCTGGGTAAATCAGAACGTATGGTCACCCTATATTAATTAGAACTGGGGTTTAATACATGAGGAACAGACTCTAAAGCAGTCATTAGTGAAAATAAATAGTTTTTATTACTTAAAATGCAATTTTCCCAATGCGGGACTAATAAAGGTTTTCTTATCTTTTTTCTTGAAGTAGCTGCTGAAGCTTTGTTAGTCGGCATTTCACTGGCCTTATTATCAAAGCCTGTGTTATTGCTCCTGTCTGTTTCTCTAAACTGGGGATGTGCTGACAATCCTCTAAAGCAATAGGCCACTGCAGTCAGACACAAGTTTAATATTGTTTTATTCTAAGTGTTTGTTTAGTCTTACTCTGTGATCCTGTAATGTTTAAAAAAAATAATAAAAAATGTCACCTTCTTAGCCCTGACTTTTAAAGTGTTTCTAAACTAGGCTCCAGTCTGTCCTCTAAGTGCTTGTAGGCATCCTCTGAAGGACTCTGTCTATTCTTAGAGGCTAAATGTGTTTACAGTATTCCCCTGGTTTTACTTTAGGTAAATTATTTTAGAAGTGCATCCAGTAATGGACTGCCTTCATGAATGTTTCAGTATTGATTCTCTGAACATGTGCTGTTCTTACTGGAAAGAGTGGTCATTTCTCCAATACCAATAACTAAAGGGGGCAACATGCAAGAAGTTTAGTCTACAGTACTGTTATGTTATGCTATTAGTTCATTTTAAGTCTCACATTGTTTAGCGATAAAAAGCATGTTTTCAGTTGCTATCCTTTTCATGCACTGAACGTGACCTTTTAAAGGCTCTGGTTGTGGTAAAACATTTCATAGGCACTTTTAAAAGCTGCACTATCAATCTTGGGTTGTTATAAAACCCGTTCTTCTACACCATAAAAGTGGACTCAGAGGCAGCGTAGCAACAGTTCACACAAAAGGCAGGACACAGACACTAGATACTGCAGTGACTGTTTGACCCATGATGCAACTCACCGGTTCGATGTGATAATACCATGGCGACCAACAGCGGCACAAATGAAACACACTGTACAGTCGCAGCTGCTGTGTCAGTGTGGTTTGGCACTACTCCCACATTTTCCATTAACCCCAACTCTTTGGCTCTTCTCAGAACAAATCCAGGGGTTTGACTGGCTGAGATGAGCACATGGATGGGTACAGACAGATTTAGGAGGTAGACAGGAGATAAGCCTAAGACCTGACTGATTCTTGCATCTAAAAGGGATATGAGGTGGTTGGCAGCCGCCGAGAGAGAAGGGGACAAAAATTTAAAGCCAGCATGTGATGGGTTGGAGATGAAGGTATGATCAGAATGAGGGGGAAAATTTGACAGATATTGTTGGTGTGTGACATGCATTAGACCAGGCTGTCATCGTCATGCCAGTCAACCCATTTCTGGTAAATCAGGTTTCTGTTATAACATGCAGTATTTCAAGGTTTAGTGCAGTTTCCTGATAATTATGGTTATTCATAATAATTCATGTAAAATGTGCTGAGGTGACAAGATCAAAAAGTTATTATTTTCCTGTATTTGGAAAAATTGTATCTGGAAATTCTATTGCACCACATTATTTAACTATTTTAACAACCCAAAGATTTATCTTAGATTTTCACATTGTGTTTTTGTGTTTTTCCTTCCCACAATTGTATCCAGGCATGAACACACTCGCACACAAACTGTGGTATACATTCACATGGCTTTAGTTAGTGGGAAAAGTATCACATCCAAACTTATAACGCAAACATGGCAACCCGAAGCTGCCCCACGGGGGATTGGCACAGGACCTGGCAAGCCATCATCATCATCATCATCATCACTTTAAAGTTGGTTAAAAGTCTGTGCGATGCCAGCGTTAGTGATTTGTGTGGGTGTAACCTGTTGTGTTCTTGTACATGTGTGTCCCAGAGGAGCACCACGGAAGTTTCTGAAATACTCTTGTTCCAGACTCACACGTTAGCTAATGCGATGAAGGAAACGCGCTGCATTTGTGTGTGTTTCATGTGCGGCCAACTCATAGGGGCAACAAGGGATGACAAGGAAGGCAAGGAAAAGCAAGGGACCATCAAGATAAATGTTCAAACAGAGGGACTGGAGCCAAGCGTTCACTGCCAGGACTTTGACTGTGGGTCGTTCACTGCTGACAATGCAGCTGGAGAACAAGGAGAATGCGTTTTCTGGGTCGTCAATACACGACAGATGGCAAATGAGTTCACTGTGCTAACATGTGCTCCGGTACATGGAGGAGTCAAGATGGCAACAAGCACAGTGGGGGGGATGAGGGATAAAAGATAAAACTCATCCTGAAGACAGTTTTAGCATTTAAGGGGTTTTCCCAAATGCCGGTAAAAGGGAAAAGCCAATGCAATGTATGCTACTATGAATGAAATAACATAATGACAAAGTAAAGCTAACTCCAAATGATGTTCAAAAGGCATCTTCAAGACAAAGTAACTTGATAAAACATTCAAAGTGGTTCATAATTATATTGTGCATTTGTAGGGTTGATTATTGTAGATAGACTAATGGATTAGATTGTGGTCAGTTTTAGGGAACAGCTGACTGAACATGAATGCCATTGCTGCATGCCCTGAGTGCTTTGTTCATTTTGGTGTAGGAATACATTACAAAAGCAGAAAATAGCTTCCAGAATAACAGCTGTTCTGCCTTGGGATGATAATATGTAAAACTGACCAATGTAGAGTAGGAAGTCTGTCTTTGTTTGCTGTTAAAAAGTATGTTGTATATGGCCCTGCATCATTAACAGAGGAAGCAGAAGGGTTGCAGTGTGGTATGGCAAACCAACAAACTGCAAAAAGCCTCTGGCTTAAAAGGGGCCTCAAAAAACGTCAATTTCTTTGCAAAAAAAACACCATTTTTCCAAATTTTATTACTTTTTTAATTAGCAACAGCTGTTTTCAGTTTCAGATAGAGTTGAAATTGTACTGCTGTTGCTTTGTGTATTAAAACAGTGGATTTATTATCTGCATTACATTGCACACGAGCAAAACTAACAGTAAATAATGAGTCCCTAACATCCAGGAAAGTGGCACATCTCTCTAAATGTAATGTTCATAAAGCAGGGAATAAACTGGAAAGAGTCTAATGTTTACTGCAGCATTTACACCACTACATGCACAGATTTACTCTCTGCTTTATATTACTTTTTGCCAACTAAGTTTTGAAAGTCCTAACTTTTGTTGCACTTGTGTGATCTCAATCTTTCTATAGACGACTTCCCTCTCCTGAAAACAGTTCAGTGGAAACACAAGCCTCTTTAGGCCGTACCAATCAGTGGAAACAAGGCCCTATTGGTACTCCCTAAAGATGAGAGCTTCATTGTTACCACTCAATTTGCCCCCCCCCCAAAAAAACTGTATATTTACCCGTCAACTTCCTATTAAATAAATTTTAAAATGTAACAAACACAAGAGGAAAATGCCAGTAAAAGCCTTGCACATGCTGATCTCACGTGTCTGTTTACATGTGTGGTAAACTTACCCTGGAGATAGTCAGGGGCATGTTGAAGTCCTTTCCTCCCTGCAGCCTGAAGCCCCAGGGGGCGGGGCCTATCAGAGTCACGCTGTAGTTTCTGCTCATGGTCTTTCCGAAGAGTGTGCGGTGTTGACGAGTGACGAGATTTTTTTGCAAATGTGCAGCTCAGGTGAGAGTGATGTCAGCGGCTCCTGATGAAAAGTCAATTGAGTCAGACGAGCTGTGACGCACTGATCTGAGGAAAGATGAGGAAACACACAGAAACATTACAGGCATCTGTTATTTTAGACAAAGGCATGAGGAGGTGTGATGTAATAGAGGTACACACTGAAACCTGGCAGATTAACAGTGAAAGGTGGAAAATACAACACAATCAAATTAACACAGAGGGATAAATAATGTTCTCTGGTTCATTCATCTACTACAAGATCAAGTTCAAAAACTTTAAAGAGCCAGTTTAAGATTTTTCCATAGTTAAACAGTTCTATAAGATAATGCTTTAATTTTAACCAAATTCCTTCTAACTGAAGCCCGCTAATGTCTGACTTTTATGGGTTTAGTTTTATGTATAGGACTGTGTATTCGATAAATAAGTTAAATAAAATAAAATGTAAATCTCCAACTAACTTTTTGTTATGCAAGAATTATAGGTATACGTTCAAGATCGGTCAAGTTCTAGGCATTTCAAGGATTTCAATCAAGATAATCACATAAGCAAGTAAAAATACTGAAACTAAAGCAGGTGTATCGTGTACTAAGTTCTACATTTCTGAATTAAATTCTATTAAATGCGTACTGTACAAAGGACAAAAAAAGGCTGTACCTCTATAATGACAAATCCAGAAAGTAAAATGATTCCTCAGAAGCAGGTAGACAATGTAATCCCCAGTTTCCCCAGGACTATCCCAGTCGACAGTGTGTGAGAGAGGTACGCAGGGATGCAGGGCTCTTTTATAGCAGCTAATGACAGCAGGGAGGGAAAAAAGGTGGAGGAGGGGAGGGCCTGAGAGCAGAGGAGGAACATGAGGGGTGGAGAGGAGGAGGAGAAAGAAGGGAAATGATATGTGGGGGTATTAGGGGTAGGAGGGGCAAAAAAAAAAAGGGGATAATGAAGAGGGTGGGGGGATTAGAAGCAGTGTGGGAGCACACAGATGGAAATGACAAGAGGAAGGGGCGAAGGAGAGGGGACGGCTTATCTTTCATCCAGATTATTTTGGGAACATGGGCTCAGTCGTGTAGTCGTTTACCTCGTCATGGCCCAGGCTTAGATCCCTCCAGGCCCGAGTTAAAGGTTCCCCAAAAGGTCAACGTAAAAGCAGAAATCTCGTGATCTGAGGGATTAATATTTAACGAGACCCTGTGTAATAAACATACATTTACTTTAGCCAGGACAATTCAGGCACTAACTATGGACTATTATGAACTATTTATCAATGACTGCCTGAGGTTTTTCTCTTTTCTCCTCATGGCTGGGTTTTCCCTTTTCCCTATGGAGCGTCTAAGGACAGGGGGTGTTAGAGGGTCTAGTTCAGTCTGTTTGTCTATTTGCTGCCTTTTGTCTTTGTAAAGCTCTTTGAGACAATTGCTCTTATGAGATTGGACTCTATTAATAAAATAAAATAAAAGTGAGATAACTCTGAAGCCATTGTCATGAGGAACAGGAAATTGGCAGAAGACTATGATTAAATGGAGGAAGTGGCTGGGAAGAGGGAGATGCTTGAACATATACAATATAAGCCACAGGTGTAAAAATGCAATATTACATTAAACATTATGAATGAGCTGAGGGCGATAATGAAAATTTGGACAAAATAATCATCTGAATAACAATTGTTTAAACAGTATTAGCAAGTGGACATGTTTTTAGCTTCTCTATTTATGAGCATTTAGGCTACATCATCTCAAGACTAGGACTGTGTAATGCTGACCATAAAGAGCTCCATAAAACACTACATGCTTTAGGACCTGTGCTTCTTCATCAAAGACTGACACAAAACCTTTAAATAAAATGCAGTTTGCACATCAAATTGATAGACATTAAAAAATTCTAGATACACCTGCCTTCATCTTCTAATGCTAAACTAAACAAGCAGTAAACATATTTGAGTAGAACTAAAGACAATAAGCACCCACCATCTTCTGTAGTGGCATAGTCCATTTAATATCAGTTTTTGTTATAAATTAACTTTACTGACCTCTGTGGTACATTAGTGTTGAAGCAGAGACCAGAGGCAGGGATTTTAAGACATTTAGGAAAAATACATGAAGTCTATAAATAAGATGAATCTAGCTCTGACAATAGGGTGAGGAGCTCGGTCACTCGGGAGGAGCTAGCTGCTGTAGGCGCTCATAAGTAAATGAGAAATACCACAGTTTTTGTTGTTTAGATGGTTTGTATTGTTTAGCTTGTACATTTGTGGCAATATTAATGATGTTCTTATTTCTGTCTTTCTGCAAATGTATGACAGTGACACTTCTCATTTGCCCAAATCACAGAATAAAGGGATTCGAACACTGTTTTTCAGCTTGAAGTATTTCATCTGAAAGTTTCTTCTGTTCAAACTTTGTCCAGATGACTGCTTCTAAATCATAATCGGACCAGAACTGGGTAAATGAATAACAATGTAAAGTCTGTGTTCCTACTGTTTTCAAACCCCTTTAGTAAAAATCCATTAGAATATTCTGTCTGACCATTAAATAAAGCCAGTTCTAGAGACAAACTACAGCTGCAGTGATAGAAATCGTTCTCAAATTCCCCAAAACAAGGAAATCCAATCTCCCCCAAACCAATCCAATCAAGTGATTTACTGCTAACTGTTATAATCTAATCTCTGCATCTGTTTGGAGAAGAGAAAGCCCCTTCTGCAGTGCAATATTTCACTCTTGTTTATTTATGAATGTGCCATTATTCATGTCCTGACAGCTGCCCATTCATTTTCTTAAGGCTGCACTGGCTTCTGTCCATTCCCTTTCCTCAGCACAGACAAATCCATTTATACTCAGATTTCTATTTAGACTGATATCAAAGTGGCTCAGTTAAACACTGTTGTCACCAAACACTTTCAAGATTAATGCAGCGCTTTCACAGCAGTTTTCAGTAACTTGCCTACATAACAATGAAATGTGAATTATTTTACCTCATTGTGACATTAGCGCCCCCCAGAACACTCACCTTAAAAGTAATCTTTTTAGCCTGACAATCAAAAACACAACATTTAATTTCAAGTAAATTCAAGGTTTTAGACCTAAGTGACTATGAGGTTCTTGGACAAAGCCTGAACAATCATAATAAATGGAGCTAACAGACTAACCAACAGAAAAGATGCTGACTTTAAGAATGGTGTTGAGTGGTGTTTGGGGTGCTTGACTCCTACACATTCCTACAACATGAAAATACATGGCTGACAGACTGGATCCACCATTTCTGGTCAAGTACATCAGGGATAAGCTTTGGGAGCAAAAAACAAAATAATTAAATGAGACAAACATACAATTGTGTCCTGAAACCTTAGATTGAACTATATGTATGCAATCTGTTTCAGATTTTAGATGTAAATTGACAATTACTTCTTATATCCATCCGTAGCTTCTCCACTCTGTGGTTCTCAAACATTGGGACTGGGTTTCAAAAGTGGGTCAGACTTTCAAGATAACAACTATGAGACCAAAACAGCCTGATCCAATCAGAGTTAGTTTTAGGTCAAACCCCTCCCTCTAAAGATAAATCTTAGCTGAACTCAAAACTGAAAAAGTCTCTTGGTATAAGAGACTAAACATATTCACCTTGAAAACCAAGTCCAGATGTTTTTGCCTTTACCTTTACTTCAAGATGACCTGGACTGAGAACCTTCACAGTATATCTTTGACCTTAGATAACTTAAGACCATAATAAGTAACAATAATTGGATAAATGAAGCTTGTGTGTTTGGGACAACCACACAAACTGCACTGCCAGCAAAATGAAACAGATTAATAACTATTGGTTGGACTAATTAAAGCACATGCATCAATGACCTATTCAAGCCTGTGACTTCTCAAATATGACTCTTCCTATGGGTTATCCTGTCAATTCCTCTATTTTCTACCATTTGATCAATCACACAGATAGTCTAACATGGCTGTGGGCTACACAGAGTCACAGAGATAATGATATCAAACACTAACAATAGAGAGTTACTGCCGCTCGGAGCTCAGACGCCCAGCCAGACCTTTGTTCTGTCTATTCTAGGCCCCATATGTTCACCTCTCCACAGGCTTAATGATCACAGCTTAAGAGCCCCCAGCACAAAGAGACACACTCCACCACCAACCCACACACAAGCTCCAAATGGTTCCATAATCTGGCCCTTTAAATTACTTTTAATGCATTATCCATGTAAATAAAATAGGACGGCCCTTATTCTGCCAGCTGCTCAAATTATATCAAACACAGTTTTCTTTTACTCTAAACAAGTGCTCATTCATTCACATTGTAAAACAATTGTGGCAAATCTCTAGTTTTGTTTTTACATAAACAACACTAGCATTATTACTTTGCAACAAAAATAAAAAGCAAGTGCATCAGTCAATGTGCGTCTCTGGACACATCTCTAAACTACAGTACATTTCCTACAGCTAACATTTTCACATTGACTGATGATCAGTTAATCACAGGCTGATGATTAGCAGCACCCAGCTACAGCTTTACCCTAATAAATCATGTACATGTAGTTTATAGGACACTGAAACAACTTGTATAGAGCAAAAAATAGACCAAACAATATTAATAAAGATTAGGCAAAACTGAAAAGACACAAATGGGACTAAAATGAAGAGTATGCAATAGTTTCTCAGTTAGTAAAATATTATAAACGTTTCAGCAAGAACTTTCTAAAGATATCATAACTTGTGAAAGGAGTTGCTTAAGTGACAATATTATTTCTTATGAAGCCTGTGCTAATCGTTGAACTCCACAACTTTATACAACAACAAGGGTAGACTGAAATATATTGTGTAATGAGAAGCGCACGGTAATAAGACACATCTGAAACTTATTTTCATCCTAAGTGGCTCGATAAATCCATCGGTGTGAAGAGAAATTAGAGCGGACCAAAGTAGAGCAAGTGTTGAAGCAAAAGAGTGTTACTGATAAAGCGCTGTGCTGACTCTTGCTGTAGCTTCAGAAAAAGTGGAGGGAGGTAGTGAAAACAAAACTGATCTACAATTAAGAACATTAACTATATACAGACATTACTAATATTGTCTCTGTCCATATCTTACACCAAAAATAAATCCATATATGTTAATATATTGCTCAGCCCTACCTCAAGTTATTGTCCTTTGGTAATCTCATTTTCTTATTATTCTTCTCTTAATTTGAGACACTATTCTTTATTAATATTTTGTATGAACAAGAAAACACTGAATAAAAACATCTGGATAAACTAGAGATTGTGTTGTTATCAAAGATTGCAGGTTTTCACTATGAACACTAAAGTTGTAATCCATGAGCAACTGTTTTTGTTTTGTTTTTTCTTCAGTAAGACAATGTGAGACAGTTGGCGGAAAATAAAATACAAGCCGATGGTTAAAACGGAAGGCATTATGTTGTCTTCTTTGTTTATATTCCACTTAGAACAAAAGCCTGCATAAATCTATTCCAGACACATAAAAAAACATAATTACTGATTATGCTTCAAACAGAGTTAAACAGTCTCAGGTGTCTGACACACACACACACACACACACACACACACACACACACACACACACACACACACACACACACACACACACACACACACACACACACACACACACACACACACACACACACACACACACACACACACACCGACAGACTAGTGCAGTGATACTTATTCGGGAAAAGAGTATTTGTCTAATCAGTCTGACCCCTCCAGACTGATATAAGCCCAACTAATCCTCCTCTCGGCTCTGTAAAGAGCACACACAGAGGGTTAATGTGAGTCGGGGATCCCACTTGTCTCTGGAAATGATATGTCAAGAGTTTTGTTTCCAGAACATTATCACTTACTATCTATAAGGTGTTTAATCAATCAATAAAAATCACACAAATGAGAAACACCAACACCAAAAATAAAGTAAACAATAGCAACACTGATAAGAAACAAATGTCTGTGTACTTTATGAGCTGGCAAATTGTAATAATTACTTCAATTTTAACCATGTTTGAAAAATTATTTTTACTCCTTACTTGTCATTACTTGTCCATGACTGGAAAACTATTATCCAGTATGTGCAGCAGTGCATACCTAGAAATTATGGGGCATGTCTTATTATTGATGCCAGTACTCAGTAAGTACGCATTCTCTCAACGGGGGCGGCAGTGGCTCAGTGGTAGAGCGGTCGTCCTTCAACCGGAGGGTAGGTGGTTCGAATCCCGCTCTCCCCACAGTTCATACTGTCGTTGTGTCCTTGGGCAAGACACTTAACCCACCTTGCCTCCAGCGGTGTTCCAGCTGTGACACTGGTGAATGGAACCTTAATGTAAGTCGCTTTGAATAAAAGCGTCATCTGTAAATGTAACACTGGTGAATGTAAGTCGCTTTAAATAAAAGCGTCTGCTAAATGACTAAATGTAATGTAAATTCTTGTTCATCTATCTTTGATATTATTGTGCTTGAAAAACAGAAAAAAATTCCTCTGTAAAAATGTCAGGGTCATGCAACTGATCACAAAAAACAAACTGGATGTAGATGTTTCTAACTCACTTGCCACAAGCACTACTGTTGGCATTTAGCCCAGTTAAGTGTTGCCACGGTGGTAACTAGAGATGAATTACAAGATATTTTACAACATTTCCCTTCTCCCGCTTAAACATTCATCTACTTACCAGCCTGTAACAAATGCAGCAAGATATACCAACACGATGGCACAAACAAGAACTTTATTGCAACTGATCCTACTTGTTCTGAGAGAAAAAAACATTGCAATAAACTGGCCTGATTTGTTCAAAGCCATCATTTGTAGATGATGCAGCTAGGGGCTAGGTCGTCCTTTAACTGGAAGGTTGGCAGTTCAATCCCTGCTCTACCCAATTCATACTGTTGTTGTGTCCTTGGACAAGACACTTCAGCCAACTTGCCTCCAGTGTCTGTGGCACTGGTGAACCCAAGCCACAGTCTATCTGTAAATGGAGAGGGTTACAGCAGGAAGGGCATCCGGCTTTAAAGAAACATTGCCAAATCACCCATGCTAATTAATTTGCTGGTGAACCCTCTGAAAAATATTTTTGTCTTCACACTTCGACAAGTTTGTCTTTTTCACATCTGGTTTTCAAGACGTCTTTCTACGAGACAGTGTGAGTACAGAAGTTCATGTTGTGGGCTGCACTGCATCATCAACTCAAGTTATTTGTTGTTTTGTCCCAAGACACATAAATACAGTGTTAAGTGGAAACCAGAGCTGGAGCATCTAACAGAGGCCTGTATCTCCAGTGTGAGCTCAGACACTGTTTATAACCACTCTTTCACAGTGGAAAATATTCCTCCACGCTCAGCAGCCAAGCAGGCCGACAGAGATAGACGGGACAGGCGTGCACAGTGGGAGGAAGAGGCTGCAGCCAAGTGATTGTCCATCATGGGATAAAAAAGAGAAATTAAACGCACACAGCTGAATGTTTGTCGGGCTCTTACCACAGGGACATTCACAGTTTTTATAGAGACCATTCTCTGTAAAAACTAACACCAGGATTAGGGTCAGCTGTTGTTAACCTCTTCAGCTTCTAATTTTAACCACACACATCAGTGTTCCCCATCATTTTCCAGGTCGTAATCAGGGATGATCTAATTGCTAAAACAATATTACTGAAAGGGACCAAAAGAACACTATAAAAAGAAGAATAAGGAACAAACTACAGTAAAGTAAGTGACAACTCATACATACATAATTCATGAAATCGATAACTGAGCTTTAATATTGACCCATTGTCTATCTCTATGAGGACAAAAAAGTGTATTATCTTTCCTTAAACTCATTCTATAGTACCCTGATTATTTGAGCCCATTCATTTGCCTTTTTTATCTAAACTGAAAATACAGTCTCCAGAAATGAATAATACTGATATATTTGTGGCAGAAAATGTGAGGTTTGTGTACTCACAAACTGAAAACTAGTTAAAGTGCTTCCCTTAACACTATAATATGTACTTGTACAATATCATAAATATTTTGTATGTACCTATCTTTCCAAGACTGTAATGAGTAAAAAACATTTTTAAGTATATATTTTGAGCACTATACTATCCATTATTCTGGTTTTGGCAAGATGACATAAATATTATAGTGAGAAAGACAGGGATGACCTTTAATAAAACCTGGCCTGAGCTTTGGGACCATAATTCCAACATAGCACTGACCAGTCCCCAGGTGAACAAACATTGTGCTAAAGTCTAAAGTCACCTGCAGTGTTGTTGTGCACTATTCTGTCAAAATGCATTGCTTTTGCAGCTGGAAAATTTAAAACAAATTGCCCCGGTGTTTGGACAGTGCCAGAATCATACTGGGAAACCAAAAAATAAATGGAGAAAGCCTTTCCAAATTGGCAGTAGCACCCTTGAATTTTGTTTTGATGGACGTTCTGCTGGCTCATGTGAATTGTTTTTGTATTACCAACCAAAGCAGTGTAAGGAGATGGGCAGATTTAATGGACACAGTGGTTAGAAATCTTAAATGCAATAAAATGCTGTTATAAATCAGAGCAGTATTTGTAATATAAGTTGTCAAGTCCACATGTCAAACATGTGGGATACATCTAATGCAAAGTTCAGTTAAAAGTGACAGGATTAATCTGTCCTATCAGCCTCCAGTTCATAATTTCATAACATAAACTCTAGAGATAAGCAAGTATAGTCTCACAAACGTCTCATAAGCACAACATCTTGACGTTGGCATCTGAGTCCACTTGTATGTCTCTCTGAAGCTTTCCCAGACAGCAGCTGCTCAGTGTTGACTGCAAAGAACATGTGGGATAAAAAAACACAGAAGTAAGATGAGGACGGGTGAATTGGAGCAGATAAATCAGGTACAGAGGGGTAACTACTTGCTACCACATTAGCATTTCAAAGAAAAAATGTACACAGTAGCCTTTGTCGCAGGTAGCTAACAACATTTGGCTTTAGTTAGGCATGTTACAATGTAATTAAAAGTCTACTAGCATAGACTGTGTGTGATTACAAAAAACAATATATTGCTGATCTGATAAAATGCTTGTCATTCAACAATAAACTTAGTTTTATTCATGATTACGAATTTCCAGAAGAGGTTATTAAGGGAAAGTAGACTTTTTCTTTTTCACACTTGGGTTTAAAAAGGTTTGACTGACGTCACAGACTGGTCTTTATAGTAACTAGCTCCATCTAGTGGTATTTTATATACATTACACAAATCACACATGTACGTTGGCCAATATAAGTCTTTCTATTTACACTGAAACATATGAAAGTGTTATGAAAACTTGAGGCAGGCAGAGTCAGGCTGCTTAAAAACTCAACTGTAAATGGCCCAGAAGTCTTTATTGTTCAGACCTGACACAACAGCACAAAAACCTATAAAATAATACAATACAGCAAAAGTAACCTTCAGAGCTGAATCAAAGTCAGAGGTGTAGATGTAAACACACCATAGCTCTTTTAAACATTTATGTTTCAAATCTTTAACACATGTTACCATAAAGTAGTTTTGATGGTTCACTGACATGAAATAAAATCCCAATTTCCATACTTCAGCTAGTTTGTACACACTTCAAAATGTAAGCCTGACTTTGAAGTTTGAAACAATTTCTGACAAAACTCAGTGGACACAACCTTTTGCACATCTGAGAAATTGCGATGTAACTGGCGGGGCGGCAGTAGCTCAGTGGGTAGAGCGGTCGTCTTTCAACCGGAAGGTAGGCAGTTCGATTCCCACTCTCCCCACAGTTCATACTGTCGTTGTGTCCTTGGGCAAGACACTTAACCCACCTTGCCTCCAGTGACTGTAACACTGGTAATGTAATGTAAGTCGCTTTGGATAAAAGCGTCTGATAAATGAATAAATGTAAATGTAAATGTAACTGTCACAAGTAAATTTGCTGCAGTGTAGTTACACAGAAAGTCAGTGTTTAGGTGGAACTCTACAAAAGTTTAAAGGAAAGCACAGTATGGCCCCTACAGCAAGAAAGTCAAAGGTTTGATTCCCAGGATGGCCCGGGAAGTCCTGTGTTATCTCTTAAAGAAACCTGGTTTTCATACCTGCATGTTCAATGGTAGGGTAGTACTTTGGGCAAGATGTTGATTGAGGACTTCCGGAGATAAACGTAGATACACACAAAACCAATAACAGTACTGCACACACATAAAAAAACATTTAACAGCAAACAGGAGTGAAATGTGCATTTTACATTCACTACACAAACCCATTGGAAAAAATGTGTCTGTTTTATAACCTTTTACTGTATATTATACACTGCAGCAATACCAGCCAGTAAAAGACAAACATGTTCATAATGCCAGTGCACAAAATGTCACTTATTGTCTGTTGCATTACTTTGTCCTTGGGCTGGGTTTAATGTAAAGTGCTGCCTTTCCATCAAGCCATGTAGAAACATCACAGAAAGAATACGTCTGTTATTTAAATAGAAGAGGCCTCAGACAATACATAGTCTTTCTGAGGCCAAACCATTGACTGACGAGAGTCAAGAGAGTAGCTCTACTGCTTCAAATACCTCTGATGAGAAGTTCAGGCTGACAAACACATCATCCTCTTCTGGCTCGGTGCCATCCTGTCCGTCCACATAGTCCTGGGGGACAAGGCTACTCTCAGAAGTCGGACTGATGACGATGATACGTGGAACAGATTTAGCCGTAGCTTGTTGATTGGACGTGTTTCCTCTGCGGTCCAGGGAGTTGGCGGAGCAGCTGCTGTACATTCTCCTCTTGCTGCTGCAGACAAGGCCCCTCACCTCTGCCCCTGAGAAGTCCTCGGTCAGACTGCGACTGCGCCTCCTTGTAAGGACTAAGGGGAGAGTGGCGATGGTCAGAGAGCTGGAGACTAGTTTATGGTCACAGCAGATGCTAGAGGAGGAATCGCTCATGGCTGATGGTTGCTGGTGTTGCAGAAGATACACAAATATACACATCAAACAACAGTGGCGACATGTCAGATACAATGACAATCACAGACAAGACAATCGAAAGAAATATGTCACAATTGTCATAAACGGTTCTATTTGAACAGAAGCTAACACTGTTTGGCAAGTGTGCTCAGATGTGTCTCTTGTCTCCCTCGTGTGGTCATGTTATTTTTAGGTCAAGCTGGTGGGAGTGGCCCACAGGCAGATGCAGCTGTTCCTCATCTACTCATCAACCAAAGTATAAAGCCTCCAAGTTTTCCTCCACTCTTTGCCAGATTGTTCCGTCTACTCAGTGGTAGAAATCTACGGCCCGCCTAGCAGTTTTGATCTTGTGACATTTTGCCTGGAAGATCAAGTTTGTTTGTTGTGCTTTTCCCTCCAGTCTCCTCTGCCTGTCTACGAACTCCTTTGCCAGGACTATGCCACGCTTCACCCACGCCAGATCCTTCACCATCTTTTTGTACAATAAAACCATTTTCTAAATCTCACTACTCCTGTGTCTGCTTTGGGGTCCTGCCTTCGGCTCCATAACAGTGTCATTGTCATTAGAGTTTGAATAGATGTGTTTTAGGTTAAAAGCCAGTTTTCCAAGATCCATTGGACTCACGAGGGATGGACGTGAGGTGGGTTACCAATATCAGCACAATATGAATTGCATTACTATACAAAGGATAAGCTATATTAGATGTTAATGGAGTAATTCATGTAGAATTAACTGGCATAATGCTGCCTGCTGTATTTGTATCATCTGCCTGTAACAAACACATGCCTCAGACAAGTGCACATCCATGAAATACAAAGGGACAAAGTGGTCGAGACTCAGTTCTGTTTAAAAGAGAGGTTCATTTGGAGCGGGCAGTATTAGAACATATTTCCATTTGTGTGAAAAGGCAGTTATTACTTAAGTAACTGTTAACTGGATTTAAAGATCTTTAATGTCCTGATAAATGGAATAATGTCAAAATTGCAAGGAGCCCTTTCAACAAAATGCACATTTAGTAGTGAGGTTTGTAACTGGAACATTCACATCACACGGGGTTGGCTTGTGGGATCAATTCTGACATTGCTAAATATCACTCATCACTTATTTAATGCCATGTACTTACTTTCTCTGTTGTGTGGTTTTTGGAGTTTTTCCGCTGTTGTTGTTTCTTACATGATTTTGCTCGACTGGACTGACTGTACACTGACGCGCTCCTGGAGGAACTGACTGACTTTCTACCCACAGGCTGGATCTCCACATCTCGTAACACCTGCAAGAGAAACACAGAGATACATTTTACAATCATTAAACTGGTTAAGATCTGTGTTAAACAGACATTAAAGTTCATCCAAAAATGCTTATAACAAGGTTGGATGCCTTTAGAATGGTTAAAGTCAATGCATCCATCTATATCCTGTTTCAAGACTCTCAAAACTACTTACAGTTTAAGTTAAAATACTTCAAACCTATCCAAATCCTTCTGTAACCTGTGTAAATCCACCTAAAACCAGGTAAAGTTAAGGTTAAAGCACTTCAAACTTTAAACCTTTCTCAATCCAGTCCAAACAGATTAAGGCCTGAGTTTAACAACTCAAAATGCCTCCAAATCTGGGGTTAACCAGTTTTAATCTGTTCAGACCCACTTTAAACCTGTCAAAATGTAGTTCTAACCAGTTTGGATCTATTTTAAAGAACATTAAACAAAACTAAACTAAATGAAGTTACATTAGACTCTATTGTACCATGTCAGCGGAGTTTGCCGACACAGAGATGAAGTGCGTCCTGGAAGCTGTGGACTGTCGGCTGATGATGGAGTCTCTGACCGAGGACTCGCTGATGGAGGAAGAGGCGCAGTCTTTCCGAGCGTTGGGAGCCAGGAAGCGCAGACAGACGACCTTCTCTGACAGTGTCATCCTACAAAGAACACACACAGCAATAAGGACATTGTTATCGTCTTTTATTTCAGAAGTAATAGTTTAGGATATGATAATGCTCTTTGGTATTATTTTTTAAAAGCTTTAATATTAAACACATACAGTGGTGACCAAAATCCCAATAACACAGAGCTGAAAACTTTGACCTTGTTTGCCACCTAAACATAATTTCATTATTCATTGTTAAGTCTGTGAGTGTCTGTTGAGTGTAAAAACTTGAATAACACATGGCAGTGCAGCCTGAAAGAGAAACTTTGTCTCTAACTAAGAGTTTAAAATATAATAGTCTGTGAGCAGTGATGCCAATTTATAATATAACTTTGGCCAATGACAATTTAAAAACATCTAAAACATTGCAAGATAAATGCAGCACCATAAACCTTGTATTATTAATGTTATAATATCACACAAAACTTAGTAGTGTCACAAAAACAATTTGTAAAATGAGTGCAATTCCATTAACGTTTAATGATTTGAAAAGGGACTCCAGAGGTTTTTCAAAATCTGAGGAAAAATTAACATAGTTTATTGGGGAACACTAATAACACTGTTTGCTAATATGAAATGAGTGGTGCGTGCATTTTTGTCATGGAAGTTAAACGGACACTTTATTTAGACACTGAATGATTGTTTGTTTACCTGTACTTGTTGTGGATAATGGCATAGATGAAAGGATTGTAGATGGTGGAGGCTTTTGCAATAATTGCCGGGACAGCCTTGGAGTACGGCGTCAGGATATTAGCATACCTGACGAAGAATAACACAGACCAAACACATTCAGGTTAAACCTCATCAGATTCTAGTGGCAGGGCTTTTTTTCTTATCTGCACTCATCTCTCTGATAATCAAGCTTGTGGCAGCTACTGTACGGAATGAAAAGACTATTGTTTCTGAGCAGTAGTTATATCCGTATATGCAGTCTGTAAAAAAAGCTTTTTATCCTAAATTTGCCTAATATTGCATTCATAAAGCATATTGTGTAAATGTTGTAGCATTAGTGTTTTCATCACATTATTATCACCGTTCACATTTATTTATCTTTGAAAAACAGACATTTGAAGGAGCCATTACAACCTTTTTTTGTTGCAACTGGTTCCCAGAGAGAACACACTGCTGGATGAGAAGCATACTCATGCTTCATGTTTCATTTTAGTAAAATCACCATCATACCCCTTTTTCCACAGAGGTTGTTTTCCTAAACATGCTCCTGCAGGTCTACCATAGCTGTTCACATGCTACATTGTTTTACGTTATTTTATGTATAACATATAAATAAGAGAGTGACTGATACAGTCGATATAACTGTGTCTAAAAGGCATTATGTGTAACATTTTTGTCTATGATTGCCATCCTTAAAGGATTGAATAACTAACGTGGATAATGCCATGATGTAACAAGACTTAAATGACACATTATGGCAACAATTATAGAAATTCTGCACTTGGTTTACAAGCCACAAACAGAACATATTTGTTTATCATGTGAATACATAATAATTCATTCATTCATTTTCTACCGCTTAGTCCTGTTAGGCAGGGTACACACAGAGCTAACATTATGAGACAGACAGTGACAGACAACCATTCACTCTCACATTCATTCACAGGGACATTGAACCTATACACACATGTCTTTGGACGGCTGGGTTTTGAACTCACAACCTTCTTGCTGTGAGGCAGGAGTGCTAACCACTCTGCCAAGTATTATTATTATTGATAATAATAATAATTTATTATTAGTAGTATTATATTATTATTACTATGTCATTTGTGTTGATTTACATTTGTAATGTGTGTTTATGATGGAATTGTTTTATTGTTGATATCTTGTTAATGTCATGTAGCCTAACTGTTATCAAGTGCACCATTTTTCAGGTTTTATTTTATTGTAACATTTACCTGTCCAGAAACTACAGGTGGGAATTAGCAACTAATTCTTATGAGGTTAATATTTAATTTGTGTGCTGTCTCTCTTTAAATACAATCATTTATTTATTCATTCATTCAAGAGTTGAGAGACTACAAAAAGAGAGTGACAAAGAAGTTGAAAGGAAGGCCTCTGTATGACACATGGGTCTTTTTTGGGTTTATTCAGCCTACACACCCCACCTTTAAATTACTGGACATATTTGCACTAAGTACATCTAAATCTACAAAATAATTTCTTGTTGAACTACTGTATATCCATTCTGTCTCTGCAGTGAGAACATTCAAGGGGGCTACTAGGTACTGCACATTAACTTTTGGTGTAATGTAAGTTACACTTTACAGTCCCATGGGGTAGATTTGTCTTGGCCAAACATATTTTAGTAGTCATGTCAAAAAAATGCATCTGCCAAAGAATAAGATTGTAAAATTGATTGTGACGTAAAATATAAAACATATACCTCATACCCCACCAACAGAGACTGGAGTTTGTGTCTGCTGTCCTGCCATGTGACCTCAGAGCCCCAGATGCGTGAGTGTGAAGTGAATCAAGTGTTTCTCCCTCAACAACTTTCTGTAATGACTATAAAACCCAAGATGTCAGTGCCTAATGTGACCTACACCGCAGCTTGTGAATCAGAACCTGTGTAAATGATGTATCTATTTGTCTCAGCTCTGCACTCCAGCCCATCTGTTATAAACTATTTATAAAGATCATGTCAATACTCACCCAGCCCAGGAGATCATGGTGACACAGGCATACGGAGACCAGGACAGGACATACACAACTATCACCACAAAGGCGATCTTGGCTAGTTTCCACTCACTCCGGATGGACTTCTGCTGGATCAAAGTGGACTTCCTCACCTGGGTCCCCAGTCGCTCCACCTCCCTGTGAGCGGGACAGACATAGGGTTTACTTTTACTTTAAAGAAAACATCCTATAAGTGAATTCTATAAAGTACAGCATCATATCTAGAGGTGGTCTAGAGCGGGGGAGTCCAAACCTTTTGCAAAGAGGGCTACATTTAATGAGGGGCATATTTCCAGAGGCTGACTGTCTCTTCTGATTTTATTCTTATTCCACAAGTACAGGTTTAAGTTACATTTACATTTAGTCATTTAGTTGACGCTTTTATCCAAAGCTACTTACGTTAAGGTTCCATTCACCAGTGTTACAGCTGGAACACCACTGGAGGCAAGGAGGGTTAAGTGTCTTGCCCAAGAATACAACAACAGTATGAACTGTGGAGAGAGCGGAAATCGAACCGCCTACCTTCCAGTTGAAGGACGACCGCTCTGAATAGAAAGGTCTATAAAAAGGGGCCAGGCTCTGTACTGCTCTCAGCTAGTTGGGGATGTGGTTCCAGAACTGCGGTGCAGCCCAGCAGAAGGCTCGGTCCCCCATGGTACGGAGTCTAGTGGTGGGGACCTGAAGAAGCAAGCAGCCTGATGATCTGAGGGTGCGGGTGGAGGATTGGAGAGGGATAAGTTCTTGTGTAGATATGGTGGTGCATGTCCGGTGATGTTTAAGCAGGAGGATTTTGTAGTCGATCCAGGATGAAACAGGGGGCCAGTGCAGTGAGTGTAGAAAGGGGGCTATGTGATTATATTTATGGACTCTCATTAGGACTCACTAGTTCTTGATGTATTGTAGCCTCTGGATATTTCTGCCTGAAACGCCAATGAAGAGACTGTTGCAGTAGATATAAAGGCATGGACAGGTTTCCCTGCATCTGGAAGTGTTAGAAGGGGACAGAGTTTGGAGATGTTTCAAAAGTGGTGGAAGGAGGTCTTGCAGATGTGTTTAATTTAGTAATTGAAGGTCTGCTGGGGGTCAAACCAAACCCCTAGGTTTGTGGCTGAGGAGGAGAGAGTGATGACCTGGCCGTCAAAGCTGAGCTGGGATATGGGAGAGGAGCGGATCTGATGAGGGGTGCCAACAAGTAGTGCCTCAGTTTTACTGGAGTTCAGCTGGAGGAAGTTGCTGTTCATCCATGCCTTTATCTCCTCAAGACATGTGGTGAGTCGTGACAGGGCTGTGGAGGAGCTTGGGGCAGTTTTGATGTAAAGTTGCGTGTCATCAGCATAACAATGAAAGGACATTCCATGTCTGCTGATGACAAAATCGAGGGGAAGCATTTGGAGAATGAATAAGACAGTCTAACGATGTTGTGGAGGTGGTCCAGGAGGATGGAAGGGTCCACTGTGTCGAAAGCCCCTGTTAGGTTGAGGAGAATGAGCAATGATGGGTATCTTGAATCAGCTGTCATCAGAAAGTTGGATAGTCATAGTTGGTCATTGTTGGATTTGGACTGGTTTTAATTGGATTTGAACTTGTTTTAGTTGGATTTTGGCAGATTTTAGGTGGATTTGAACAGGTTTTAGTTGGATTTAAACAGATTTTAGGGCAGCTTACGGCTGCTTATTATATAAATCATTTATTTTATTACAGAAGCTGAGGGACATATAAAATCTCACCTTGTGCCATGATTGGCCCCCGGGTTGGCCTTTGGACGTGTCCAGGCTAAAGAATCGTTTAAATTACTTATTGTTTAATATTTATCAACATCTACTCTACAAAGAATCACCAAAGCCTGACTGAGTATGTAATTGTAATATGTAAATAAATGGAACCTCAATGACACAAAAGGCAGCATAAATAATCCTCAAAAACTTTTATATAACCCTAAACTTAACTTAGCTCAAAGCTTTTCTCCCTGCTTTATTTAAATCCATTACATAGTTTATCTCTTAAGTCATTGTTCCAAACAAGGGCTATGCTGAAAACTCCATGTACAGTATATCAGCTTTGGGTCATGTGTTAATTATCAACACATACTTCATAATAACCCTTTTGGATTTATCACTAAAACAATAAAACTCATATGTTGAATTGAATATTTAACACTACTTGGACACAGTCTCCACAAGTCTGTCCAGTTAA
Organism: Perccottus glenii; assembly: GCA_024416835.2. NCBI lineage: Eukaryota > Metazoa > Chordata > Actinopteri > Gobiiformes > Odontobutidae > Perccottus > Perccottus glenii. The sequence goes on along the minus strand of CM044556.2, from coordinate 29,448,376 downwards.
ACACGGGCTCTATTTGGCTCTGTGAGGCATGTGTATAGATAAACTCAAAGGAAAAGCATAGGTAGTACCTGCTGGTCTTGCGTATGGCTTGGAACATAAATATGTAGCAGTAGGAGATGATGGCCAGAGGAAAGAAGAAAACAAAGCAGCATAGCATCATGGTGTAGCTCCTGTTGGCCAGAGAGTACGTCACATAGTCCCAAGTGCAGGACGTCATCAGGCCTTCTGGGATGTACGAGCCTATAAACAATCAGAGGTTTTTTCAAATTATTAAAAGAGAAATTCTCTGAAGGCCTACATAAATTTTACCGCAACCCACTTTTGGTTTCCGACCCACTGTTTGGGGAACACTGTAATAGAGTATACATTTTAGAGGTACAAAAGAATTTGGAACAGAACTATGTTTTTGTTGTGCATTGCCAGAAAAAAGGGGTTGTAATGACATTATTGTTTTCATCACAGACATTTTTCAAAGGTGATCTTGCGTTTTCAAAAGAAGTATAACATCACAACAGCCCCACGTGTTTTTGCAGCAGTGCATTTGGGGGATTTGGAGTCTTTAATTTACAAAGGTTACTTAGCGTTTGTGTTTATTTTCGACCAATTGTGTTCTCATGAGCGGTACTTTTGAAGTTTCCGAGTTCTTATTGCAGACCTTGTTCTAGACTTAAGATGTGAAAAGGATTTTAACCCTGCTACTAGTGTATGTTCTTATGAGCACATAACTCCTTTAGGTTTTTAGTGAGTTACTGTCAGACACAGATCTCAACTCACTGACCAAACAAGTACTGGGAAAGCACAGTGCAAATTATAATCTGAAATATCAGATACAAAACACTTTTCTGCAGTGTTATCAATTTGTAGTCACTTTAACTTGCACAGTTTTAAATATACTGTTTTTAATCTTTGAAGAGTCAAAATGAACTCACTCCAGCCGACCAGAGGAGCCAGACTCCAGGCCAGAGAGTACAGCCAGACAATGACGATGGCCAGAGCGGTCCTTCTCTTAGAGCTCCAGTTGACGGTGCGCAGTGGCTTCGTGATGACCAGGTAGCGGTCGATGGAGATGGCCAACAGGTTTACCATGGACGTGATCCCGAACAGGGCTCCACAGAACGCATACATTTTACAACCTGCGGGTAAATATTGTAACCGTAACCATCTCTGTATTTAGCAGATATTATACAAAAACACATTATTGAAAGAAGACAAAGTTACCCATTTCTCCAAAGATCCACTCCTTGTACAGACAGTTGATGAAGAAGATGGGCGACTGTGTAAAGGCCATGAGGAAGTCACTGATAGCCAGGTTCATGATGAAGTAGTTTGGAAGATTACGCAGCTTTTGTTACTGCAAAAAGAAGAAACTACATCAAGTTTAAGCATTTACAAATGTCACTACTTATGAATTATTTATAGTAGCCACACAAGTGCACAACTTTGCAAAGAAATGCTACTAAAACACTGTTTAAATTCAACTTGAACAAAATTGAATCCAACTAGAGCTTGTTCAATTTTGACCAAATGCAATTATACCGTTTGAATCCAAGTAAAACCTATTTGAACAAAACATATTGTTCCTCGATGATAATAAAACAGGCGATGAGATGTGTGCTTGTGTTTTTGAGTCATTTCTGGTCAGTGCATGTTAATAAAACCTTAACTCAAAGCTGAAATGGTAAACTCTGCTTGAACCTGAAAAAGTAACAGGATGAGTAAGCAGTAGATTGAAATGCTGTCGGCCGTCAAACGCTGTATTGATTCAACTGGAGTTTCGTTTTCTCTGTTTATATGCTTTCATAGACTTGCTGGATAAGTGTCTTTGGGTGCATTAGGTGTCTTACTTTGTGTTAGGTGTTGACTCGAGGTAACTGCTGAGTCATTATTTTTGTTGTTGTGTCCGAAAGGTGTGATGACACAGAGAGTAAACTGGTCTATCTTTACCTGCTGCAATTCCTGTGTTTGAGTGTCATCTCCATAATCATAATTGGATATATCTCTGCTGTGTATTAACCAGCCTAAAGGAAGCATATAAAATGGAACAAAAATGTTTCTAAGATGGACCCCTGTGGAACCCCACGTGGCTATCTAGTCTGAAACACAAATCAATAAAAACAAAGTATTTTTTATTACATCTCAAACTATTTAAGGGCCTTTCCATTCCACTGATCTTTGTCAGGACTCCTCTGGACTACTGTACCCCAGAGTAGCCCTCACTCTCCCATCTAGAGTTAGTCCAAAATGCTGCCACACGGCTTTTAACCATTTAACATAAACACATATGACCAATTTTAGCATCACAAGTGATACAAGATACTTTTATTTACTTTAAAAATGTTTCAGTGTCATCGCTCCATCTAATCCATCTGACCTGACCCAACACACTCAGGTCACAGCAGATCTGGTACAGCTTGTCATCAACCAAAACAGGTACTTCTTGGGGATTGAGTTTTTCTCTGGAATGAGTTGCCATTAGAAATTAGACAGGTCCATTCCCTGCCTGGTTTAAAATCACTTTCAAAAACACACCTTTTCTCACTGGCTTTTAACTTAATGAAATGTTAACTTTTATTATCCTTTTGTTGTCTTTACTCATGTTCTAAGTGCTTTTGTGCTTCAGATGTGAGGAATTAGCTCCCTTTACATTTTAAACCGTCTATCTTGTGTCTTTTGTGTTTTGGCGTGTTTCAGTCTCAGTGTTTTATTTCTAAAGCTAAACTAAAGCTAGGGCCAACTGCATTGTCTTAATAGATTGTCATGCTAAGTTATTATACTGTAGTATGGTAATATTCCCTGACAATGTCCACATTAAATCCATTTTTTTAAATTACAATCACTCCCTCCTCTGTTCTAAGGGAGACACACATATCAGACATGATAAAATAAAGAACTATAAATCGTTTACACTAATGGCCAGATGGAAGATAAAAGCCCTTGACAATCCCTGCATTACACACAAGTCCAAACACAGACACACACTCTGACCTAGTTACTGTCAGCATCAGCAGCGAGAGGTTGAGACCCCACTAGTCTTTATTACACAACTCATGACACACTTACGCTTGTCAGAAGGTCATCAGTTAACACAGAAGCTGACTGTACATTTTGCATTTGCTACCGCTTGTATTTTGAGCGTCCTCACTGGTAAATAATATTCACAGCTTAATTATTAAAAGCTGTTCATACATAAAGAGTTAAACTGCAAATATGTGTAACAATGTGTAACATGTTACAGGTCCGATAAATGCCAGGATTTGTGTCTTGTGCCTCATACAGACATGAGTTTAACAACAAAATGTGTTAACTCTACAGAGGTTTTAAGATTTACAGTATCACAGACACTGAACAAGTATCAACAGGCTAAATATCTGGACCAATAGTCAAAAAGCTCAAGCCAAAGAGCACAGGACAGGGCAGAATATTACAGCACAAACCACTTTCTACATTTGGTTTTAGACATCCAGTTCTTGTACTACTTCTTTTTTGGAGACCCTGCAGATGAGTTGGCATATAATACGGTATTCTGGTGACTACAAGACCCCTGATCACACATGATGTTTCAAAATCATGTACTCTGAACTTTTATAATTAGATAAAAGCTGTTGGAGACGGAAGAACATTTTTGGTTAATGTAGCTTGCGTTTATGTTCTAAGTTCAAGAAAAACGCCAGTATAACCTTCAGCTAATTGCAAAACAGAGATAGGAAAGATGGATGTCAAATAGATAGACAGTCCCATCATTTATGTTGATTGGTTCCAGCTGTGTTACTGCAGTACAGGAAGTAATACTACATTCCATTAGAAACAACCAAATTGCTTGATGCCCATGTCTCATTGACAAATCCCACCCATGTGACTGACAGTGGGTGGGAGGTTTAAGGCATTACGTTTTTTCCGTGACCTATACCTCTCAGGTGTATATAGCCCCTTTTTACCATGGATTTATTTACCTGGGTAAAATAATTCCTGCTAATCTGTGTTGTTTGCATTTCCAGCTGTCCCTTAAAGGCTGTGAAACCTTTCACTGACAATGGCAGGCTAACGACTCAACAATCAATATAAGTAAATTCTGGGAAATCTGAAAAGTTCTACCCCCATACTACATTTTTTTAGGGAAAGTTTGCGGTGGAGGAAAAGTTTTAAAGCGGGAAAATTTCAGTGGAATCACGTTTTTCCAAAATCCCAGGTAAATGGAAAAAGTTCCTGTGGTGGAAAAGAACCTTCTTGCTGTGAGGCAATCTGTTTATTAAAATATGTGCAATGTTTCACCATAATGAAAACAAAAAGTTAAGTTAAGTTACAAAGAGTTTTTGTTGTTATTTAGGCCCTAATATTCTTATTTGCCAGTGACGCCCTTAAGTAAAATTGAGTTTGTGATTATCTGTCTTTCTGTGCCTCTGTCTGTCCAGCGCTGTACCAGATTATAAAATGGCTAATGCACTTGGATTAACCATGGATTAAACTGTCAAAATAAAAACCCTTCCCCTCTACACTCACCTGTAGAAGGCGAACATAACCAGAGCGTTACCGGTGATGCCCAGCACCCCGATGACGAACACAAAGAAGGCGATGATGTAGTGAGCATGGTCCGGCACGTCCACTTTGGTTAAGAATGAGCTCTGGCTGTGTACATCGTCCGGCTCCATGCTGTCACTGGACCACATGGCTCAAACTCTTTATTAAAACCACTGACCCTTTGTGGTCAACCTCTTTTGGCTTGGGCCTGGACTCCATAGTGTCATTATGAGAAGCTTATTGCAGTTAGGAAGTCCTGTTTAGACAGTGTTCAGGATTAAATATTGTATGATTTATTTGAGTGCACCAGTGTTGTCCATCCCATTGTCAATGAGCAACATTGGAGTAAAAAAAAATAAAAGAAGACTTACAAATACTGAAAAAAAAAACAATCTTGATGCCAACAAAAGAAACATAAAAGAAAAGGTACTGCTCCAAAAAGTTTGTTCGACCTAAAGTTGGGTAGAAGCTGACTTTTTCCAAAATTGGATTGTATGGTCCGATTGGCAAGAATTTAATTGAATGACGTAAAAATTTTAAAAATAGTGTCTTGAGCATTCAAACTAATAGTTATTGGAGAACAGAAAAGCTAGTGTCATAAAATGAAAGTTTTATGGAATTGTATAAGAACAAGTGTCTACGTACAAATCTTCACACACAATACATTATAAAAAGGAAACGAAAGGAAAACGCAGTGTCTTTAGATTATTTTCACCAATTTGTGTGGTCCAATTGCCCAAATAAATTGTCCATTAAAGGGTACATGCAACTGTCTAAAGTGAATATAAATCATGAGGAAATAACGCAGCATTAATTCCACAAAGAACAAGTGTTCTCACTGCATTAAAGACAACGTAATCTTCTGTTGACAATTAATTGCAAAGTAATGGGATAGGATAGTAGGTCAAAACTTAAATAACCAATGCTGGCGTCAATGAGATTGTGTTAAGGAAAAAAAAGAGAAAATGCAACTGGTTAAATTTTAAAATGAAAGAGAAACTACTTTTCCAAAGTTTATGCAATAAATTGAGACATGAATGGGGCTGCCTCTAGCTCTATAGCACTATACACGGGCAAATACACAGTAGACCCAGTTTGAATCTCGGACGTGTCTTTTACCCAATTACCCTGTTTCCTGTGGACCTACTGTCAACTATCAATGAAGGCAAAAAACACCCAAAAATCTTATAGAGAAATGAAAAATCTTATTTCCAAGGTGCACAACTGATTATGTCCATATGTCCAAAATAAATAAAATCATGGAGAAAGGTTAGAACATGGCGTCTTAGAGGTGGAATGATTGCAAAGTATGTGTAAACTCAGAGATGGTGTCTTGTGGCATATGATGATTTTCAAAGAGCAATTAACTGAGAAGTCAGTGTCCAAACTATATGCAAGAAAAAGAGCAGACTAATTCTTGTGTTTATTTGCTGCTTCTGTCCAAAAGTCCAAACTAAAAACAATAAAAAGCATTAAAAAATCTCTTGTAATGAAAAAGAGCTAATTATTTCCAAAGTGCATTAAATCCGATTGAACTCCATTGTTCCAGAGTCACAGCCTGAATGTCGCCCAGGTGGAACTCATTGACAGGTAAATCCAAAATGTCAGCTCCCAGTGCGCTGCTACCAACCCGCTGTACATCTGCAGCGTATATAGTGAGTGTTAGCCCGCAGCCTGTCACACCAGCTGTGCATTGAGCTCAGAGTCAGTGGCCTGCTCCTGATTATCCCAGCAACCAACCAGCGCACGCCTCCTCCTCACCTCCCAGGGCTGTGTCTCTCTCTCTCTGCTCTGCCTTTCTGTGTCAGTCCAGCCCACTGTCAACTCTGCTCTCAGCGCTCTCCTCCCTCGCTCCATCTAATACCCAGCCCTGAGCCCTAACCCGTTAACTACTTACATAACAGCCATGATGTTATTACTGACACTACACACAGGATTGACGGCCACTTCTCTCGTCTGTCTTTAGATCCCTGCCCTTTTATACCAATAGAGTCAGGGCGTTACGTAGTTCAATGGAGAATCAAAGCAAGCGCTCACTAACTAGTAATAAACTCCCTCCCATAGATGTTAGGCCTTATGCATTTTGCACAAAGACATGCGTGTTTCCTCCTTCTCCGAATTCTCCGAGCGCTAATGCAACATCCTTGTGCTTTCAGACACTCACATGCCCAGACAATAAGCTCAGTCGTAAAGCCAAGAATGGAATTTCCAAAGCAGAAATGCTAATGTTACCACATGTCACACATCAATTAGACATGTCAAAAGTAGGCTACAATTAAGTTCTGTGCAAAAACAAGTGGCATCAGAAAGTGTCGTCTTGAGTGGTGCTCAAAGAACCAATAATGTTTGGGACAACTGGGTTTCAGTTTGGTAAAAAGAGTGTGGTAATGTCCAGTCAACACATGAATCACTTTAAAGTGCACAACATGGTTATTATGTACTGGTGTCAGAATGGCTAGTGACTGAAATGTAGTGCCTTCAATGCAGCAGTTAAAGTACTGATGGTCCCTGAGTCGTCAGAGGAGAGCCGCGCAACCTTGATATGTCATTAAAGTGTAAGTTTAATCTAATAAATCTTCTGTGGAAACGTTTTCAGTCATAAATTGTTATTAATAAACCGTTACAATGTAAAATCACTAATGTTAGCTTGACCTGAGCTCATACAGACGGATATATAAGAGCTTCTCTCTTGAGCTGCAATAAAGCAGTCAGTTTTGGTCAGAATAAAACGTATAAGCCTATTTATCTTTTTTCACATCACTAAAGATGTGCAAGTTTATTACAGAAGTCCATCATCAGCGAAGTTCAGTTGATTTTGTTTTAAATTACACTACACACACACATTACTATCAGCGACACAAAACAGGTGTGTAGTGTCTGAAACATAGCCATCTATCTAACTGTTGTATACTTTCCAGAATTTGCTACTATTGTTGCAAACATTTTAGTTTTCCAGTGGAAATAAAAAGTGTAGAAAGAGTGATAGACATAACACAAGCAATTAGGAGGAGCATTATTAGCGTCTATCACAGAGGTGTTCCCTGATCAAACTATGCAGACGTGTCAAAGGTTGAGAAAGCCCAGCATGCCACATCTACCTGTCATGGCTTTTTATGGTGCTGGACCTCACTGCCGGGCTGAGATGAAGGGGAAGAATGAGGTGCTTAGAGAGAGATGTCCAGTAAGCTGCAGAGCTCGTCTTAATCTGCGTGCTGTGCATGCATGTGAATCTGTGTTTGATCTGCCGCCAATAACGACATAAATCATACTCCACATGTGTCTGTGCACTTTACACATGTGCTGCTGCCCTGGATGTATCTGCACACACAGCTGACACGGGCAGATGTTTGCAGAGATTATTGACATGAAGCTCTGTAATTACAACCCATATGGAGAATGATTACTCCACAGGATTAGAGGAATGTATCTGTTGCAGTTTGTTGAGCAGTTATTATTTATGACTCCAGCAATAGGCATTAAAGACTAAAGCTAAAGGAACTCACAACAAACACAATATACATTTATAAACCTAACCTAATAAAAAGATAGGTAATATCAGTTCATGTATAGTATGCAAATCAGTTAAGCTCACGAATTGTGGTCACAAGATTCACTTCACTCACTTCGTTCATGCAGTTAATAATTTGAGTTTGTGTTTGGAGCTTGAGCAGAAGCTGGCCAAAGTGGACTAAAGTCTCTGAAGTGGACTAAAGACTAAAGTGGCTAAAGCTTTCTCCATCTTGCCTCCTTGCTTCTCAGAACTTTTGGACAGAGTTAAAGATGCCCCACAGAGAGTAATTCCAGGTGAAAGCCAGAAGTCCAGGTGTCAGGTTGCAATATAATTCAAAAGACACCCATCTTCTGTCTGTGTTGTATTCCATCTTGAGTCACTCCAGATAAAGGGAAAGTAAAGGAATTCTAAATATCGCAGTATAGTGTTCTTCCATTTATTCACATTTGCATTGTCCCATTATTCATCAACTGGTTCTACACAAACGCCCCTGTACATGGTTTGAACCTTAACCTCACAAGTCATCACATATTTTAGAAAGGGCTCAGAAGGTAAGTGGCTTTTGTTTGATGCTTCGTTCTAATGAAACAATGATAAGAAAATATAAACTTGAACCCAATAAACAGTATTAACTGAGTTTGTCTTATACCCTGAGAGAGATCAGAGACTCCAGAGCTCCAATCAGAGGTGGGTAACTACAAATCACAGAGGCTCTGCTCGTTTTGAACTCTGCAGAGGGCTGGACAGATGGGTATGAGGGGATACTCATAGAACCCTGTATGGACTTTGTTATTGGTCTTCTTGAAGACCATAAGGATCCAAAGTACTTCAAGGTGGTCCGGCCTCACAGTGAGCACAAAGCCAGGGTTATGTCTAGTTCAGTTTAGTTTTTTGGCAGAAAAGAAACACACAAATAAAATAATTGTGAAATAGACTGAAACTAAATGACCTTGTCACAAAACTACTTGCTATACCCTGCCCAACACCAGGTCTTCCAAGGTCTAACCCTGTCTCTTGCTTGTATGTGAGAGACACAGAGACTCTTGTCCCATGACCCACAGCTCATGACCGATAGGTGAGAGCATGAACACACATCGACCTGTAAAGTGACGGCTACTCTATTGTTTTTAATGTAAAAGACAAGAAAGACAAATTGAAAGGAATCTGGTGATGGAAAGTCTACAAACTGGATATCTGTCATTTGGCCCACTGCTGTAGACCAGTCAGTCTCATGTGCACCACCAACTAAAGGCACTCAATATAACATGTTCCGCTTTGCCTCTGTGCAGTTAATCAACATCTGGCAAATGTCACGGCCCTAAGGTCATAGGGACACTCAATAATAATCAGCCTGTTTCCCGCTCAGAACAAACGTCAGCTATATCTGTAAACCGATGGTTAGAGTGCATGGTTAGAGTAGTTACCAGCCCGATCAATAGAAATGAAATAACTGACCTATATTTCAAAACCCTTTCTGTGTTTTTCCAAAAAGCTCAAGGCTCACAAATTCATATAAACCCAATAATCTAAAGTTAGAGCAAATATATACAGCATCTGTTTAAGGTTGTTGGACTGCATTGGATTAAATAAAATGTAATCAGTGTCCGTTTTGACTGGGCTGAGGCTGCAGAAGGCTATCACTCCTGCTACAATAACAGAGGCTACAAAAACACACAATTATTAAAGTGGCTTCATCAACACGAACAGCAGTGGTCTCTTAGGCCGAGGGCACATGTATCAGGATCTTGTCCATTCAAGAATGTTTAACAAATTATCTTAATTCAGAGGATACAAAAGTGGGATGTCTAACCTGCTCCAGAGCAGGTACATTTCCAGGTAGATGATAGAAACACTTCGCTCTGACCAATCAGGGACAAGATACAAGCTGCTGTGTCAAGGAGAAGGAGAGACACTGCTCGGAGGGTAAAAAAAGAAACTCCCAATTTCCACTGCATTGTTGTTCACATCAGCATCATTTCACAGGATTCTTTCTCATAACATTGGACACAAAAAAAAATCTTATTGTATTTAATGATTAATCGTGCATACAGAATTAGAATAAAGAAAATTAGTCAGTATGTTTTTGTATTACTTTGAAAATCCGAATGTTGTGCTTGTACGGTTTCTGGTTTGTAGTACAAAAATAGAACTGCTGTGTTTGGAACCTGCTCTAAACCAAACCACCTTCTTGAACCAAACTAAACCTGAACTTACCTGGGGAAAAATCCAAACCAGCTTTGTGCAACAGGGCTCTGAGCAGCTAATGGAGGAAGAAGCAACATGAATGAAAATGGAAAAAAACTCCACATGGACAAAGCAATATCTCAAAGAAGTTTAAGAACCACAGACCATGACAGAGCAGTCACAGATTTTAACCAGATCAGTGCAACCAAACTTTCCCCACATCCTCCAAGTACCTGCCAAAGAGAAGATGATGAAAGAAAGTCGTGACGCAAACATGGAGAAAGAATAAGAGAAGCTGTCAAACCCTGGCTACCACCCTAACCTACTGAAAGAAAGAAATGAAACACCACAAAAGCCAAATCATTTAGCCCCAAATGCCAACGCATTTTCATATACGCAGGTGTCCTGTTTGTTCACCTCAACTGTGACATAATGCACTTTTTCAGCCTCCATCCAAAACACTAAATCTAATTAAATGCCTTTTATTTACTCAACCCATCGCACGTATGCTATTAAATATTTCTTTAGCCTGCTTCGTGTCAGCCTGGTTCCTGTGCCTCAGTACTGGGAATCTGGGTTATGGAGAATACAGTATGGATAAATACAGCAGGTTAAAGTCAATAACAACTCCCCCACAGCAGGACACAATCGCTCACAGCGGAATCTTTATGCTGCCCTTTCTATAAAAATAGATGAACGCAATTAACACTATGTTCTTTAATTATCAATAGTGAGGGGGGATTAATGGAGATTTGAAAATACGGTCTTCAAAGCTTCTTCATAAATCAGACTGAAATACAATATTGTCAACAGCAACAGACAGAATAAAGTGTATCCAGAAGTGACAAGTGAGTATTATGTACATTTAGATCACTGTTGTTCACCAATGGGAACACAAACATCAGTTATTATTATAGGCACAAGTCTGTGGATACCAATATTAATCCCAAAATGTTAATATTTGTTAATATTTCAAAGTTTATTACATTTTATTATTTTTTATACCTGTGTGTTCAAATGACATTAAGCTCGAGTAAAAGATAGTGATCTCTTTTAGCGTAAAATACAGAAGATGAAGTGTTTAGTTTATTGCAGTCTAGACATACAGAGTGTATATTTATTCTGCCAACAGTTTTAACACAAGACAGCAGATGAGAACCGGGAGCAGAGTTCTTCCAGGAGCCAGCTCTGCACCTGCATCTGTCGCCAGACTGTGATCTGCTGACGGGCCTGTAGGAACAGAAAAGGACAAGGCAAGGATGAAAGAACAACACATCAGAGCGTCCATCTCTTTGATTGCAGAATTAATAAGATCCAAGAAGATCCAGGATTAGGCCACTGAAGGTGGCAGGTGTCTTTGTTGTAATGTATGCAGCTTTGAAAGACGCATGTGCTGTTCTCTAAATATAGCAGATGTTACAAAGCCTGTAGGACCAACCAGCAGCTCTCGTTTGTTTCAATGTTTATCCAACCTCTCTGTGCAGGGGTGTGTTTACCAATTTGGAGGCCCTAAGCAAAGTCATGACCAGAGCATGTCATAATGTAAAGTGTATGTGACGTACATGGATGCATGTGTGTGAATGTGACTGAGTGCAAAAAAGGAACAAACAAAACAGGATAATATCTGGAGAGGCAGAGAGAGAGCGAAGGAGAGGGTTAGTGACATTATGTTATGAAGCTGTCTAAGCTGACAACACTGCATTCAGGAGCACTGGACTTACACCAGGTCTGTCTCTATTTCATTACATACTGTGCAAATTTTGGCAAATACAAAACAATAACAATGGCTACAAACTTATAATTTTAGTTTTTTCTACTTAAATTCTACTTTTATCTTGCACTATATTTTGGGGATTTATCTGTACTGTCTTACTGTCTGTGTTAATCTTGTTTGTTATGCAAGGCCCTGCAGTGGCTTTTGCACTTCAAACCTCAACAGAGCTCCCCATGGAGTCACTAAAGTCTATTTGATTGGAGATTACATTCGTCAGCCCCGGTGTGTACAAGTACCTCTGGTAAGAGCGGCCGACCTCACATTGAGCCAGAAGACTGTGCGCTGCTGGGCCACGGTCGCCCTGAAAAAAACAGTGCACAGGAACTGTCAGAACTCCTTTCACATGAAGAGACGGCAGGGATTTTTGTTATTATATTTGTTTTTTGGACTTACATGAAGTAGACAGGAGACGTAGTGTCGGTCGCTGTCCAGCTGTAAACTGTGGTGTTGCCCTTGATGTTAGTGTTGGCATGAGTTACAGCTCCCTTGGGATTTCCTGAGCACTGTGGACATGAACCCAAAAACTACATTTACTTACCAACTACACATTACACTATATAGTTTTTGTTCTCACTAGAAGCAGAGGTGGATCAAATCTGTTTACCGAGCAAAACTAGTGTTAATTATAGATTAAAGCATAATCATCTCCCCACGGTTCTTACTGTCGTTGTGTCCTTGGGCAAGACACTTAACCCACCTTGCCTCCAGTGGTGTTCCAGCTGTAACACTGGTGAATGGAACCTCAATGTAAGTCGCTTTGGATAAAAGCATCTGCTAAATGACTAAATTGACTTAATGTAATATATCATTTCAACAAAATTATACATTAAATGCAAAACCTGGACTGTTACATTATAACTCCACTCTGCTTCCAAAAACAACAAAATACAGAACTTTTTAAATCTTAGAATTTAGTGCTGATAAACTCTGAAGTATTAGACATGTAATATTAACAATATATAACTAGAACATGAGTTTTTGAAGCACAAACACATAGTATTTCTCCATTGTTGATCTACATTCTGTGTGTAGACAGCAGCCAATAGCTGTCCAGAATGCAGCTGTTATGTAATCGTTTCCATTGACACTTTCTCAGACAGATTCTAAAGTTAACGCTTTTGATGAGAACGCTGTCATGTGAACGCCTCTTAAACTCTGACAGCCTCTCTATTTTTTTGTTCTTTTCAGATCAATGAGTTATTAATCTTTGAACGTGTAACACAGCTACTACTTTACTTTTGTATGCTGTTGTTATGTTAGGGTTATGAAAAACACAAATCTTTGCTTTGTTTTGTGGCTTTGTGCCACAGCTGTATAGCCTTGTCTCTTCAAGTTTTCCTGCACATAATATCCATTGTGAGTATTATATTGTCAATCCCGCCTCCTCAGAGCAAATAAAACCTCATGATCTCATTATAAGCCAACATTTAGACAAATCAGTCGATGAAACAGATGTCTATATATTGTCCATCTCTGCTTATAGATGTGCATTTAGATTTATAGATTTATTATTTTTTGAGTGTGAGTGACCTCTAAGAAACGAGTATCCGGTGGAGGCAGCTGCCAGCTCCCCAGAGCGTTGGTGCTTCCAGTCGTCCGCGCTTCAAGGAGCACCCCTCTGTATTCTGGTCCCACGATGGTCACTGAGGAGGACAGTGGACAGGTGAGGCTCTCAGCAATACTAATGTAAGAGCTCTTATAAAGTGAGGGGAATGAAAATGGGTTTGTAAGGATTATCCAATCCACTTTACTTCTAAACAACACTTTACAGATTTCTAGAGTGCTCCACAGAAGACATTTATAAAAGCAATAGATAAATAATACGCCTGTTAGTTACTAGTTTTACAGTTTTAGTGACGCCTGACGATTATACACCAGCAGGGAGAGAGGCAATGGTCCTTGTGACAGACATTCAAATATTAAAAACCCGAGTTCTTAGAGTCAAGTGACGAACCACACAGACCAGTGCCATCTTGATCAGTCAGGATTAGTTTTCTCTTGACCTCTTCCAGTGACACAGCAAAAAGTCACTGTGTCCAGGTTTAGGTTCAATATAAATAATACACAGGCTCTTTACACACAACCGAGCAAAAACAAATGATGGAACAAATACCTTCAATGTAACTCACAATTAAACTGATTGTACTTTTTCTGAGAAGATTAGCAGCTATATATGATTTATAAGCTTGTGCAGTTGCTCCTGTCTGTCTATATATGTACTAACATTTAACTGCATTCATTATCAAAGTTACTGAAGAGGCAATTGCCTTAAAACTTTCATGAGGGTGAGAGAAAAAGAAAAAAGGATGATCCACTTTCAGGAGGGACAGGCCATGCAATAAATGTTTAGCACAATACAAACTGTATTGTAAGACCAATTCTTTTCATTGGTTTAGCAGATGTTAAATGGATTTAAAGCACTGTCCTTAGGTTAGGGACTGCTTCCTTGAGACTTTAAAATCCTGCATTATGGCTGTAACAGGATTACATTTCTGAAATATAGAAAGATAAAGTTTAAAACATGTGCTCTGACCTGTGATGGGGAATCCTGGCTGGAACTTCTTGCTGTTGGTGAGCACAGAGTAGGGCGCAGGAGTGGGCTGAGGCTGCACCCCCATGTGGCGTGGTGTCATGTCCTCACAGGCACCCGTAGGCGCTCCAGAGGGATAGACCCAAACCACAGAGACCCCATGAAGGAGCACAAGCAAACCGGTCCAGGACAACTCCATTGGACTTAACTCAAACGCACTCGAGGAACAGAATGATAAAAACACAGTGGGCCAGTCTTTTGAGAAGAGAAGCTGCTGAGTCATACCAGTGAGAAATGGATTCATTACAGTCGTCACGTTTAAGAGCATGACCTTTTCATGGTGACGTCCACGAGTTTCAGCTTTTCTTAGAGACTCATTATGACACTCTCCAATATTCTGTTCTGTCCACTATAAAGTTTTGGTTAAAAGTATGGCTATGGCTAAGAAGCATTATTTATTCTACTTTGCTCTGCTGCTAAATTACAAAGACAGTGGTTTTCTCGTAAAGATGCTTTGTGTAAAATGTCACAGTTTACAGTCAAACATCACACATCATCAACATGTGTCATCTTCTGGGTTGTTAGATGATTTAAAGAATTGGAGAATGCATACATTAATAAATGGTTTACTTTGCATTGCCATTGTGAAGAGATATAATGTAGGTTGTGGCAGATTTCTCCATGGTTCTCCTAAATGATCAGTTACATACTCAACAAAGCACAAAAGTTTACACAAAACAGAATTACAAATACAACAACAGCTGCATCAGAAATAACCAAACAAAATTAGAACAATAACCACACAACATTATCATTAACCATACAGCAATACAAAAACATTTTTCCTGCACTGGCACATACTGTATACATCACTGGATGATAGCCATATCTCTGCAACAACTATTAGTATGCTCTTCTAAAGGCGAAATATCTGCATAAACCACAGTTAATGAAGGACACTGATCTGGGAGCCACAGCGTCTTACAGTACCTGCTCCACCCCTAATGTGTTCCACCTGTGTCTCATTGTGTTCTCTTTATAGTCTGTGTGTTTCCCCTGTCCTGTGCCAGATTGTCTTTACCCCAGTGTGAGCTTTCCAGCGTTTCTTAGTGTATTGTTTGATAGATTCTTCTGTTTTTGACCTTTGCCTTGTTTTTTGATTACGTCTCTTGGATTTCGGATTTGTACCTTTGCCTCGGAAAATAAAGAATTGAAAGCTCTGTCTTTGTGAGATCTGCTCTGTGAGTCCTTTTGCCTGGTCCTGATACATTTGTTTATATTAGTGAGAAACGAAAAGCCGCGTGGCTCATATGGCCACTAATAAATGGAAAGATTATTGGAAAGAAAGAAGATCTGGATTATTTGGCCAGATCAGGACCAGGACTATGGGTGGATTACAGCTGTCACACAATCTTTTATGTATTGAACAGGCCACACTCACTCAAAAAATGTTTTTGTAATTCCATCTTGTTAATGTTGATTTAATGTCCTGTGGTTACTGTTGTAATTTCCATTGGCATTTTCTTTTTCGTAAAGTGTGTTTCAGATTGTGTATTTTGTTGAGCTCTCTGGGCCTTGAAGGTGCCTTGAAAATTTAATAGAAAGGGGCTGGTTCAGACAGTTGAAGCAGTGGAGGAACAGACACACAACAGGACAGATGCCATCCTGAACAACATGGACTATCCCCTGCATTCAACTTCATTACAGAGGTCTCGATTTGAAAAGCCCAAACAGGAAGAGCCTCATAAATAGATGCTGATAATGTCACATAACTTTTAACTTACACAAGAGCATTAAAAAAATCATCTAAATAAAACTATTAGAGGGCAAACATGGAGCTCTGACAACAGCACCACGCACTATGAACCAGGCTTTTTTGACAAACAAACTAAATGGATTGTTTTCTGTTTTGGTGGGAACTAAATGAAGCGGACCACAAGTGTAAACACACCTTAAATGTCACAATGAGTAAATTGGTCAAGACCAGTTTATCACTCATCTCTAACGAACTAAATTTTGCAATGTACCTCAGGCTTAAGCCACAAACTCTGTCTTTAAAGAGCTGCACTTAAGAGAGTCCAGCTTTGTTTAAATCGATTTTGGAAATACAACATTTACCATTCAACCTTCTTGGAATGTGACCACAAGGCAGTCTTCATTTTAAAAAGTCTGTTTTTTAGTACTGCTCTTTTGGCCCCATTGGAGAGAATACCAAAGACACTAGGTTCCTGGTTCCATTCAAAGTCTTTTCTGTTCTGTGAAAGTATAGTTTAACACAGAACATAACTACTATCCCAGGGTTGACAAGGCCTAATCTAAACAAGGAATGACACTGAACCAACACAAACTTTCCCAGTTCTGAGTAAAATCATTCTGAACCTACAATATGCAGTACAGGAGGTCTTTCTGTGAAATGCCAATGTTTTCTGAGAACTTGTAATTCAGGGCTGTGCGGTGTAATCTCAGTGCTTAAAGGATTAGAGCCTCATTTACAAGTACTTGGTCCTAGAGCTGATTGTCTCTAGTTTTTAAAAGTAATCTGTGGTTTAGTAAATATAGATTTCTTAAACACACAAAATGGTGTTAAGAGGTTATTAATGCCTCGGACACATTTTGACCAGTGCATTAGGTATGCAACAGTGGACCCTTGATTTAAATAAGTCACACTAAGAGCTGCTGCAGGCTCTGCTCAGAACATTTACCTCTTATCTCCCGCCTGTTACAGTCTACACTGAGCCCATGGACAGAATGTACTCATCCAACATTTACCATACACAGGGACACGAGCCACAACGGGACACATTATGGACCATGTCCCGCTGTCCAGTGGTGGGTCTTTTTGTGACGTTGTGAGAAATGCTATAAAGGTTTGATGGCGTGCTCAATGATTAATTTATACTAATGTTCATGGACTGTGGGATTTGGGATGAGGGTTCTGTATGACTCTATACGAGCATGCATTAAAATCTCTTTGTTGCAAGTTTGAAAGATTTTGTTAAAATACCTTAAGGGATCAATTAAAGCAGTAAGGATTGAATGTAGGCAGTATGAGTTTAGCAGAACAATGATAAAAAGGCACCAGCCATTCCCACTGGAAGAATAAGAACTCTGCACATTCTTTAACCTTTAACTATTTCCAGATGCTTTTTTAAACCATTTTTATACAAACTATAATGACATTAATGAATGAACATTTAAAAAACAAACCATGTGCACATATTTAGATTTGAGATCAATCATTCTATTTAAGCAACCCTCAAACAAGTTTTTTTATTTGTTTTTGCACCTCAAAAATGCAAATAATTGTTTTTACAAAGCAACAGTTAGACCGCAGCTGGAGTTGAGTTGGTTTTAAAGTGCTTTGTGTTAGAATCTACATTTACATTACATTTACATTTATTTATTTAGCTGACGCTTTTATCCAAAGCAACTTACATTGTTCTAATGTAATTACCAGTGTTACAGTCACTGAAGGCAAGGTGGGTTAAGCGTCTTGCCCAAGGACACAACGACAGTGGGGGGAGAGTGGGAATCGAACCGCCTACCTTCCGGTTGAAAGGTATACTGATTAGCATCCATTCATCCATCCATCCATCCAATCTTCTACCACTTATCCGGGTCGCGGGGGCAGCAGTCTATGCAGAGACGCCCAGACTTCCCTCTCCCCAGACACTTCCTCCAGCTCTTCCGGTGGGATACCGAGGCGTTCCCAGGCCAGCCGAGAGACATAGTCCCTCCAGCGTGTCCTAGGTCTTCCCCGGGGTCTCCTCCCGGTGGGACATGCCCGAAACACCTCCCTAGGGAGGCGTCCAGGAGGCATCCGAAACAGATGCCCGAGCCACCTCAGCTGGCTCCTCTCGATGTGGAGGAGCAGAGGCTCTACTTGAGCTCCTCCCGAGTGACCGAGCTCCTCACCTTATCTCTAAGGGAGCGCCCCGCCACCCTGTGGAGAAAGCTCATTTCGGCCGCTTGTATCCGGGATCTTGTTCTTTCGGTCATGACCCAAAGCTCATGACCATAGGTGAGAGTAGGAACATAGATTGACCGGTAAATTGAGAGCTTTGCCTTACAGCTCAGCTCCTTCTTCACCACGACAGATCGGTACATTGAACGCACCACTGCAGAAGCTGCACCGATCCGTCTGTCAATCTCACGTTCCTCCTTCCCTCACTCGTGAACAAGACCCCAAGATACTTGAACTCCTCCACTTGAGGCAGGATCTCTCCACCAACCTGAAGAAGACAAGCCACCCTTTTCCCTGATTAGCATGCTAAACTATTTTACTTCTTAGGCTACATAGTTCACATGCTCTTAAAGTGTCAAGTGAGGCATTGCAATCTGCACCTTCACCATCAGATTATGTAAATGTGGAATAAATAAACATAACACAAATAGAGCTCCAAACAAAAACCTCAAATTCAGAGCAGTGAGTCCTTTTTAACTTTTGATGATACTGTAACTGAAATGGAAAGCATCTGTGTGAATTCTAGAGACAGTGTGGGTTGTTCAGATGCATTTGTCTGATAAACAGGAAACCATACAAATGCATCAAAATAGAAAAATCTTCAAATCTCCTCTAAAACTCTAACATGAGGAGCACAGACTGAAAACACAGATTAAACTCTGGGATGAAATGTTTATCAAGTCAAAGGTCCAGAGACTTTTCCACCGGCTTTCATGTCACATCCTCAGGGATTCAGGACTCAGAACTCTGACAGGAAAGAGTCAATAAAGGGCAATGAGCATTTCCAGACCAGTGTCCTGAAAGCAAGAGTTCCCATAAATCTAGATTCATTAATGATCTTATCCTTCTCAATTATCTTCTGTGAAAATGAAAGACAGCACCTTCTCTATTTCTCCAATCTATAACATCCACGTCCACCACATGACCTCAATATAACCGAGTGGATTTGATCTAAATGAGTCTGAACAGGAGCTGCTGTAACAGGTGGAGTGTGTGCAGACAGCAGGTGACAACCAGAGCAGTGGAAAAATCCAATGAAATTCAATAATACATACATAAACATGAGTGTGCACGTCCTCCAGCTGTGGTGAGTTTGTCCTCTCTGGGCTGCTGTAGAAACAGGAAGTAATGGAACTAGTTTTACTTTTTTCTGTGGAGCTTTATGTCAAAATAGATCAATTCTAAAAGGGTTATTTTCATGTGACTGTACTCCATCTTAGTAAACTTTGACTACAACTTCACACAATGCAACTTAAACATACTGTATACAACGAATGGAAAACACCGCTCTACTGCGGCTGCTGTGTGGTGGTTTATCTTTATTATACAAGATCACTTGTATAATGTGTGTGATGCTTTGAAATAGGACAAGAAAATTCCAACAAAGGACTTTACAGAAACACTGGTGAAATACTATGTGAACCCATTTCTTACATTCTCTGTGGCTGTTTAAAGATGCTTTTGTTGCTGCTTGAAAATCTGCTACAAATTTCACTATTGTTTGACCTACAGTTACAAAATGTTGTAAGCACAGTCCAGCGAAAAGGCTCTGAAATGTAATGTCAAATCCGGTAAAGGTGGGTGTGATGGAAAAGACCTTTTCAGAAACGGACAGCAGTGACTTTCAGAGCTTTTAGGGAAGATAAAACTCATGTGAAAGTAGAGGTTGGCTGCAAGAAGACTGGACTCACGTTCAATCAATTTTACAATTTTTTCATGTCTTGTCAATGTTTAATATAATTTTAGGACAAATAGAGGTCCAGCTGTAGGGTACTACTGCATTTATTTTAAGATTTTGGAACCCCTTGACTATTAAACTGTCATATTACAGAGCAACTAACGAATTCATTTGCACATACAGTCATATCTCCTGGCTCCATAAACCCAGTCTTTACTAAAATTAAATTTAAAATAAAGTTATTTGATATTTGGTCATTCCAACTGATATTCTTCAGACATGACCTGTTCAAGGTGACCTGGATGACCGAGAACCTCCACAGATATTCTCCATACATTTTGTAATTTGTGCCTTGATCTCAAACATTTATACACAAGGAGAGGTGTGTTATCACAATCTGCCACTGCCAAACTTCCCCTGTTTGTCTGTTTATATGGTTTATAGTGGTCAGAACTTTCCAAAAGTGGCATCAGGAAGAAAAATAGACAAAGACAGCTGTGGTTTGTGGTGGATTTTGGGAGGCTGGTCATGATGTTTTGGCTAATCATTGTACTTACAACTCAAAGCATAATCAACTCTTATTTTTATATCATTTTCATTCACTTTTCCCAGTCACTTTTGATTTTTTTGAAATGGCGTTTAGTCATTCCAGTCAGAAACACCACAGGCAATGAAAAGATTCAAGACATTTATTTATTGGACAAAAAAAATGCAAGATGTCAAATCCTCAAATGACCTGCAACTCGATTGTGATCTGTTCTAACTTTAAAAACTAAATGTGAAGCCATAGTATTCTTAGTAATGTTTTAGCATAATAATAATAATAATAATAATAATAAACCAGTCTGTTCAAATACATTTTAACATGAGTATCCTTTTAAAATTTTGTGTTTGTGTCACACATCATTTTCCAAATCTGTGACCGATTCCTTGTGACAGCATCAGACTTTCATGTGACTAGCATTTGAGAGTTCCAAATAACAGAGCATGTATATCACCAGACACATAGAAAACAAACCAACAAAATAAATACAAAAGTGCAGTGTTACCCTCAAAACTACCAACCTTTTAAAACCGTCAGACTTCACAAATGTGCTCTACGGACTGATACTCACAGCACGCACAAGATTACAAATGCCACAACATGAACGACAGAATCCTCTACGGCCGGGACTAACAATCCTCTACGCAGACATTTACATCGGCTATAGCTGCTCTAGGTCATACACAACTTCTGATCCTTTTAGATCATTTGGTTCTTCCAGCAATCAAGTAAGGATTTACAGTAGAAAAATAAAGATTGGAATTATACCATCCCCAAAAATGTCCTTCGAAAGCTTTTCCCCAAATCCTCAGTGGCCTAAGCTTTATCTGCTCAAGTGCTTTGTTGAATCCTCGTGTGAACTCTTTCCCCTTTGTCATGAGTTAAACCCAAATTCTTTTTTTACCTTCCTTTGACCTTCATCTTTCAGCCATCAATTGGTAAACATAAATGAAATAGTCACGTTTGGTTTTTAAGGTGACAAGTCATAAAGCTGGCTTGTTCACTCCAGTGTGAGAAAGAAAATGGCCTCCGCAATAAGTAGAGGCCCATTTCTATATAGAGCAGGTGTTGATGTTCTTGCCGTCAGCTGCGTCCTCCACCAGCGCCAGGTGGTAATCGGTGGAGAGAGTGAAGTGGGACACGCAGCCCACCAGGCCCCCCATGTACTGTCGGTTTGTGTGGAGCGCTATCTCCTTCATGCCACCTTCAGGGAGGACAGGAGACACAGGTGCTTATGTACATCCATGTTTTATAAACAGTAGAGAAGTTAGGAGCTGGACTTACCAACATATAAGGGTCCATTGATGTTGAGTTGTCTCATTTTTCCAGGTGATCTGCCAGTCTTTGCTCCGTAATCATCGACTGTAGCTTCCCTGACTGTCCGTCCCTAAACACATCATGTACATAGTACATTACAATGGGAGGATTAGAGTTACTGCTATTACCAAGCAACACAACTATTTCTTTTGGCTGCTCGTTTCAGGGGTTGCCTCAGCAAATCCTCTAACACTTTGTATTTGGCAACAATTTTTAAGCCAGATGCCTTTCCTGATGCAACCCTCTCCAATTATCCCGGCTTGGGACCGGCACAAAGACACACTAGCTTGTGACCTTTTCTTTCTTTGAATATAATAGTAGGTTTTTGTATACATTTGAAATCTGTTGAAAAATAACAGAAATTAGCTACTATACAAGACTACAATATGACACTTTACTGTGGTAATAATTACACTACACTTTTTACTGTTCATGTAGGTTTTCTAATAGTTTGAAAACTCTAGCATTAATAAACTCCGAGATGTTACAGATGCTCAAACAAAGAATGTTATTTTCATCAGGTCTTCTCTATTTCCAGTTAGCCTAAACCAAAAATTGAAACCCTCTCTTTTTAAGGGCCAGGCTGACTAAGTGGTAAAATCTTAGAACCTGCCTTCTACGTATTGTCTGAGATGTCTGTATTTTTATTTTAAGCATAACAAAGCAATACCAATTTATGTATGTGATTGAACACAAACATTTATTTAAAACTAATATGTGCTGTTGACCATTTGTTTCTGTAAAACTACAAAGCACTTATTCTAATAGACTGGGGGAAACAGTCTGAAACAGAATGGATTGGTGCTTCTGGAATGGTTTATAATTTAGCATTGTGAACAAGTATTTACAGCCCCCATTGTTGTACAGACATTTGTTTGTTAGTTTAGTTTGCTCACCTCACTGCTTTGACTCTGTGCCACTTCCCATCACTGAACGTCCCGTTGACAACAACATTCACCGGACCACTACCCAAGTTATAACTGGAACCACAAAAGAACCAGGACACATTTATGATTAGTTGCTGAGTTGAGTGGCTGGTTTTATTTTGTGGCTCTAACAATCTCTTTGGGACATCCACCCTTTACTTTTCTCTAAATCCGGAGCCTATTAGGTCAAGACTGTACCATACCTGAACAGTAGTGCCCCGTCCTGAAGCCCCATGGACAGGAAGTCACTGTTTGGTCTCATTGGACTATCCCCTCGCCATAGCAACAGTCCATCTTTGGCTGTGCTCTTGAAACGCATGAAGAGGTTGGTCCGAGAGCCAGATATTCTGACAGAAATACATTTGAATGAGTAAATGTCAGCTTTTATAATAAAGATTTAACACAGAAGCAGAGTTTTTTTCTGTACAAACCGTTTGAGGATGTCTCTGTTGTCGTAGGTCAGATAACTTCTTCCAATGAACTGTGGAATCTCAATGGCTTCAGTCACAGCTGGACAGGAACACATTGCCTTTACATTATTTAGTCACAAGATGGCACTACCAGCATGTACCTACATACAAGACTCACTACTCTACTGTACAAACTACACAGCGGAGGAATGAGTACATATTTAGCATTTATAAAAAAAACTTACTGTTCAAACAATAATTTCCACATTCTGTTCAGTGAAAGCATTAACAAAAAGAGAAGGCAAATTATATCAGATGAATATAAAAGCATTAAGTCAAGAAAAAAACATGTCACAAGATTAAAGTAATATTAGTGTGAGCTACTTCTTATCAGATCATTTAATTGCAACCATGGCCTTTATGGCATGTATTTTATTCATATTGTGTGAAAGCAAATCCTTATTTAATATGCTTAGGCTTCACAATTTAGTTACTCATGACTTTTAAATGAATTTCCATTGAACCCTTCTGAGTTTGTAAAATAAAGCAGAATTAATAAAATATGATTTTCCAGAGCGCTGACCTTTCTGGCAGTGGCGGCCGTCGTACCCAAGGGGGCAGTCGCACTCGTAGCTGTCCCACTTAGGCCTGCAGGTCCCTCCATTGGCACAGGGACTCTGCACACACGGGTGCTCCGAGTTGGCTACGTTGACCCCGCCAGCGAAGCCAGTGGTGATGGGGATGGTGCGGTCATTGAGGACCAGCTGAAGAGGGACAAAGTCAAAACAGATCAGCTGCTGGTGGTGAGATATGCTCATTACTTTAAAAAATACTCTCAGAAAGTGGTTGTATCCTAATGTTGGTGGAGAGAATTTTCTGTCTACAAATGAAAAAGCATTAGTATGAACCGCTTTAAAAGCACTGAATGAGTCGTACCTTCTGAATGGTTCCAGTGAAAGGCTTTATGACTCCTGCCGGCCTCTTGGTTTTGTCGTACTCCGGGACTCCCCGATAAAAAGAGGAGAGCTGCACTTAATCTGAGTAAACGCTCCCTGAACAGAGGAAATAAAACCATGTTACCTTAAGTGATCCATTCATGAATAAAAACCTAAATTTGTTTTCCTTTTAAGTCCTGTTTAGGATGGTAATGCATCATTTTGTTAATATTGAGCAGATATTTCCAGGTTAAGTGTGGTTTTCTGTGTGCATTAGGTTTTTCACTCACTGTTGCAATCGGCTGAAACCTGGAGCCTTAATTGAAGGACATACATTCACGCTAAATCATGCTCACTCATAAATAGTATTAATGTAGAGTGTGAATGAAAAGTGTACCCAAAGAGAACATAAGCAGAAGAGGGAAATGCAAACCTCACACACCACAATGGCTGACCCGAGAAAAAAGTGTTTCAAACACATTTCTTCTTAAGTTGGGCTGTTTTGCCTTATAAAAAAGTATGCTTTAATTAAGAACACTGTCAAAAAGTGAAGACAAAGAGAATATGGAGTAATATTACATTTTGGTGGAGATGTGTCACTGATCGTGTCCAGCCTTTTAGTCGGCTGTTTGAAAACTTTGCATGCATAGTATGTCAGGTCTCCAGATTTCTCAAATAAACTTTAAACATAATGCAGTTTGGATATACTTTATATTTTTAATGTATAGTAGGTTTCCTTTAGTAAGTGAGCTACCCACTGTCCCTATACTATATTAGAGGAATATTGATAAAATAAATAAAATAAAATGTTAAAATAATTGAGCATGAGTTCACGTTTGGATTTGTAGACTTGTAGTGGTGCTGCCCTCTTGTGTTTATAAAAGTCACTTGTAAAAAGACACTAAAACAACATTTTAAAAAGTCACAAATGTTCTTAAAGAAGATAAATAAAATCTGCCGCTTTGTAAACTCCCAAAAAACAATCAATACAGTTTTACAGAATGCCATCTTTCATGTCCCTAATGTTTAACTGTTTAATTCAACTCAAATAAAAGCTGAAAAAGGCTCAATTTAAAGTTTATTTACACTGTAGGTTATCGAGTATTACCTCTGCTATTCCCTCCACTGGCGTCTGGCTGTCCACCTGAAGGATACCACACTTGGCTGTTCGGGACACCCTCAGCTCGTGCCATGTGTTCAGACTGATCTGCTCCAGACTCCTGTGGGACAAAAGGGAACAGTTTGAACTTAAAATCCTAGACCTGAAATAAGTCCCTAAGAGCATTTGTAGCAGGGTAATGATTATTAAGTACCTTATAACAGCTCCCCCAGAGCCACAGTCGAATCTGAACTCCACATATCTGTCCACCAGGTTAATGGCCAGGAAGTCTCCGCTGGCAGCGTCGTCACTGTACAGCAGCGTCCCGTCCGGCTGAGAGGCCTGAAACGTCACCTCAAACTCCATGAAGGACAGGTAGCTCTGGGAGGAGTGAGGCCACGGGACAGCAGCGTAGGAAAAGACAGTCTCGTTGAAAAGAGGCGAGGAGACAAAGAAACCTGAGGGCACACAAGAACGAATGACAATAAAGAACGTTTAGTAAAAAAAGTTGGTCAGAGAAATCAATCTCTGTGCTCATATAATGACTCATAAATGCTTGCAAGATGTGTCGACCATTAAATTCAAAGACATTACAGACTCTTATTCATCTTCGCTGCTGTGGAATATTGTTGTAATATAGATATGAAGGCTCACTGTCTTCACACAACGCTCCTCTGAAGCCCAATGGACACAGGCAGATGTAGCTGTCGGCCCGATTTGCAAAGCACACACCCCCGTTTGCACAGCTGACCAAGTCACACACGCTGTCGTTGCATTCGCCTGGAATTACAAGACTTTAATTATTACAGTAACAGGTGAGTCTTCTGAGAAAGTCTGCAGGAAGGCATCTAAATGATTTCAGTTTCAGCAACGGTCTTTTGCCCAATGTTACCCCCCTCTTCCTCACCTTGTTTCATGTCTGTCTGCACTGATGGGCAAAAAAAAGACAAAAATATTCCCCCAAAAATATTATAGGTAGGGGTGTTTTGGGGAGAATAAGAGCCACACACATAAATTTTCCCCCTTTGAAAATACCTCTTAAAAAATTAATTGTTGGGAAATAGGAATGTTTTAGATATTATTTGTTGGTTTTTCTCTTCTTTTTTGGATTGGATTGATAAAGAAATGATATGTAGGAAAGGAGCTGGAATCTAACCTTATTTTGAGTGGACTGTACCAGGGGAGTCACTAAAATGCATTATTCACTCTGATTTACCCAACTCGTAATAAAACCTCAGACTAAAGCCTCAGCTGAAGAGACAAACAGCCCATGTGTCCTCACCGATATCAGCTCCACTCAGAGCTCTGCCCAGGGGCCAGGGCCGGAGGTCTGTCACTTTGTTGTTGATGGTCAGACTCTGAATACAGCCCATGAAGCCGCGATTGGTCCCTGAGGCCCGCACCAGCCAATAGGCACTGGGCGAGCCTCCCACGTACAGCGGCGAGCGGAAGGTGATCTTTGTGTACTGGCCCTGAAGCAACAAACACAAACCAAATGTGACTAATGCATGCCTTTAAAAGCTTTCAAGGTTTTTGTGGAAGTGAGAGCGACCTGTGAGCGTCCCGAGATGGGGTTGTCGTTGTCCAGGCGCAGCCAGCCGCTCATGCCATCTCTGAAGACGGTCACTGTGTGCCACTGGCCAATCACAATACGACTCTCACTGATGATCTGAGCCGCTCCGGTCCCACAATTAAACCTGTCAAATTGTAAATGCTGCTGTAATGTTCTCAATTGATTTGGGTTACAGATTTACAGAGAGAAAAGGTCTAATTGTTTCTGTTCTTTTTTTTTTTTTACCTGTAGTGCAGTTTTCCTCTGACCAAAGCCAAAGAAATAAAATCTCCTCGTCCGTGTTCATTTTCTCCACAGTACAACAATAAGCCATCCTCTGAGTCGGCCTGTGACAGAAATGAAAGGATTCATCGACCCAAAAAAGAAACTCAGTGGTTAAACAGACACAATAGAGTCTTACCTTGAACTCCAGAGTGATTTGAAAAGTTTGGTATGAATTTTTCAAGGGTTCAAAGGTTACGTGAGAATATCCATAGAACCTGGGAAAGTTCACTGTCAAGGCTGAAAAAGAAGAAAGTATCTAGTGGTGATTGGAGAGAACTAGGCTGTCCTCAGATTGGAACTGGTCTGAAGCACATTTTAACACAGATTAAAGACTGTAGTACCCTCGGCGCAGGTGTCGCCCTGTCGACCCAGGTTACAGTGACAGCGTGAGCCGCCGCTGTCGTAGTCGCTGAGGCATAATGTTTGGGACAACTGGGTTTCAGTTTGGTAAAAGAGTGTGGGTCGTACACTCGAGGCACGTCGCCTTTCCAGGGAGACATGGTGGGAGTGGTGGTGGTGGGGGGCAACGTGGTGCTACAGGAAACAATCAACGAGTTAGTGTAAGTGGAGAATCACCATCAAACCCTTTTCTATTGGGTTTGTCCATAGACAACACTGCGTTCTCCACATGCAAATAAAATTATAAAAGTATAGACAGGGTAATTTATGAGACAACCACCGTGCTTTCCTTATTTAAACGTCAGAGCTAACAATCAGTCTAGGGTTTGAGGAGGGTTAATAAAGTCACTGAGGGCCTGTTTTAACCAGTGCTTTTTAGATGTAACCAATATAAATGGTTATCAAAAGAATAGATGTACCTAAACTTAACCAAGAGAGCTCCTACAAGAGTTATAGTATGTTGTCTGAAAAGCTGTAAATTTTACTCCTGATT
The DNA here is from genome assembly GCA_024416835.2 of Perccottus glenii. NCBI lineage: Eukaryota > Metazoa > Chordata > Actinopteri > Gobiiformes > Odontobutidae > Perccottus > Perccottus glenii. The sequence goes on along the minus strand of CM044556.2, from coordinate 29,420,260 downwards.
TTTTTTCAGTGTACGATTGATCAGTGGTGGAAAGATCAGAGAATATTTGCAGAATGTGTCAATAAAGGTGAGTAATGATGTCACAGCCCCTACAAGCTGTTTGCCTTTGAGCAGAGAGTGACTGAGATGACATGATCATAGCTTCCACAGACTCTATGAACATCCACAACAGATGCAATGGCTCAATTTTTTACTTTTGTTTTTCCCAAAGTGAAGTGAAACAAATAAATATCCCTTATTTAATTGTATTTTTAGAAAAAAATCAAATGGCAAAAAGCTGATGGTCCCTAGGCGATCAAAAGAGACCGTAATGCTTTGTGAGTCGTCAGAGGAGAGCCGCGCAACCTTGATATGTCATTAAAGTGTAAGTTTAATCCCAATATGAAATTTCACCACCCTGACTGCCATTTTTCTCAGAAATAGCTGAAAGGATTTGAAAAGGTAGTATATACAAAGAAGATATTAGCAGAAAAGAGGGGACAGACAGCAATCTTTGGCTGTGCTACCTGGTTATGGTAGTTGTAGTAGTTGTGGTAGATGTGGTGGTAGGAGGAGGTGTAGTAGTAGTGGTTGTAGTGGGGGTGGTCTCTGTGATGGTGGGAAAAACCAGGTCTGAGAGGTCTGGGGGGATGAATGAAGTGGTGGGAAAGGCAGGAGGAGCTGTGCCGTTTGGAGGAAGGATAGGATTCATGCTGTACACCACGTTTTGACCAGACGGAGAACCAGAACGAGAACGCAGCTGGGATTTCCTGTTGTCCTGGTTAATTCCTGGGAATGGATTCAACTGGGAACAAAAACAAAACAAAATATTTACAATTATGTCATTATTTTAGTCATGAAATTCTAAAATTCCACTGTCAGATGTATGGGTAACACTGCTTAAGGAAATTTTTCAAACCAAGGAAGAAAAGCACAATTACAAGACTTTGAGTTGGAGATGCACACATTCAAAAAAAGTATTCGGTCAGATTGTTCTTGATGAGCTACCCTGTTAAATGACAAGTGGGGTCTGTGCGTGCCAAAAGCACAGAGCAAATATCTGCATTAGTATGTGTCAGAGGACCCACCTCCTCAATGAAGATATCATAGTCTGAATCATCGATGTCGAAGTCATCATCGTCTTTGTTCCTCAGATCTGTGTTGTAAAGCCCGTAATCGCCACTGCCAACGTCCGAGGTGCCTGGATACAGTATGAGACATGATTGCACTCTTTTTAAGTAGAAATATTGTTGTTACATCAATGGCAATGGGAAATAGCTCTTTAGTAGAGCTGCACCTGCATGCAGGTTCAAGTAGGATAATGAACACAACACAGTGACACAATAACACACATACACGAATAACACAATATGAATTTAAATTGATGGGTTGCATTAAGAGCCTGGTGAACAAAGTCAAAGTAAAGATGTGATAACGTAAACTGATGCCCATGAAAAATGAACACTGACGATGAGCAAGACCTTTTCTTCTCGAGCATACGTCTACCTGATATCCTGTACCAAGGCTGTCGCACCACATACTCAAACATGTCTCCTCTCAACAGACTGGCAGCTTTTAACAAACAAATCAAGACAGAAAATGAAAGATACGTATTAAAGCTATGGTAAGCATTTTTGCTTCACTGTGTGTATACGTATACATTTTTACAATGTAATGTTTCAGTATGATTTAATAAAACCAATGACAATCGTGGAAGTTGATCTAACTGAAAATGTTAAGTAATTAATCATACAGCTCTGGAAAAAAGTAAGAGACCACTGGAATTTTTTTTCTAGCAATCAGCTAGATACAAGTATTTATTTATTATTTAATAAGGAAAAGTATTTAAAAAAAACACTTCTGTGGTCATCACTATCCTCTTGCAAATAAATGCTCTAAATTACAATATTTTTATTTGGAATTTGGGAAAAATGTGGTCAGTAGTTTATAGAATAAAACAAAATGTTAATTTTACCCAAACACATACCTTTAAACAGTAAAACCAGAGAAACTGATCATTTTGAAGTGGTCTCTTTTTTCCAGAGCTGTATGTCAGAGAGGACACTCACACACACACATTAGTATTACTCTTAATATCTTATATCTCATCTTAGCAGCAAAACAAATTTAGCATATCTTAACTGATAATTTATTAAAATATCTGCTCTACACTAAGAAAGCTTAGTCTGATTTTACACAAAAATCCCTGAAAACAAGAAAACACTAAATGTTAGTTAGATTGGAGCAACATCAATAAACCAAAGCAGTTTTAAACAATGTAGGCCTCGTTTATTGATGATTAGATGGAAAAATAAACCTGTTACACGGCAGGGGTGCTAATTAGCCAAGCCTAATTACATTAAATCCTCAATACTGACATACAGGCAGGGGGTTTGCCCAAAAAAGCCCTTAGCTACTAATCTGCTGTTGTGTAACAATCTCCCTCAATCCATACCACAGTACTGTCTGCAGCCATTAACAAACACAATCATTAGAAGTGATACTAAAGAGTGACAAGGTAACTGTGTCAGTCTCTGAAGCTGACCCCTGCTGCGCTCTTAAACGTGAGTGCATTGTGAGTGTGTGTTTATGTGTGTGGTCCGTCAGTGGTGTGTACGGAGAGAGAAGGGGTCTGCGATCGGCCTTAATCCTGTCTGATAAGACTGGGACGTAACCCTCTTTTATCCCCTGCTGTGGAACCACGCTCTTGTAGCTCTGATTTCCTGCCACTGTCTGCCTGCCTGCCATCGAAAGACACTTGTTTCACTGCTCAGTAACATCAAACCTGCATATTCAAAGGATAGGCAAAAGACATACTATTACTGCAAACTAAGAAAACATCCAATATGTGATTAAAGGGAGGTGTGTATGTTTTTAAATTAAATACTTAAAAGTACAACAGAGAGATTCCATATGGACCACATTTAGTGTCTGTAGCTGCGTGCCACAAAAGTGAACAGTTCATAGGGCATTACCCACCAAAAAATGTAAACTTTGTCTGAAAAAGATGCTTTTTGCAAATGGCAACCAACAGACTACATGTGTGCTGTTAGTGTCAGTGTGCTGTTCTCTATATTCAAACATTTAGGCTGCAGTGGACTGAAAATTAACAAAGTGACTGGAGGCGTAGGACTATGGTATGTTTAATGGCATACATTATGCTACACATTATGCTAATTTTGGTGTAAGTAAGTAAAAAAGCAATGTTTGAATGCCGTATTCAGCTCAAATCAACCAATCATTTAAAGTTTCAACAGCTTGAGTTGGAATAAGTGTGATTCTAGATGGGTAATAAACTCAAGTTTCTGGGTGTTTTGTTACAGAATGAAGCAAATCAAAAAAAGAATATTAAAAAGAAAAATGTTTCCTTTGACTAGAAACTACAAGTAATGTTAGAGTGTGGCCTATATTCACAATCAACAAATATATTATTATTATTAGTCATATATTATAACAGCTATGGTGGCAAAGGTTCTTAGGCAGTCATCTAAAAAACTTTATCTGATATATTAATACACAAACCATAACAATTACTGCACTTCAAACAGTCTTATGCAATGTATTCTGGATATTGATATTTGTACAACACAAAGACAACACATTTTTTTATAATCTGCAGATGTATTGAATTTAAATGTTTTTACAATAAAGCATGTTTAACTGAGGGAAAAAACTCTTTTGTTATTAATTTAATCTTGTCTTAGACAAATGCAGTGCAGAGTTTTGTTTAAACTACTGGTTTAATTTGAATATGATCTAAAAATATAATCTTCAATGGCCGTTCTACTAAACCAAAATCCTTCCACAAATACTATCTCTTGTAATTGGACACAGTGATCATAGTATCATATCAGCAGCCCACAACATCAACAAAAATAAAGCAAATAACTTCTCTGCTCTATATCTGTGGCACAAAAACCCGGGGACACACTGCCAGGTGTTGGCCTACATTCCTCAGAGTACAGTGTGTCACCGAAACACAACATTCAGGATTTGATGCTGTACAGGAAAGAGCAACACATATAGTACTTTACAGTAGAAATTGAAAATGTTCCTGAGCTGTTGGGCTCCACAAAACAAACGTATCATTATCACAATATAAACATGTATAAAATTAAAATCATGAAAATTACAATAATGTAAGCGTATTTGATGAGCAAGACATTTATACTTTGCATGTCAGCATTGGACAATTAGAGTTAAGAATGTAGTGTGACCAAGTAAAAATATTGGTGGCACCAGTCTGACTAGTGGCTCTAAAAAAATCACACATTACAAGCCATGAAATCATTAACTCTATAAGTATAATAAAACCTTAATAGCCTAAAATATCTAACTATAGCTGCAGAAAGTGTCAAATATATTTAGTAAGACCATTGAGGGAGTTGAACTTAGAGGAAGTGGACCATACCATATTTGGAATAAAGTTTCTAAAATACATCTTCGAAAGGTAGTGTCATTTTAGCCATTTATCGCACCATCAACAGTGCGCTTTTCATCTCAAACTCTTGAAACAGAGCAAGAATTTTCCCAAAAAAAACAAAGTAAGAGTGATCCAAAAAAGACTGAGAAAAACATGTTGACTCCTTCAAATTCTTTGAAGTCTTTGAACTCCTACTTCTACATGAGCTTTCAAGCCACAGCTAACTCAATTATTTTACAGTCAAAGGTTGCTGGGAATGTGTGTGGGTGTAATGTTGGTTTGTGTTTACCATGTGCTTGTGTTTCATTGCCAGGATCCTCACAGTAACATGTTTATTTGGACATAGTTGTTGTAGATCTAAAGTAAACTGAGTGTGTGTGGTACTGGTTCAAACAGGGCAGTAAACAGTGGAGCAGGGTTAGAAACATGGGCTCACTTACCCAGAGTGTGGACAGGGTTGTTGATGTGGCTGGGTGGGCTGACTCCGTGCATGTTGACTGCTCTAATCACAAACTGGTACTCGGTGTCTGGGAGTAACCCCTTCAGCACCATGGAGTTGGTCTCAATGGGCTCACGGATGTAGGTCCATTCTGTGTCCATTTCTGGTCTGAGACAGAACAGACATTGAGATATACGCAATACCATTTTTCAAAGCCACAATGAGTGGAGAGACTGTATTTATTAGATTGTGTAAGGTATTCCTGGAGTGCCACAAGGGTCTATTCTTGCTCCATTTCTGTTCACTTATTCTCATTGACTTTAAAACAAGCAATATGTAACTTTTTACCTCATAACTAATACTCAATACTTTCAGTGCTTGTTGACATGAGATAGAGAGAACAACCCATACTGTAAGAAGAAGAAAGAGCATCTTGTTGTGACAGATATTAAACATTAAAGAAATGTTTGGATGCAGCAGCATATGTCTTATTTTAGTCCTTAAGCAGGTACATACCATGAAAAGTTGCATAGTAATACTTTAAATTGTCTAGTAAAAAGTCTTAGTAGTGCTGCATTTAAATACAATTCTTTTCTCTATTATTTGCAGTAAGTAATGTCTAAACTGCATCCCATAACGATTATCATGTAGATGTTAGTTTGGGCTGCGTTGCCAATTTCCACAAGTGACCATTTTCCTTGGGTCTGAGTCTGCAGAGGTTTTCTACTCATTAAATGGATTTTTTCCCCTTCACTGTAGACATAGTTTCTGCCCAGGGGATATTGCTGAGTTTTCTCTTGTAATGTGCCTTGAGATGACTTTTTGTCAAATATATACTACATATGACCATGACTAGATACCTCAAAGACCAAAGATGGGATGCAGTGTTTCTCAAATCATTTTTGAAGGGACCCGTATTTCAGAAAACTAACCTAATCAAGACCCTTTTTTTTTTCTCTCATCTAAAGACTTTTATTTATATAGGTTTTAGTTTCCTTCCTTTCTAGTGTTGTTCATTTTCTTGTCAATGCTATTTTGGAATAACTTGTTTGTGTCCTTTTGATCAGTTTTAGCATTTAGTGTTTTTAATAGTTATGACAATTACCAATTTCCAAAGCAGTTTTTTTCTCCATTAAAATCTTCCATTTGGGTTTTGACTGTAGAGAGTCTAGAGTCCGATAATGGTTATGTCTTTTTAATTATTTTTACATTATTGGCCATGTTTTGCAAAGTTCCCATCAAATGAAAGGGACATCTTCATCTCAGTGTGTTCCCAGAGAAGGTCAGAAGATGATGAATATTTTGTTCTGCAAATCCTGATTACAGAGAACGTAATCATGGTCAACAATGGCCAAAAAATAATGTGGAGTCACAAACATGCTGAGCATAAAACAAGATGTTGATTAAGAGGACTTTTGTCATTGTGTGGATAATTCTGCTTCATACTCAGCCTGCAACGCTCTTAATCACAGTTTAAGAAAAGCAGCAAACAAATGAGGCTCTGTTAAACTTTAGTGCTCATCATTCCCATCATTCATCTGGAGATCACTCGCCTCGGAGTGGTGCCTGCAGCTACAAGTTTCTGTTCAATAGCAGTGTCTCTCTCGTGATGCTTTGACGTGAAGAGGAAGACTTTTGTTTCGAGTGAGAACAAAGCAGACAGTGATCTGTGTGTCTCGCTCTGTCGTAATGTGTTAACGCTGCTCCATCAACGACAACAAGACTATTTATCACATGAGCTTTTCTTAACCTATAAATAACCTGCTTCTTTTTGTCTTAAAGATTTCTTACTTGCTGGAAAATGTTCAAAGCGAAACGATGTCTTTGAGAATCGTTTAAATAAGTTTATGTCGAATGCAATTCTATATTTTTATGTTGAGGACCTTTGAGGACCATTAAGTTCTTTTCTTACTTAAATTAAAGGGCAATGTTTTAGCCTCTCTAATAATTCAAGGACTTTTTGGTGTCATATCATCTTTACAAATAGTAAAGAGTCTAGTATTAGGGAGTGATTCTGAACATAGTAACTATAATTTGCAAAAAAAAATAAGCTTTGTATACAGCTGTACTAAAAGCTAATAGTTTGAGCATACGTACAGTCACAGCAGGAGTCCAGCCCAAAGTGGCACTTTCCTGGTGACATGCATTAGGCTTTCTGTCAAAAGGAAAAAAACCTTTTCTGACGTTGAATGTGGTGGACAAAAAGGAAAAGAAACCCAAACATTTTACTGTCACTCTTTTAATTTTCTCTCAGAACAATGGTACAAATGTATGATTACTTTCTCTTTTGTGAAACATAAATGCAGGCTGTGTTTTCAAATAAGACTTAAATAGATTTTAAAATTTACATTTATAGACCTTTGTCCCTAAAGCGACCTGTGAGATCAGGGTTGATTATTTCTTGGCCAGCTTTAAAGGTTGAACACAAATGTACTAGTTCAGAACCATTTAATTCACAATAGCAGAATATTTATATTAATGTAATCCACTTAAGCTTGAAGAAGCAAAAATATTGTAATAAGGCCACTACCGACAGGCCAAGTGCACATTTGAAACCAAACATTAAGAAAGTAAGGAAGTCTTCTTTTGTCTCAAATTTATGTCTTGTACAAAATAAAATTGTCAGATGGCATATACTGTAATTTATCTGATGCTGATAACAGACTATGATCATTTCGATTTTTAAATTATACTGTTAATGTTTTTTACATAAAGACTTGCTGAATTGTCATGTTTTACTTTAGTCTACAAACAAAATCAACCCACAAACCAAGACTGCTCATCCACATTCAAAGTTTGGTTATGACAGAATGTCTACTCTAGAGGATCAATTATAGTCCTAGAAAGAAAATTAGCAAACAATCAGTCACTACCCAATGTAAAAGTGAAATAAAACCCATTGTTCATTGCTTCTACCTCTGTCACGGACTATAATCTAGCTTGTACCTTGGCTTGGCTAAACTGTTTAATTAAAGGGCTGTGTGGTTTTTAATAGTATTATTACTGTACAGCTGCAATTAAGCTTACTAAGTGTTTGAATGTTGATACATCACTTATGACTGACCTTATGTACGCTACCAGGAAGTGTAGGACCGGTGCACTCCCCTCGCTCTCCCCCTGCTGCCATGACAACGCCAGCTCCGTGTCGGATACAGCCACCACCGCAGGCTGAGTGGGGGGTGACGGGGGCATGCACATTTCTATAAAAAGAGTCCAAAAAATGGGTTTGGTGTCAACTGGGGCTCATCCAGTGTAAAAATACCCACATATTCTTACCACGGTAGGCCGTGCTGACGTCTCGGGGCATGCTGGGTCGTCCCTCCCCCGCCCAGCCGTACGCACCCACAGTGACCCGGTACTTGGTGTTGACCTTTAGGTTCCCGATCCTTACATCCTGAGGGAGAGGAGTGTGGGAACAGAGCAGGGCAGGAATTACTCTCAAATGTGACTGACGTTAAAGGGTTATGAAAGCGAACAATAGGCAGCAAGTAAAAGTCACTTACAAAACTCGCTTGTCCATCAAACTGGCCCTGAAAGGCAACATGAGGGTTTAATTGCAAATCCATGCAACACACTGTGAAATGTCTTTTAAGGGCTGTATAAATTTTCATACAACATGGACACGATGTTAACTTGTAACGGGTAAATTGTAGCTTTTCTGTATTTTAAGCAGTCATTTAATTAGCATAATATACAAAGGGTTTAAAAGAGTGAAAAAAAGGGAGAGCTATGTGAGCATTTTATTTTTGAAATAGTTCTTCATTTTGCTAAACTAAGTGCATTTGTCACAACAATTTAATAGTTTATCAAGACTCTTACTCACGTTTGTAAAAGCTAGTTATTTATATGTTCAAAAGCTAGTTTTGTTGTTTGTTTTGCTTGTTGAAAATTCATAAACACGTTGTAACGTTTTCACTGCAAAACTTATTCATTCAAAGACTTCAGATCCTGTGTCTGAAGGTTCAATACTCCCCAACTCTGGAGGGTGTGAGCTTATACACATTTATTTATGCTGAACAATGTAAACGCAACCCTTTTGTTTTTGCCTCCATTTTTCATGAGCTGAACTTAAAAATATGCCTATTTCTCTCAAATATTGTTCACAAATCTGTCCAAATCTGTCAGTGAGCACTTATCCTTTGCCCAGAAAATCCATCTACCTCACAGGTGTGGCACATCAATTTCTGATTATTATTATTGCACAGGTGTGCCTTAGGCTGGTCACAATAAAAAGTTTTATCACAGCACAATGCCACAGATGTCACAAGTTTTGAGGGAGACTGACTGACTGGCTGACTGCAGAATTGTACGCAGGCGCGCGCAGCCGCAGTGGCTCAGTGGTAGAGCGGTCATCCTATAACCGGAAGGTTGGAGTTCGATTCCCACTCTCCCCACGGATCATACTGTCGTTGTGTCCTTGGGCAAGACACTTAACCCACCTTGCCTTCAGTGTCTGTAACACTGGTGAATAGAAGCTTAATGTAAGTCGCTTTGAAAAAAAAGCGTCTGCTAAATGAATAAATGTAAATGTACCGGGACGAGATCCTGAGACCCATTGCTGTGCCTTTCATCCACAACCATCACCTCATGTTGCAAGGATCGTATACAAGGATCATACACAAGGACCATACACAAGGATCGTACACAAGGACCGTACACAAGGATTGTACACAAGGATTGTACACAAGGATCGTAAATGGTAAATGGTAAATGGATCGTACACAAGGACCGTACACATGGATCGTACACAAGGATCGTACACAAGGATCATACACAAGGATCATACACAAGGATCGTACACATGGATCGTACACAAGGATCGTACACACGGATCGTACACACGGATCGTACACAAGGACCGTACACAAGGATCGTACACAAGGACCAGTATATGGATCGTACACAAGGATCGGATCGTATCACACAAGGATCGTACACAAGGACCGTACACAAGGATCGTACACAAGGATCGTACACAAGGATCGTACACAAGGATCGTACACAAGGATCGTACACAAGGATCGTACACAAGGATCGTACACATGGATCGTACACAAGGATCGTACACATGGATCGTACACAATTCCTTGAAGCTGAAAACATCCCAGTTCTCCCATACTAGCACACTCTCCGGACATGTCACCCATTGAGCATGTTTGGGCTCACACCAGACACTTTTCGCCCCGTGGCTTTTTATTGTGGTCAGCCTAAGGCACACTTGTCCAATTATCATGCTGTCTAATCAGACACCTGAGAGGTAGATGGATTATCTCGGCAAAGAAGAAGTGCTCACTTTGGATAGATTTGTGAACATTATTTGAGAGAAATAGGCCTTTTGTGTTCATAGAGAAAGTCTTAGATCTTTGAGTTCAGCTCATTAAAATGGGGCATGCGTTACAATTTTTGCTCAGTGTATGTTGACAGTTTTGGGAATAAAGTTTTTTGCTTGATGGAGCTCAAATGATTTTAATGATGACACAAAAGTTAAATGCTCTTGCACATGTCTCACAAAACAATGGCATTTGACTAAAAGAATAAAAATTATGAATAGTCATGAACGCCACACTCACTGTTCAGAGATTTTAATTTTGAGAAATGCTTTCTCATCCAAGAACTGAGCCAAAGCAAATGAGAAAAACTGTAAAGCTATAATTCTTGGAAGATGCAAGATCAAACATAACTGTAACCAATGGCAGCTGTATTGTGCATTTTCTACAGATCCCCAGAACATGGATATTGTTGTCTGTTTGTACTCACAGTGGTTAGCATGTCTAAACTGAGAGGCACCTCCATCAGAGAAGCCCCCCCGACCGGACGCCCGCTCCTTATTTCTGTGTAAAAAACCTAAAACAACACCACACGTTGTGTCATTAGCTCCTGAGGTTACAATGAATTCAAATGCAATATTTCAAAACACAAATTAAACTGGTTTCTTGAAATGTGACTAATAAGACCACGCCTACTACTTGCCACTGGTCAAATACTGTATTGTACTGTATTGTTTTGCTCTAGTGAGATAATGGCCAGCAGTGTTTGCATTATCGCGGTATCTATGAGTTTTCTAATGCAGATTGATTAAAAACTGCAATATTTTCACTTGTCTCACAATAACATTGTGGTCTTCCATCTGATGAACTTACTTTTTGCCTCAAAATCATCGTCCAAACAGAGCTTTAAAATCAGACTGTGATTTTATGCATTCAAATAAAAAAGTTCTAGTTTAGACCTGATTATTCACTACATTTGGTCCTGGTTTAGACCTGATTATTCACTACATTTGGTCCTGGTTTAGACCTGATTAGTCCTGGTTCCATCTTTAGTATTGATTTAGCTCCTGCTTTGACGAGTGGAACCCTTGTATTTCTTTGTATTTCTAAAATTGTGCAGCCCTATTTCAAATTCAAACATGGTTAATTTCTGAAACACTAGTGTTGTTTGAACCTGTGAAAATGCTGCAAAGTTAATGGATTTTGAATTGTAAATGTTATAATCTGGATATAGCCAAAAGACTTGCCAAAGTCAAGGTAAACAAAACAGGAAATACCATGAACTAATTATGAGCTTCCACATTAATGTAGATGTTGATCAGTGTGTCGTGGTCCAGCTCAGTAACTAACTAATCCTCTTAGAGCAGACATATGGTCAAAGCAACGCACACAATGTCAAAGTGATCCACACATTGTTAATGGTGACTCCAAACACTAAAACATTGAAGGTATAAAGTCTGAGGTGAGCAGGAAAACAGAACACTAAAAAAAACAACAATTTGTGACCACATTCTCCAGTGCTTTAGTGGCCTTGTCAGAAAACAGTGAAGGGCTTCCGTCAAAATAAAAAAAAAATTAAAAAGGCCAATGTTGAAGTATCAATCTAGCCTCCAAGGACATAACGCTGGACATTGTGGTTAACAAGCGGCTTTTACGGCTAAAAGGAGAGATGGCGTTGACAGAGAAGCTGCGTCGAGTAGAGGAAAGTGAAGGAAATTTGATTTGTGGCGCAGTGTTGGTCTGGTTTTAAAAACATCTCTCAGTGTTTCTTCAAAGAGCTCCTGCAATAAATATGTAGGACCACATATTGCACTTCACTTGGACGTTGTTTTTTCCTCATGCTTTCACAGTTCAAGAAGCTTTTGCAGGCATTAGCTATGAGGTCTGAAAAAACAAAATCTCTAAAGTCCCACTGACCAACCAGGAACAACGAGAATGAAGTGTTGCTCAAATTTGGGTTGAAAGTTTTTGGTGTAATGCTAATTTTAACATTTGTAGATGTATTGCAATGGTATTAAATGATGTTGTTATATATTTGCAGAAGCAGAGTCAGTGAGTACCTTGTATCCTGTGATGGTGCTGACATGTCGCCTGGGCATTTTCCATCGTACGCTGAAGGCTGTGCAGTTGATAGTGTCCAGATGGATGTCTAACGGAGGGCTGAGACGCTCTGTGGAGACAAACACACTCACTCACAAAATAAATAACTCAGCTAAACCGGCACAGTGGCAGAGTGGTTAGCTCTCCTGCCTCACAGCAAGAAGGTCCTGGGTTCAATCCCATCCAAGGCAGGGCCTTTCTGTGTGGAGTTTGCATGTTCTCCCTGTGTCTGCGTAGGTTTCCTCCGGGTACTCCGGTTTCCCCTACCACCAAAAACATGTACAATAGTCCCCCCCCCAAACACACATGGGGCCAGGTCATGTTTGTAAATGAGAATTGGTTCTCAAACAGTTTACCTGGATAAATAAAAAAAAAAAAAAAAAAAAACGACACTATTAAGACACCTCAACATGTTCAGGTAGATATAGTTTGTATTTAGTTAATGTGAATACTACATGAGCAGTTGTCCTGAAATGTGGCACTATCACAATGACTGCTTCAATAGTCACGCTCGGACTGTTTTTAAATTCTCTGATGACACTGCTCTCCTCAGCCTACTGCACAAAGACACAAGTCCGTGTGGTCCTTAGTCCAGTGGTCATACATGGCACTCACATCAGCCAGGTCAGCTCCTATTAATATCTGGGGGTCCACATGGACAACACTCTTAGCTGGAAGATTAATGTGGACAGTCTGTGTTCTCGATTACAGCAAAGACTATATTTCTTACACAGACTCAGACTTTACGGCGTTAATCAGAGAATAATGTTTCTGTTTTATCAAGCAGTGCTGGAGAGCCTGATACGGTTTGTCTGCATGGTCCGCCTTATTGACACCTACATAAAAGTTAAGGGGAAGAGGCAATACCAGCCCCTCCATTCACTTTACTATCAGTCTGTGCTCAGACACTGGCAGATCCAGCTCTGTCCTTTATTCAGAGTATGCCCTTTTTGACCTTTTGCCCTTTTGCCCTTTTGCCCTTGGGACGAAGGTACAGAGTTCCCTGCTGCAAAAATTATTTTGTTTCCCATTCCATAAAGCAGTACTACTTAAAAACTGTAGGTCCTGTGCAATAGATGTTGGTTAATGGTACAGTATATGCTTCTGGATGTGTGCAATAGAGATAGATGGAATGTATGATTGTAAGTTTTTTTTTTTTTTTTTTAAATATACAGATGACAAAGACACACTTTGTCATGTGTGTATTTTTTATTATTTGGCATTATATGGTCTTAGCATGAGTCCAAGACAATAATAAACATTGTATTGTTTTGTGTTGCATTGCAATATTAGACATAGAATGCATTATCCTGTTACAGGACACAGGAGCCGGACCAATCCCAGCTGCTTTGGGTGAGAGGTGAGGCAGTGACAGGTGTTCAACAGGAAGTCAGACCCTCCCACATCATTAAGGTCTTCTGTATGGGAACAATTTTTCCTTCCCCGTCAAAAACAATAACGGGCAAACACAAGTGGATAAGTCAAGATTTGTGTTACAACATACAGTAAAACCGAAATGTACCGAACTGAAACATCCAAGAACTGAAACTGAACCAGAATGTGACTTTTGTGTACCGTTACACTCCTATTATTTATAGGACTGGGGGTCATTTGTGACGTCACAAAAACTTAAAAAATCCTGTTGTAACTCCAATGAGTATTTTACAATCTTTAAGAGAAAAATTTTGCTCTGTAGCCCTTATATATGGCAAACCTGCTTATGTCCCTGTGTTCAACTATATTTTAATATTTTTTTGTAAATATTTGTAACATGCAATGGAAACATAAAAGTAGATATCAATGTATTCTCTAGTTTATCCTTAATTTGTACATTTTCTTCTGTGGAACAAAGTATTATGTATTGATATTTATCTCATTCCTGTCTCATCTAAGAACTTTATTCTAATTTAATTCTCACTAAATGTGATTAAAAACACTTGTCCGGACAGAGCCTACATTCTCTCAGCCTGTTTACTGAGTGAAATAGCCATGTTGAATATTTAGTTTAGTGAACTGTCTTGTATTATCCACTGACGAGGTCCTGAGGTGCCATTATTCTTATGGCTGGAGTTATTAAATCCCAGCTGCTCCAGTGGCTCTTCAGGAGGAACTGATTGGTGTTTGAGTGTCCTATCGCGGGTCTTAAAATGCTCAAAGAGCCACTTCAACAAAAAATAGGTAGAAGGGCTGGACCTCTTATGACCTGAATGTATGTATTTTCAGGCTCTGTGTGTTAACAAGGGCCCTCACAGACTCATAGGCACACACTTTAAGGCATTAGACTGTGGATATACAACGAGGATCCAAAAATACTAGACAGATACATGAAAACAGAGCAAGGATCGTGAACTTTTCTAAAGCATTAGTGAGGATAAGGAAAATGCCACACAATAATATATTTCTATACAGACAAATATATAAGAGGCAGATCAAATAAAAGGTTGCAAAAAGAACAAGGCAAAAAAGGATATAAACAAAAAAATATGTACTTCAAATAACTGCAAAGAAATGGATATTATTTGGGTCAAAGGTTATGAGTAGGTTTTGAAATAATCTGTAGTAGGCCTGAGACGTAATATAAGCTAATTAGACAAACATTTGTGCTGTCAAACATTTAAACTAAATTGTATATATTAGGTGTTGGAATGACTTTGGGTGAAGTGTGGGAGAAGCTTCAGTAAGTGGGACAATCGCTCAAAAGTCTTTTCTCAGTTGTTGATGTGGTCAAATGAGTAGACCAGTAACACCAGTGAAAAAGCAACTATAACGCTCTACCTTACTCCCAGAATCTTATACCATCCCATTCCTAGTTTGGAGAAAGAAAAAAAAAAGGGAAAGCATTTTGGGAAGACATTTATGTCTAGTGTCATTCTTTTTAATGGCATCCTACACTGATATGTTCTGATTTTAGTCAGCCAATCACATAGAGAAAAATAACAGTGACATGAGGTTTTTGTCGCCAATTTACTCTTTTGGCTCGTTTAAATGCTTGGGGTTTGCATTTTAATTGAGCCGTTCCAGAGTTCAGGACAAAAAATCAGGTCTCGGAGCATGTTTTGAGGGTACTGGGGTTTGTACGGAGCATTCACATTTATCCAAGAGAACCGCGTTAAAAGAGCAACCGCACCACGCCAAACAGGTTTGGGCAAATGATAATCAAACAGTGGTGGAAGGTAGTGTAATATATAATATATCGATATTTCGATATTTGTTAAAAGGCTGTAGGTGTGGAATAAATGAGACTTTACTTTAAAGAATTAAAGAATTATATTCAAACTCCTTTTAAAAAATCTGTGTTATTTTGAAGTCGTTGAAAAGAAAAATGAGTCCTTCATTTTCAACTGCCTTCTTTGCCTGCCTCGGAACTGTAACATTTCTTCGTACTGGAATTCTCCTTCCAATCTTAGGAAACACATTGATGTTACCTGGTGGTCCTTTTTTATTGAGTAATCTAACAGTACCTCGCACCATTGTGTTTAAGTTAACGTTAGTTAACTGTTTCACCAACGTTTGTAGTATTTATTTTAAACTGAGTGATTCGATTTGTGAAATGACAGTCGATTGATGTTAACACTTTTGGTTGAATATAAATTAGATTTTGACTAGTTTTATTTGCAGCTTATGATTCTAAACAGTTGAAAGGTGGAGTGGAGTGCTGCTTATAAACCGAGATCGTTCTTTTCAAAAGTTCAGCTTTCAAGGACTGTGATGTACAGAGCCCTGCACATGGCATGCAAGAATAAAAATATTGTGCACAATTTAACGTTACTGTGTTTTCCCCCAGATTGATTTACTAAAACGTGCGCACTATTACTATTACTATTTATCTTCCTCGATTTATAAATTATGTGCATGATTTTGAAACTCGAGGGAACAAATTCGTAAATCGTGCGCACGATTTAGCTTATTTCTTTCCTAAATGTCATGTCTGAGGCTCCGTAGTGATCTACTTTAAGAATAATTTTTAAATATATCACTAGACTTATTGAAATCAATTACATCTATGACATGCAAAAAGCATAATAATTATTTTAAGCAAGAGACTGACACAAATTATAAGGGCATTATAGCCATAATAAATGATAGTACTTGGATACTTAAGTACATTTGAAGGCAAATACTTTTGTACTTTTACTCAAGTGAAAGCTAAAAGGGAGTACTTTGGATTTTACTGAAGTAATATTTTACCTAGTGTATCTGTACTTTAACTCAAGTACTTGGTTTGTGTACTTCGTCCACCACTGTAATCAAAATAATTAAGTCTTAGAACACCTTGTCATTAGTGTGGCTGCATAATGCTAAATTTAGTATCTTGCTTGTTAGCTACAGTAATTGTAATGTCAAAAGAATATATCATCCTCATAAATCATATAAAGCGAGCCACATATTGTTTTTGCGTCATCGATTAACACTGCACACGTTTAGAGATATATGAGGCAGATAAATAACTTTGTCCCACACACAAACCTACAGACCTTCTATCACACTTTTCTTTCTTTCTTTCTTTTTTTCTATATTCCTTTCTCAAAAAATATAAATTAGACCAAGCAGAAAAAGTCTAGTTCAACAGAGTTATTTGTCCAAATCAAACTGAAAAACCAGATGACCAACAATCATCAATTTATCTGAGTGTTGCTTAGCCCTTATAAAATTTAAGTTCCATAACATTTTTCCTGGTTTCAATGTATCTTATGTGTTCATTACTTCAGAATTATTCAGCCGTTTACCTGGAAACCTTGTCTAGTAATATTTAAACATCAAATATTTAGACAACCTTTTTGCAGGACTGTTAAACAAAAAGCACTGGCAGATTCCTGAGAAGTGAAGAGGACTAAATTGAAATCTCATGTATTTCCATTTCTTCTGCTCTCAGACCCCTCCAGTGTGTCTCCCTCTGGTCTGGTGCCCTCTCTTGTTCTCTCTAGTGCCCCGCCGGTCCATCCATCCGAGCAGCTAATGGAATGTGCCGGCTAAAGCCCCCCCTCGTCCATATCTCCCCTGAGGTGTGGCCCGGTGAGTCCTCGGATGACATCACAAACTCAGGAGATAAAAACATCATCTTTGTGTCTATCAACCGTAACATAAGCTCCATATTGTGTTGTATACAGGCTGGTCCTTTACTGAGACTGTTACTGTTTGTTGTGGACGTGTCACAAGGATTTCTTTTTACATTTTCAACAAAACTAAAAAAAAGACTTATCCAAACAACTTTTTTGTCTGGTCTTAACTAAAAACATAAACTAAGGTCTCTATTGTCCATCCATGTCCATAGCCAACTTCCATTCCACTGAAAACAGCTCATTAATCAGTGCCTAATGCGCCAATTTAAAGTAAAATTAACATTGAGGTATTGTTTTCATGGCATTCTCTCTCATTTTTAAAGGCGACCTGTTTTCATTACTATTTAGTTACCACTAACAAACATATAAGTTATTTACTTTTGTAACACGCCTAAATTCAACACTCAGGGTGTTTTTGTCAATCATATCCATTTTTCCTTTGTATTCGCGCTGCTCTTCTTGGAGCTGCTCTCTCGTTGCTGAAGCTGTCACGTTTAGAATCATTAGCATAGCGTCCTTAATGGTATGGGAGGGCTCTTAAGTTTTTCACCAGAGTTTGGTCCGCTGCAAAAAGCCCCAACATTTATTAGGGTGTGTTATAAAAAAAAAAAATAAGCAATCGACCACACATTAAAGTAGTTCAAGTGTAAGGTCTCTTAGAACATGTATCGTATGCAGGGCTTGGTATCTTGCTTGTTAGCTACAGTAATTGGAATGTCAAAAGTATATAACATCCTATTCATTCATTCTTTTTCTTCCACTCCATATCAACTTTGGGTACACCCTGGACAATGGCCAGTTAGTCGCAGGGCTGACATTTAGAGACAGACACTGACTGTGAATGAACAGGGAGTGGAAAAAAAGTGAAAAATGAATGACAGTCCTGACAACATTAGGATTTAAAAGCATCAGAGACTGTGTTATTAACTGCATCAGGAAGTGGTCATGATGTCTTATTTGAGCGCACACTGCCTGTTCTATTATTCTCAGCCCGTAGTCACAGTTTTCTGAGTTAATCACAGGGCGTCCGCACTCTCCAGCTCTGAGTCATCCACACTGAATGATTTTCCTCTTGAATCTGGCTCAGGGCATACTTTATAAACATTACTCTTCTACAAGTACCACAAAAGAGCTTTCTCTGATGGGTGTTTAAACGTTGCTGTGTCCTCTCCAAAAGTAAAAGATCATCTCAGGTCACGAGTGAGCAGTCTGTATCTATTCTACATTACACTGTATTCAGAGGTAACCTTTTAGTTTATTGTTGTTGTATTGTGCAAAACCATTCCATTCTTCTAAAACCAATTTTTTTACTTATTTTAGACTTATTGTATAAACTGGTTTTGTGTTGTTCACATTTTAGAAATCCAATTGCTCACCACTCACAAAACTATTACTATTTGCTGCCATGATCTTGTTGAATTTCGTTGCGCCTAAAATTTGGATTTGTCTTTTTTCACTTTTACAGTGAAGCATTGCGTGAAAACAATTAACATTTATATTAAGTGAGAGGTTCTTAAATCAGTCTTATCCTATAAAATTGCCTATTTTATACATTTATTTTTTTATTTTTTTACCATGGTAGATTTTTCAGCAGAGACTGCGTTGCTTCCTTAATAGACAATTTTTATTTTTTTTTACTTAATGCGCAAAGAACTTAATAATTAATTCTAGATTACTTATAGCTTTATTTTAAAGTAAAGCCATAAAGCTGTGAGCCTCCTGCCAGTTTATGCTCACTCACTTAATACATAGACACATGCTTTCACAGGAATCTGGTGGAGAACAATTTCAATTTAATTTATTTTGATGTACAGTATGTGTATAGGTGTATGTGTATATACAGTATATGTATTTATATATTATTATAGTATAGGTTTTATCTTTGTATTGCTTAAATTTATCTGGACGGCGTATATTTATTTATCTAGATTGCTGGGCACTGATGAGAAACAGTATTTTATTGAATTGTGTGGAAGTGCACAAAGAAATGACAATAAAGAATTCATTCATTCATTTATTTTTTGATAGATGCTAAATCGTTGTCAGTCCTCGCTGATGAATGCATTTGTCATTAGCAAATACAAAAATTAGAGCGCCAGCCATAGCGAATTTTTCTCAAAAAACTTAAATTTTGAACAAACTAAATTTTATGGAGTAAGTTTTGAGTTTTGACAAAACAAATCCAAACCAGGTTAAATTGGGTTTGTGTCATGAGGCAGGTTGCCATGGCGAATCTTTTTCTTTGGCCAGAAAACTTAAACTTAAATGCTTACAGTGGCTCAGTGGTAGAGCGGTCGTCCTACAAACAGAAGGTTGGCAGTGGAGAGTCCGTCTCTGTCAGTCTGACCCAGGGCAGCTGTGACTACAGGTGTAGCTTACTACCACCAGTGTGTGACTGTGGAGTGAATGAATAATGAATATGTAAAGTGTCTTTGGGTATCTTGAAAAGCACTATATTCTGTAAGGTAGTATGCATTATTATTATTTACTTGGG